>JAVJIF010002372.1:0-200626 GCA_038442645.1 Agave tequilana | reverse complement strand
CTGGGACCGTTACAGGGGCGGCGCAGCGGAAACGAACCACATGATCTACTAAGACAACGTGAAGAAAAGAAAAAGAAGAAGATATTTCAAAGTAGATAGAAAGCCAACACAACTGCCAGACCCGACATTAGTCGACTAGGACAGGGTACTAGTCGACTAATACCATGTATTAGACGACTAGGCCCAGATACTAGTCGACTACTCTGACAAGATTCAGAACCCCCAGCTCTCTGCCTAGTCGGCTATACAAAGTATTAGTCGACTAATCTATGTGATTAGTCAACTGTACCCATTATTAGTCGACTGGTACTGTGCATAACTCCTTGTGCACGTCTGTTCATTGATCTCCAAAGTTTCGTCTACCTTCACGACATATTCGAGTCACAAATTCTAACACGGTCCTCCCTCGCCGGCGACCACCTCTCCCCCGACCTCACCCACCCCCTTTCCTCCGCTCCCCCCTTCGCCCTCCTCGGCCTCTCTCTCCCATCCCCCCGATCTCCCCCACCCCCTGCACCCAACCCTCGCCCCACCCCAAATTTGACCTGTTCGGCCAGATCTGCGGGGTGGGCGAGGGGGTTGGGGGCAGGGGTTTGGGGAGATCGGGGGAGGGGAGGGGGAGGCTGAGGAGGGAGAGGGGAGGAAGGGGAGCGAGGAGGGGGAGGGAGCCTGGGAAAGGGGAGGAAGAAGATGGAGAGGGGTACTTTGGACTTTTCATCAAGGGTGAAAATGTCAAAAAAATAATGACACACTTGTAATAATTTGTAGGGGTGCCTTCCTCAGGAGAACGGATATCTCCCCCCCCCCCCCCCCCTCAAAAAAAAAAAAAAACTTAAAGTGGTTTTACTTATATACCCTTATGTGAATAGACTTATTTTTCCTTTAATGAGTTTATAAATCAGTAAATGATGAAGTCTCCCATCTTGTGATGAAGGCACCCCCAACCCCAACCCAACCCCAACCCCAACCCAAACTCTTCTTCTTCCTCCCAACCCATTTCATTCTTCCACCATTTCATAAACCCTAGCAATCTTGAATAACTCGAACTTTAAAAAAATCACCCATATTCCCTCATGGATAAACAACTAATCACTCTAAATCATCTCAACAGCGAAAATGTAAGATTTTTTTCGTTTAAATCGTAGCTTTTAAGTCTTTTAGCTGGGTGGGTTCGCGCCATGTTTGGTGCTCGTGACCGAACGTTTATATGTTTGTTCGGTCAAGTTAAGCCGAACAAACACAACATGTTCAGTCAAAGGTGGCCAAACAAATATTTAATGTTCGAAGAAGTATCACCGAACATTAAATAAATGTTCACCCACTTACTGTTGAACAAATATGTAGCTGTTCGGCAACTATCGGCCGAACAGTTATGTATTGGTTCATTAATTCACGCCCGAACAGCGAGTTACATTCGACACTTTTTGGTCGAGCAGATGCTTTCATATAGATTTGACCTTGTGTCTTTTTGGATAGACTATTTGCAGACGAAGTCTTCTACCCAATGTAGCAATATCGTGACATAGCTTATGATGGACTACAGTGCAGACTTCACCAAGTATGAGATATTTCAAAGTCGAGAGGCATTGATAACGTGGACTCGAGAAGTTGGTAAAATACAAGGATTCGTTATTGTTATCAAGAAATCTGATATCAATAGACACGGAAGAAATGAACATGGAAGGGTACTTCTTGTGATAGAGAGAACATACAGATAGAAATGAAAAAAAAAAAAAAGGGGCATCGATTCAAGGAAAAGTACTGATAGCAAAAATTATGGTTACCCATTCCTACTGAACGACAAGGAGTTGTCCCACAATGAAAGATGGGTGCTTTTAGTTGCATGTGATTTTCATAACCATTTGGCGGTATAAAATTTTGAAGGAAATTCTTTTAGCGGTAGATTGTCAGAAGATAAGGAGAAATTGGCTGTAGATATGTCAAAGACTCTTATTCTGCCAAGAGATATTTTGCACACATTGAAACAATGAAACAATCTCAATGTGATCACATTGAGGATAATTTATTTAATTTATAAGAAAATAAGTTTTCACCTAATAGCCCAACGTTACTGACATGTTCGGCCAAATAAAGTCGAACATGTTTAGTAACATTTGACCATAATCTTTCGAACACGATAAATACGTTCGGTCGATCTCGGCCGAACATACTTGCCACGTTCAACAAGAGATGACCAAACAAAGCATATATGTTCGGTCATCTCTTACTGAACAGTTGTGTGTTCGTCCAGTAAAGAACGAACAGATATCGAACCCATTATCCAAAATTCCAAATTTTTTTTCATTTTAATGCAATGTAAACATCAATATTTTAAGTTATTGATACAATTACAATGCTAATAATCATACATTCAAATAAGAACCAACAGATCAAACAATTTCATAAAAATATTCAAAATTGAATTTATGAATTAGGGGAAAAATTACTCAAATAGGTAGGGACGGGAGGCCGGGCTCGATCAGCGGTGGGCAGTGGGCTCGATCGATGGTGCTGGCGGTGAAAGCCTCTGATCGACGGCGGCAAGATTGGCAGTGGCATGATGAGAGAGAGATGATTGTGTGGGATTTAAGGGATGTAATAGAAAACGTAGATAGGGTGCTTTAATCAAATCTGGGGGGATCCTAATCCATGAGGGTGCCTTCCGTATTCTTAGGGGTGGCAATATCCGTCCCCCTTGTGGCTTTTGGGCTGGAAACATCCGCGTTCCCTTCTCTGAGTTAAAACCTAAAGAGTGGGAAAAATCCCCATCCAATCCCCTCTGAACCTCAATCGACTGCGGCGATCCTCCGACTCGAGTGAACTCTTATGGCTTTCGATCCATTGTCGCAGCAGGAGGAGGAAGAAGAAGAGATGGAGGTATCAGAAGAAGAAGAAGAAGAAGTAGAGTACGAAGAAGTCTCCGAAGAAGAAGATCCAGAAGAAGAAGAACCAGAGGAAGAAGATCAAAACCCTAATCCTCAACAGAAACCCACCGTCCTCGAATCCATCAGCAACCTCCAATCCCTTCACGGCGCTCTCTCCGAGTTCCTCTCCCACTACAACGCCCTCCAGCAAACCCTAGACTCCATCAGTTCCTCCATCGACGCCAACACGAACAACAAACCCATCAAAATCGAAGATAAAATAAATCCCATCCAATCCGAGGACAAGCAGTGCACGGAGCTGGAGTACATCTGCAAAACCAATGGTGCCAAAACCCTCCGCAAGTACGTCTCCACCCACCTCGCTGAGATCCATCGCCTTCGTAAAGAAGTCCCCGAGGCCCTCAAGCTCTCCTCCGACCCTGCCAAGTTCGTGCTCCAGTCTATGGGCAAGTTCTACCTGCAGGGCAGCAGGGCCTACAAGCGGGGAGACACGCACGCCATCGACACTCGCCGTGCTGGCATTCTTTTGCTGGAGTTCTACTTGCTTGCCGGATGCCCTGTGGCTGAGCACCCGAATGCTTCTGTTAAGGATAGTGCCAGGGACGCTGCGGTTTCCTGGAGGAGTAGGCTTATTAGTGAGGGTGGGCTTGAGGCCGCGAGTGCTGTGGATGCTCTTGGGCTTGTGCTTTTGCTAGCTTCTTTTGGGGTGCCGGCGGAGTTTAGCGCCAGGGATCTGTACAGCCTTCTCCTGTTGAGCAAGTTGGAGAAGAAACGGGATGTCTTGCGCCGCTCGCCTATTCTTGTTCAGAAGATGCCAGGTATGACCAATTCCACTGACTCTTTTGAATGGAGAATACTAATAGGGAGAAGTTGAATTGGATGGATAAAGGAGAAGAAATGGACAATACAGTATAATGAATAATTAACCAGTTCTTATTTCTATTCATGTGTTAATGTTTACATTTTATTTGCCTCGTCGAGTCAAGTCTGATAGATATGAAGAAATGAGAAAGGTTCAGGTAGAAACCATGTGATCATGCATGATAGAAGCATAAAGAGGAAAAAGTAGCATGTTTTATTAACTACTCTTTGTCGAAGCATCTCGTTTTAGGCTTTAAATCAAGTCTTGGAGTTTTGGGTTTTCTGTATTAGCCACAAGGGATATCAAGGGTTGAAAGTAGAGTCTATGTCGACTTTATGCTAGCTGTGCTGAGAAAGAAACCAGTTGTACTTTCAGGTTATTTTAGTGTTATGGTTTGATAGCTAAATTTATGATATGCAAATTTGGTAGGATTTTTCTTTTGTTTCAGAAGGGTGTAAGATAATCGGAGAGAGGGAGGGAGTACTTCTTCTCTATCATCCATAACTCAAAAGTAGGTAAGTCTATAATTCTTATAGAGATATCTAAAGTAAAAGTACTAGTTTGCCTTGAAATATGAGATCTATTAGACCAAATATATCTAAAAATAAATAATAAAAACAAAACAATATTAAAATATCTTTATTTATTTTACCTAGCAATTCTTTTATAAGTATTATAGAACTTTATATAACATTGTATCCTACCCTACTTGCATAGCCTTGTGGAAGGATCCAAATAAAAATTAGAGACCAAAGGCATATAGACCTTATAAGATTCAGAATATAATTTATGAAATGGCTGATGTGGATCAAACTGCATCCCAATTGACTACCATGTATGGCCATCTTCACGGTACAAATAGACAGCAAGATGGGCAAGGGAGGGAAATGAGAAATTATGCATTTGACTATCTGAATTTCTCCAAAAAGTTTTAATATGTATCTATATAATTACTCTGTTTGTTGAAGCACATGCAACTTAAGCATTATTCGTTTCCAGGATTCAATATGTCCATCAGCTTGACGTGCATGACCAACTGAGAAGTTATCTCAATCATCAACATGCCCCTCCTAAGGTTGGGTCAACCTTTGTAGTTTTAGACCTGACATGTTGGTCCATGCAAGGGAAACCCATATCTGACCTTACAACCTGTTTACCAAATGAGCCAGGTTTGAAGCTGACGAGGCTTGGTACCAAATGGGTGAAATTTTGTGAAGCTATATTAGTAAATAAAAATAAAACCAGTATTGAAGAGGAGCAAAAATTAAATACAATGGGTAATCAGCACATTCACATTGGCAAGCATTTCAATTGTTACTTTGGCTCATAGTTTGATGTTAAATATAATTATTAAAAATAATAGGTTAAGTTTCTGCTTAGAAGGGAAAACATTACAGTGTTAGGTTTTGAGCTCGATACCACACCCTCATTAACACAAATAGTAACCAACATGTTGTTTATTATATTGAGATAGAGCTTCATATTAAATGCAATTATTCTAAAGGCAAAAGTGCCAAATGGGCATACTTGAACCTGACAATTGACATGTCAATGATCTAAGTCTGATTGAGGTCGACTCATCCACGATTCGTGAAATGGGGTACAACAGAAAGATGGAACAAGAAGTATTCATGTTTAGTACGAGATCTAAGCAAAAAATATATATTAAAAGGGTTATTTATATATAGACTCCAAATCTTTGGTATTTAGAAATTTACCTCTCAAATGTTTGATATTAGAAATTTACCCCTTAAATCTTCAGAATGTTCGATTGGAAGTTTACGCCGATGTTAGTAGTGGTTAGTTTTTTTAACACTTTAAAGGAAACTTAATTTCTTGCACCTAATCCCACTTCTCTAACCCCACTTCTCCTCTCATCCTTCACTTCATCACTACAGAGCTGACTACTCTCTCCCCCTTTTTTTTTACTTTGATTTTGAACCCTACCACGGCGGCGATCAATCATGGATGGGTTCTTGTTTGCTATGGTGGTTCTGGTGATCTTCGTTGATTAGTGAACTTTCTCCTCTTCGCTCTCCTTCTCTTCTCAATAATCTCAGAACCCTAAAAAACCAACCGTAAATTCTCAAATCAAAGAAAACCCGACTTTTGGGTGTTCAAAAAGGTTCTTTAGTCGAACCAGACTTGAGAAGAGAGAGGTGATGTGAAGAGGAGTTGAAGGGGATGACAAAGTAGGCCTTAAAAACATGGGAGAGGGGGGGGGAGAGAGATGACCCATTGGAGCTCCAACAGTCAATGAGAGGTGGTTTTATTGCATCCAAGGGGAATTTTTTTGTCATTTTTTGTCATTTTTTAGTTAACTTAGCCGCAATACACAGAATATTCTTATTTTATTCCACAAAAGTAACATTTGAGGGTAAACATAACGTTCTGAAGATTGTAGGGGTAAATTTCTAGTGTCAAAAATTTGGGGTGTAAAATTTCTAAATACCATAGATTTGGAGGATGTGTATAAATAACACTATTAGAGCAAAACCAATGGAAACGTAAAAGGAAAACAAATAGTTGTACATGTCAAACATCATGTTAGACACCTAATTTGCTCACATATTTAGATATGCAATAAATAACGTTATCTAATATTAACAAATAATAATCACTAAGTTATGTCTAATTTAGCTTATTTTAATTGCATGATGGGCAAACAAGTCTACTAACAATCATATATGGCTAAGTCATGTCTAAAGTTAAAAAAATTATCAAAAGTAAAGCAAAATTAACAATTTAGTAAAGGCGACATTAAAATATTCTTTTCAAAATAGCATAAAAATTATCAACATGTTTAAAAAATATTATGTTACTACTTTGCGTCTTTTTGGCTTGTCTTCCGTTTTGAACGGGTTTTAAATGTAGAGGTGTCAGAACGGTTTTTTCTTTTGCAAGAAAAAGAAAAGAAAAGAATCAATGGTAAATTTTTTTGCTAACTATGGATTGACTTGCTAAATTCAGGTTAGGTTAGCGGTCCTCTAAATGTTGGATGCGTGCTTCTTGGAGGATGGGAAAATTCCATGTTGGATGGTTGATGTCGAGAGCCTTTTGGAGACATTTAGTAATCATCAGGTGTAATAGCACATGGAAAATATGTCATAAAAATAATCTTAACAAATTTAACACACCATATATCCTAAGTATCATCAACCAAATACTAAAAGGGTAACTATGATTGTAGACATTCTCAATGTAAGATAATATAACGTAAGTCAACGTGTAATTTGTTCAAATAAAATCAATCTACAAAATTAGTCTTTGATTAAGTCAAAGAACTCTATAAGCAAATAACGTCAACCAACTAATAGTGAGTTAGCGACTAAACGTGAAAAGCAGTCCCACTAAGGGCCTGTTTGGTTGTCGTAAGCCGTAAGTCGCAAACTCTTTTACAATTATAAGTGAGTTACATGCAAGTAAGTTTTACGCTGTTTGGTTGGTAATGTAAATTATAAATGAAAATGTGTTGTTTTTTACGGTGTTTGGTTGTCGTAATATGTAAGCCGTAAGTGGAAAAGTTGATCACAAAATAAACTATTTGATGATTTAATACAAAAAAATACTAAAAATAGTAAGTATTAAAAATATTAAATATTAAATAATTAAAATTTTAATTTAAATCTATCCAAAATATAATATATTAAATAATTAAAAATTAAAAATTAAAAATTAGTAAATATTAAATAATTAAAATTTTAATCTAATAATCAAAACTTATTAAATTTATATTGAATATTATTAATCTACAAATAAAGTAAGAATTAAAATTAAGTGGAATACATTATATTAATCTAATAATAAAAAAGATTAATCTAGTAATAAAAAGATTCTAATATTAAAAATTATTAAATTATTAATAAAAACTTTAATCTAATAATTATATTTAATCTAATAATTAAAAAAATTTCTCATAATGTAAAAAGATTAATTTAATAATAAAAATATTGATTTAATTACTATTAACTGTCAGCAATTCAAATTTGCATGACCACAAAATTAACTGTTTGTACTGCAAATGGGCTGTAAGTGAGGTTTGCATGACTACAAAATTAACTCTTTGTGTTGCAAGCAATGTTCTAAATGTCAGATGTTGGCCTAATGTCGGAAGGAGAAATGTAAAATCCGGATTGCATATATCGGAGAAATTTCGTAGACATTTGCTCAATTTCGAAAGTCATATATATCTCATATAGTATGTCTTAAATGTCATAAATGTCCTAAAATATTCACATATACGATGTCTCTATATGTATAATTAATAAGTTATAATAGCAATAATTTTATCTAATCACATCCAATAAACATAGTTAGCTTCTAATAAAAATTCAAAAATGTCTCAAAAGGTTTCATGATGACTAACTACTAACATTAACATCAACAAAATGTCAAAGACTCATAGGTTGCAGTTGAGTTTTCATTCACAAGCGAGAATCAGTTAATTCATAATTGTGCCCTAATTCGAATTAATTACCCTAAGATTTAACGATGTGAATCAAATTGGGAATGAGCAAATAGTTTTAAGTAGAAGAAATGAGAAAGAAAACTCGCCTCTGAGATTTATGAGGAGTCGCCGGATCTGAGAGCTCGCTGAAGCGGAATCTATGATGAAGAAGGAGAGAGACGACTTGACTCGTCAGAACTTGGCAGGGCTTCCTGGGTTCTCATCGGGGCTCACCGGAGCTCAGCGGGATTTCTTTAGGGCTGGTGGTGCTCGTCGGGGTTTGGCAGGGCTTCTAAGGTCCTCGTCAGAGCTTCTGGAGACTCGATGAAGGTCGTCGGAGGTTAGTCAAAGCTCACTAAAAGTCGTCGGGGCTCGTGGAGACTCGTTGAAGGTCGTAGAGGCCTCGTCGGAGGTCAGTTGAGCTCGTATCTCTCTCTAACCTCCTCGCTTCTCTCTCTCTCTCGTTGATGAAATTATGGCTCCGAACGAGCCTTAATTCCTTCTCTTCTCTCCTTCTCTTCTCTTCTCTTCTCTTCTAAAATAGGGTCGGGTTGGGTTAATGGGTTCAAACCCAAAAGAAAAAAATAAAACAAAATGAAATGTCAATTTCGGTTGATATTTGGAACCCCAAAATCGGTCGAAATTTTTGAAATTTCGGCGACATTAACACCATTTCGAAATTTGAAATGGGGTAGCCGATTTCGTGTCGGCCACATGAATTTCTCGACATTTCGGCTGAAATTTTGAAATGTCGGCCGACATTTAGAACATTGGTTGCAAGTGGACCATAAATGAGATGCAAGTGCATTTTACGATTTACGACCCAAACAAACACCATAAGTTGTAAGTCGCAATTGTCACCTGCGACTTACGAACTTTTACGATGAAACAAACACGCCCTAACTGTAACAATAACTCATAATCATAGATTTTTTTTTTTGACTGATTACATCATCATTCACCAAACAGAGAACAAAGACTAAATCAGTGAATGCATACTACCAAATACTAATAAACAACTTTCTTAAATTAAGAGGCTGCTAGTGATCTGAAAGAGAGGGAGGGCCAAGAAAACTTCAAAAAAGACTTGCAACAACTGGGCGTTGTTGCTTGTTGCTGCTTGGTGAGTTGCCATAGGTCGAAGACTCTTAAGGAAAGGGGTCTCAAAAGAGAATCAAGCCCTTACACCTCTCTCTAAATTATATATAAACAAGATGATGGGTTTAGGTTAGTGGGAATTAAAAACAGAAGGAAGAAAAGGAAGAAAAAAAATGATCCGATCAATAATTTCCAATGCTGATCCATTTTCAAATTACCTTTTGGGTCCAGCTTATCCTCCAGCCTGTGGGGTTGAACCCGACATGTCTCTGACTTTTAGCTGAAAGCAGCTGTCAGTTTTATTTAGTCCACAAGTAAAATCTGACATGTCGGACATTTTGGCCAACATTAGTACATAGGAAATAGGATGTGCTGAGGTCATCTGGCCCAAGATCCGTCATAAAATTTGTCCATTAGTCTAGTTCTTCATATCCTAATGCAAACTTACATGTCAAGCTTTGCACTATATCCTCACTTTTCTTATGCATGGAATTGTTTAAGCCTAAAAAGTGACATTATCAAGGTGCAACTTGGTTACAAAAAGAGTAGTTCTTGCAAACAAAGGAAATTCAAGGAAATGAAGGACAAAATCCCTTTCTTAGCGTAGGTCACTCCCAACTTGGTGTTGTGCATCTGCGAAATTCACGGAGACTAGGGCCCAACGAATAATTTGACTTAGCTTTTTTGCATTAACATTGTTATAATCATCAAGCCTTGCACCAACTATTTAGGACTGGCATTATGAATCCTTATTCAACATTCATTTCCATTAGCGACAATATAGTGCGGCGAACCTTTTAAAATTTCCTTCCAGGACTCCGTCTGTGATATAGGTCTTCCCTCTTTCTAGATCTTGATCACATTTTATCCATTGGTGCGACTCTTACACCCCTCCATGGTCTCTATTATTTCATTGTGATTCCTTTGAGGTACTCACAACACCTCTTATATATACCCTTCTTGCCGCCGCTAATGTATCAATTGCAATTCTTGATGCATGCATATGATACCTCTATTATACTAATTTGGTCTCCTCTGATACGCATTAACATTAGACATCCTTTTATACGCTTACAAATTGTTTGTGTGGGTATCCAGTTTTACTTATATGAGAACCTGGTTTGAGGTATTGTGCTACTCCTTGGTAAATATAAAAGTAAAATATAAAAGAATGATGTCATAAACTGCGCTACTATGCATGCAACTTTATCATATCAATCATTAAGTCGTAAAATAGATCTTATATCAATGAACCACCACCAGTACAGTAACATAAAATTTTTCCTTTTCTTTTTTACTTGAGAGTTTACGGAGGAAATCCTATAATTGGATGCAAGTTTAAGGAAACCAAGATAAGAAATTGAAGGATTAATGTAAAGTTTTTAATTTTTATTCCTAATTGCTTCTTCTTTAGTGTGTATTTTTAATTGTGAGTTTAAAGAGGAATCCTAAATGGGATGCAAATGCAAGTTTATAGGGGATCCAATTTAAGAAATTTGGTGGATTATATAGATCTTTAAAGTTTGTTTCTATTTTCTTCTTCTTCAGTGTGTTGCTGGAAGTGATAGAGGGTAAACACACTATAAATGGAAGACACGTGAAAGGGGGGAGATAGCGCTTGGAAGAAACATCATCTGAATCTTTTCCTGTTAGAGTGAGGTTATGCACGGAGCACAGATTTCAGATGAGCGTCTCCACGAAAGAACTCACCATGATTTTAGGAATGTGTCTTCCAACCCGATGTACACCCTTTTGTAAGAGTTGGTGCAAGATTTTTGGCCGAGGCAATTGAGCAAGAGATCTCTTGTGAAATATGCAACAAGGCTATTTACAGTGTAGGTAAGTCCTTTAATGATATTGAATTTAATCTCATGCAACAAGGGAGCAATCTTGCAAATTCCCTTAGACTAGTAAGACCTAGTATTGGGAATCACACCCCATACTCAAGGTTGCAAGGTAAGCCAAAACCCAAAAATAGAAAAACATTCCAATCTCCAGAAGAAGACAAGAACAATGTTAGCACATAAGAAGAGGGAAAAACTATATGAACTTTTAGTAGGAACTAAAATTTTAAGGGGAAAATCAGTTTGAATGAACAAAATGGAGGAGAAAGAAGGTAAAAAGAAATTAAAGTGCAGTATGAATGTGGACTTTTGCCACTTTCAAGGAAAAAGCAAAAATAAAGGAACTGATAAAAATGAAAGATAAATTTAGATGAGATGGATGTGGTAGTTTAAAATCTCAATAACAGCCAATGATTTTAGTATTAATATCGGCAATATCTTCAATATCAGCCATATCTGGTTGATATTACATGGTTAATATCATATTAGGTACTCTAAAACCCAATACGATATTTCGATATATATCGAAATTGGTTGATATTTGAAACCATGATGGACGTATAATGGTACGTAAAGGGATGTCACTAAGAGACTAATGGCATAAATAACCTTAACCCTTGTTCCTACTAATTATGAGCTCTCTTATATATCCTTCTTCATTAATTATGCTTACTAAGGCAATCACTTCTATTATATTAAGCCTTTTCAATCTTTCTTGCAATTCCTGCCCTTGTAGTTGTATATCTGAATTGTTTTTTCCTTTCAAGATATACTGGGCATCTGAATGGACTACAATACCATGTTGTTTGTGCTTATTTCATGCCAGTTGGTTCTCCATTCTCTCTCTCTCTCGTTTGTGTGTGTGTGGTGTGGAGGGGGTCATTAAACTATCATTTTATGCTTCCTAGATCAGACATATCTTAATCTAAATGCTCCTTGAGCAAAAATCCAGCTTAACATCCTAATGCTCCAAAGGAAACATCCATCTTAACATTCTATTGCTCGCTATATTGATCTTCTTTAGTTGGCCTTTGATTGTTCAACATTCTAGACTGTAACGTTATGGGCTTTATTGATGTCTATAATTTTTTCCATTTTTAACGTTAAGGGTGGGGATTCACACCCCCTCCCTTTTCTAGGTTGGAAACTTCCTCCCTGTTGGATCCCTCATGTGTTGAACCTCTGAACTCTCCCCCTATGTTACCCCTTCTATCCCACGAAGCTCCTCTCAGCCCTATGCCTTCTATCCCACGAAGCTCCTCTCAGTTCTTATGCAAAATTTTTCTTACCGTGACAAACGTTCCTCTATCACGTAACATCCTGAAGCACTTCTAAAATTTACTGAATTGTTTTTGAACATCCTGAGATTAGGTGTGGAAAGTGGATAAAAGCAAGTTTGAAGGATGCTTGGTGCTATACTTAAAATTGATTTCCTTGACCTTTCTGATAATCTCTGGTGGTAAGGTATGGTTAGACGAACCACTGAAGTAAACAATAACCAAGAACCAAAAATAATGCACGATAAATAACCTCACGGGATCTGTATTAGCATCCTGGTTAGAAACTTACGATTAGAAATGCGTGACACTAAGCATAAGATATTGAGAAGCATAATCATATCTGAGATTCATAGTCAACCAAATAGCCCTAGAAGCATAATCATTTTTAGGTTCAAAATAAACCAAATAGCCGAAAAGCATAATCTTCTCTGAGGTTCAAAACAAACCAAATAGCCAAATATTTTGTACAGTCACACATATGAGTTGGAATTATGAGTTTATATTAAATTTTAGGTGGAAGTTTTAACACTTTTGTAGACACTGGATTGCATCGAGATTCATGCGCGTGTATTAAAACTTTTCTTGACCTTTCCAAGTACATTAAATGAACCATATAAGTGAAGGCATGTGAGTATAAGCACACCAAATAGTTTAAAGGTTGTTCCTTCTTTTTTTTTCCAAAAAAAGTCAATAAAAAAAATAAAACAAGAAGTGATCTTTTGCTCTCTGAATTCTGTCAATTTTCCTTTTAGCTAATGTATTATCTCACATTTTCAGTTATATGATGCAGATATCATTAAATATCTGACAACAAAGGATATGCATGTTGAAGCTGTTGATCTTATTTGTGCATTTGAACTGGAAGAAAAATTCCCACCTTTGCCTTTGTTGTCATCTTTTGTCAAAAAAACTGTGAAGCTGGAATAGAAGAAAGAAGACAAGGTCAATGTCCTTTAAGATCACTGGTAAGATCTATTATCTTTACTTCTGTATTTGTTATAATAACTGATAAAAAAGTATTCTCAAACTGGCACGCTTTTAATTTTTAACTTGCATACGTTTGTCACCCACAAGAATGTGCCATATTGAACATCAAATTCACACTGACTTTATACGCCCTACCCCATTCCATAACTCTGCCCACCCTGTCACCCACCATCTAAGTTGCTCCTCTTTGTAATTGATCTGTTTTGAACTTGTTATATAGTGTAGTAACTTAGGGGTGTGGGCCACTTGAAATATATAGAAATTAATACATAGCCGTTGATATGATAGGTGTCGTTGATATGGGGTCAAGGATCTTTTTTAAGGGATAAAGGATCAGAAATTTCAGTAGCCATGAAGAACGTATGAGTTTTGCTCATTACATGAGAGATGAATATGTACCTGCTATTTGTCACTCTGTGGTATATCATTTATCATTCCTTTATTTTAATTTACCCCTCATGCTGGCTTTGAAATTTAGTGGTCGCCTGGTTGGGGTTGGGAACGGGATATGGATGGATGAAACCCAAAAGGGAACTTATACAAGAGAAGCTATGTAGAGGAAGACAAAGATGTTTAGTCATTTTGAGTCGATAATGAAAGGGAAAAGTATGTAGGGTTTTCCACCATATTTTGAGAAATTTGCTGATAATAGATAGAGGTAGGAGGTCTGAAGAGGAAAGGGATCTGATTTAGTTAGGAAGGGGAAAAGGATTATCTAATTTATATTGACTGCAGACGACAATCTACATTCTTTGTTTTACTTCTGATTCTCTTGAATTCACTTTATTTTGTAACATTTTTTTGGTTTGATAAAGCTTAATATTCATTGGTCATGTTGAGAGACTTTAGTGGTAGCAATTTGAGTTGTCGACGAAAATGACTAGCAAGCCTAAGTGCACACATGAGGCACATGGCAGTTGATAGAATGGTGAGATCTTACCAACACTGACCCTGATAAACTGTTAATAGGTGTTGGAGCCACGCCCGAGCAAAGAGCAAGAGGTATCTCTGGACCTTGATATCATCTCAGTAACCTTTAGTGTCATATCAGTTTTCCTTTCAAAAACAAAACTCAAAATGGGAACTATCACCATTATCATTACCTTATCCTTTTCCCATCACAGTGGTGTCATCTATGGAGCATCACTCTTTCGTTGAAAAAGCTTTAAAAAAGAAAGAAAGAACTTTTACCAAGTTTTTTTGAAATTCTAAAGCCGTGGATGTCAACTTGATGTTAATCCCATTTATTATTTAGTGGCAAATTCTTAACTGAGGCTAATTTGAACAAGTAAGGCTAATATCAGGTGAAACCCTTGGAATGAAACTGTTCACGAAACCATCCAATTGGCAGTTGGTAGAGTAGGAAGATGAAAACCAACTTTCTGTCAAGTAATTTCAAGCCCATCCAACCAAAGAATGCGTGTCTTAATATCCCGAGCCTGCAAAATGTACTTAGGGAAATAAAATTTAATGTGAGTAGTTGCATTCATCTTTAAGGTGCAGAATAAGCCAAAAAACTAATGGAATCACATTCTCAAAGAAAATGGAGAGAATTTTGGGAAGTGTTTAGATAATGAAGAAATGATGGATAAAGTAACAATAGTTTCAGAGAAGGTGTAGGACAAGATATTCCAGAATAAAAGAGTAAAGGAGCAAAGTTGAAGATACAAAGAATAAGGAGGAGAAAGGGAAAAGATTAGAAGAGATGAGGAAGAAGTTCAAAAGGATAAAAGACTTATTAATGTCTCATTTGGTGAAATTTTAGATCATGAAAACTAGAGTTTGTGTTATGAGAAGTTCCAAGTTCAAGTCCAATCTACGATTTCTATTAAGGGTGTGTTTGGCGTTGCTTCTCACAAGTACTTTCACTGCTTTTAGATTAATTAAATGTTTTAAGAAAAATTAAATGTTTGGCAATCGCTTTATAAGAACTTTTAGGAAAAGTAAATAGCTGTGTTTTAAAGAAACCAGAAAATCTGACTTCTCAACCACAATGCTTTTTCTCTCCTTATTTTTCTCTTGCATGATCTCTATGTAGTATGACCTCTAACCGGGTTCTTTCTATTTCTTCTACTATAGGTTATGAATCTTATCTAACTTTCTCTTACACACTCATTCCTATCCTAACTTCACCAACAAATATAATTTAAAGTATTTTATATTTTTGAAATAATCAAACATCTTATATTATTACAGAAGCTCTTTTTTCAGACAGCTCTTGTGGACAAGTCCTTTGGACTTATCCATTAGCAGAAGCAATACCAAACACACCCTAAATAAAGTACCATGCAGTGTTTTAAAAAACCCGTTATATAACCCGTTATAACTCGTTATATAACGTAACGCCGACCAATTGTTATGTAACAGGCCAAAAAACGTAATGTTTGATAACTATGGTTATTTTGCTCGTAACTTACGTTACGTTACGTTATTAACGTAACGCACCGTAACCTACGTTATGGTGTAAGTTGACTTTTTTATAAATCTCCCCATATTCTTTCGGTTTATGGCAAAAAAATTCTCCCAAATTCGCTCACTCGTCATCCTCTCTGCAACCTCGCAGTCGTCTCCTCGATCTGCGCCGAGAAGAAAGAAGAAGGCAAACCTCTCTCCGATCGACAGTAAAATAAGAACTCTCTGGTGGTTCTTTGTCATGGTGTTCTCGCTGGTGTCATTTTCAAGCGTTGATTCTTCGTCTCCAAACACATGTAAACTCTTTCCCCCCTCATCTCTATCTTCTCTATCTCATTCTCCAATCTCCTACCGATCTCTTTCTGCTCTCTCTCCCACCCGATATCTTTCTACTTTCTCTCTTGATCTCTCTCTGCTCTCTCCCGAGAGAGATAGAGCATGGAGAGATTGAGAGAGAAAGCAGAGAGAGATCGGGAGGGGGAGAGAGATCGGGAGGGGGAGAGAGCATAATGACATCGGGAGTAAAATATCGGAGAAACTTTAGGACACAGGGGTATGTTGAATAGCATATTGTAGATTGAATTATGAATTATAATGAATAGCATGACTAAAAAAATTATGAATTATGAATTATTTATTAATTATTATAGATTGACTTATGAATCTTTGTGTAGATTGAATATCATGGTTAAAAAATTATGAATTAAAATGAAACATGTGGACCATATTGTTGTTTGTGTAGATGGAATTATGAATCATAACTTGTGAATGTGAAAAATTATTGTGATACTTGCTAACAATTATTGTGAGACTTGCTAAATGTGTTAAATATTGTTTTGATTTTTTTTTAGTTTTCTTAAAATCATTTTCCTATTTATAAAAAAATTTAAATATATATATATTTATTTTTATTAAATAAATATTAAATCGTGTAACCTACGTTATGCGTTACGTTATAACCTATATTAGCATAACAGAAGAAAAACGTTATCATTACGTTATCGTTATTTTAAACGTTGGTACCATGTATATAAGCTTTGCACTACCCAAAAGGATAATCCCAGTGATGATAAAAGCCCTTGTACCAGTATATGCACCTACTGGTTATTTTTAACGCAATCTATATGAAGTAATGTAGTACTCATCACCAAGCATCTAACGGTGAGCCATTTGTAAAGGGAAAAGGATCTCGCCATAATAGCGACATGTAGGGGGGGTATGGGCCTTTCATCAAAGTTTTGAGGTTCTGTGAACTATAAGAGTGGTGGTGATGCAGACATCGTGAAGCCGAAGCCCAATTCAAAAGCATGGAAAGCAGTGTTTTAAATATCCCCGATATAACCCCGATATTGCGTCGATATTGCGTTTACGGCACCTAACCGCAATGATTGGCACATCCAAACCGATATAGCGATTTTCACCCAAAATTGCCGATAAATCAGCATGGACCCGATATATCGGTCGTAATTTCGCCGATTTTGGACCCGATATAGCGTTTTACACTCAATTTGTATGTTAGGTATTTGGGTAATTCGAGCGATGTGACAATGTGACATTTGTGAAGATTCTACACTTGGATAGTAATTATGCATTTATAAGCTTAATGCAAGTTATCGAGTCAAGTATATGTTAAACATATAAGTATGATGTTTTATGTAGCTTTATATAATTTATGAGTATATTGTCTTATTGAGATGCAATTTAAGACAAGAAGATATGTATATTTACAGTCCGATTTTGAAATCCGATTTTTAAAAATATCCCCGATATGTCCCCGATATATCCCCATCCCGATAAATTTTCCCGGCCGATGTAGCCGCTGTGGCCGCCATTTAGAACACTGATGGAAAGTGTACCGAAGGAGGCCCAAGAATTCTATGGCAATTTGGTTCTAGAAAGAATTGTAAAATCCGAATAGTATTAGGAGTTCTAGTTTCTATTTCTTGTATTTTTGTTTTTAGTAGTACGATTTGTAGTAGGATATTACTTCCTTTTTATGTATTTTCTCTTTCTTTTAGACTTTTGATTTCTTTTAGGATTAGAATTATGTAATCCAAATACAAGTAGGAGATGCAATTTGTAGCCTATATAAAGGCCCCATGTGTTCACTTTTTTTCAATGAACAATCAATAAAAGCTTTTACTCTCAATTGAGTTTAATACGGATTTCAATCCTTTTCTCTATTAATGGTGGGATGCCCTATTAGACTCAATTATTAGTGGAAAACCGTAATTGATTTATCTATCTCTATTCCCTCTCTCTATCTCCTCTTCAAATTTCTTCCGCTTAAATAAATTTCCGTCGAATATCTCGTCGCCAAATCCCTCTCTTCTTTGTCGCACATCCAGCAACTTCGGCCTCGTTTGCATAAGCGCCTCGACTCCTCGATGACATTATTTTCGTCGATTGTACGTCTTCTCATCGGCGTGAGTCCAAAATCGACCAGCAATCAACAAGCAAGTTAAGATCAAAATTACAATCATCTCAAGTATTTTTTTTATTACATCAACTCTTTAATTACAAGTCTAGATTATACATCATCCAGTCTGTTATCTACTCTGATTTTCTGTCCACATTAAAAGTGAGCGAGTGATTCTGTTTCTCCCTTGTGATGACTTGACTTCTTTATTGCGTATAGAACTTGATTTCCTGCATAAACAAAGTTTCTAATTAGTTCTTTAAACATTGAAATTGATAAGCACTTGCATAATCACATAGCATAATCTAATATTATCTGTTTTAATTTAATTCCTACCAACGAACTTTCTTGTTGGTGAAGCGTATTTTTGAGTTAATTTATCTATTGCTTCCGCCCCATACACGTTTCACATCATCTTGGTATCAGAGCACAGTTAGGTAGGATTTGCATCTAGAAAGCATTTAAACGTAGTTTTTTTCATCTAGTTAATTTTAAAACCAAAGAAAATTAGTGTAAATTAGGAAACCTTGAAAGGTAAGTCTTTCCCTGAAATTCCGTACGATTGGTGTCTAACCAAGAAAGGGTACTCAATGTGGTTCTGTAATTAAGGAACGCCGAGTGCGGAAAACCTCCCACCTGAGTTGCGCCGACCTGGCCAATTGGACTGGTTAAATTGGGGTTTGACTGATCCGACAATTTTAGAAAACAGATTTTTTCGAAAATAAAATAAAAAATAGTATAGCTTTGCATTCATATTAGGACTTATACATTGCATGCTAACCCGTAGTGGTACTCCATACTTGCGTGAAGAAGTTAGTGAACCCAACACTGATTCCATAGCCTCGAACCTACGCTAGCTGATCTTATGGCTAAACTTGAAGCCTTGACCCATGACATGGCTCAGGCTCGAGCTGATCTACACGAAATTAAAGAGCAAATAAAAGAAATATCTTGTCGAGAGTCCTCCACTGCTGGAGAAAATTCATCCTCATCGCGAAACAACCGTCCTGATAACACTGATAACCATCTAATCCCGAAGATTAATATCTGAAGAACATCTAGATCGATGTTCCCACCTTTGATGGCCCACAACTTTTCCTAGATTGGACACTCCAAATAGATAAGTACTTTACATGGTACAATCTCACTGAGCCGAGAAAAATTAAGTTCGCTGTCATGAAACTGACCGATCAAGCTAGTTAGTACTGGATCAACTTAGAGAACATACGCGCATCCCGACTTCAACGACCTATTGAAACATGAGATATGATGAAGGATGAGCTGAAAGGTAAATATGTGCCACCATCATTTAGTGACCGTCTTATGGACAAGTGACATCAATACAATCAAGGCAATAAATCAATAAAGGAGTATGTTGCAAAATTCGATGAGTTTCTCATTAGATGCAGTACCTTCAGTAAGGAAGGACAAGCTCAAATCCTTTCTAGATTTAGAGCCGGACTCAGAGAAGCTTGCGAACCGAATTGTTAGTTAGAGAAGTCACTGAATGAGAGAAAACCTAAACTATAGTTCAAGATCTAGATTCCCTTAGGTCTAACTACAATGCTAGGAGTTTCGATTCAAAATCAAGTGTGACTAGGGCTTTCTCTTCTTCCCAGTTCAATAAGTCTAGCACTCAATCCTCCTCCTGAAAGAATAACTTCAAAGGGAAACAAAGTGATGATCGTACAAACCCTCCGAGCAAAATTTTTTCAAATTTAGTGCATACGCTAAGTGTTATAGATGTCAAGGTTACGGTCACATCACCGTTAACTGTCCTAGCTAAATGAAGATCATCTTCATTAACGGAGTTCCCACACAAGCTCCTGAGTCTGATGATGAGGAAGTTACATATCACCCAGACATAAATGAAGACGACGATTCCGATTATGACCAAAAATGTTCTGATGCTGAATGTAATTATATTCAACTCACACCTTCAAATTACATATCTGTTGTTCGATGTGCGTTCTCACAAGAGAAGGATGATTGGAGAAGAACTGCTATCTTCTACACATTCATTAAAATTAGAGACAAGAATTAAAAAGTTATAGTGGATAGTGGAAGTTGTGTCAATGCAGTATCGTCCAAATGATTGAGAAGGTTGGATGGAAGGCTGAGCCTCATCCCTATCCATATAAGGTGTCATGGATCAATTTCACAGCCCTAGACGTGAAACAACGATGTCTTGTCCCGATTGAGTTTGATGTATTTAAGGACAAGATATGATGTGATGTGATAACGATGGATGTAGGTCAAATCATTCTAGGACGACCAATGACCATGGCTCTACGACAATGATGTTACCATTCATGGTCGATCGAACATGTGTCGATTTGAGCACGAGGGTAAGAAGATTAAGTTGACACCCTATCGACCTATAGCTAAAAATCTTAAACCTAACACATCGAAGAAGTCGAAAAGAGTTAATTTGATCAGTGCAACATAATTTGATCAAGACCTCAAGAACGGTGCCCCGTTCATGATCCTAGCTGCTGGAGAAGTGGTTAAGACGCCAGATAGCACTATTCCTTCAGAAGTCACCCCCGTGATTGAGGAGTTTAGTGATGTCTTCTCCGATGACCTTCCGAATAAATTACCATCGATGCGTGACATCCAACACGCTATCGATCTAGTACCCGGATCAAGTCTGCCAAACTTGCCACATTACCGAATGAACCCAACCGAGCATGTGAGCTCAAGAGGCAAGTCGATAAATTGGTAGAAAAGGATTTTTCATTAGAGAAAGCATGAGCCTATGTGTGGTCCCTGCATTATTAACGCCGAAGAAAGATGGATCATGGCGTATATGCGTGGATAGTAGAGCGATTAACAAAATTACAATCAAGTATCGCTTTCCCATTCTGAGGTTGGATGATATGCTGGATATGATGTCTGGTGCCACGATCTTTTCTAAGATAGATCTTAAAAGTGGTTATCACCAATCCGCATTTGTCCGGGAGATGAATGAAAGACCGCTTTCAAGACGAAAGATGGACTAAATGAATGGATGGTTATGCCTTTTGGATTGACCAACGCTCCGAGTACATTTATGCGAGTGATGACTCAAGTACTACGGCCCTTTGTGGGAAAATTTCTTGTAGTTTACTTTAATGATATCCTCATTTATAGTCACTCTCGTGAGCAACATTTAGACCACCTACGACAAGTTTGTACTGTGTTGAGAAAGGAAGAATTGTATGCTAACCCAAAGAAGTGTGCCTTTCTTGCAACGCAATTCACTTTCTAGGCTTTGTCGTTTCTTCGAATAGAGTTTCTGCAAATCCCGAAAAAGTGAGAGCAATTGAGGAATGGCTGGAACCAAAGACCATCCGTGAGGTGAGAAGTTTTTACGGACTTGCTACCTTCTACCGACGGCTTATAAAAGGGTTCAACACTGTTATGGCCTATATTACGGACTGTCTAAAGAAAGGTGAGTTTGCATGGTCTAACGCTGTTGCTAAACCGTTTGTCGAAATTAAGGTGAGAATAATCAGTGCCCCAGTTATGCGTTTCCCTGATTTTTCTAAGATTTTTGAAGTAGCATGCGACACATCCGACATAGGTATAGGAGGAATCTTAGCTAAAGAAGGGCATCCAGTTGCTTACTTTAGTGAGAAATTGAATGACGCCAAGCAAAAGTACTCTACCTACGATAAGGAGTTCTATGCGGTAATTCAAGTACTTTGTTATTGGCTACATTTTTTGCTATCGCAAGAATTTGTTTTTTCTGACCATGAGGCTTTGAAATACATATATTCCCAAAAGAAGTTGAATGCTAGATATGGTTGTTGGATTGAGTTCTTACAGGACTACATATTCACCCTACGTCACAAAGCAGAAGTTGAAAATAAAGCCGCCGACGCTCTCAGCCGAGTGTTTATTTTGACTAAGATATCAACTGCAATTAATGGTTTCGAGAAATTGAAAACTGAGTATGAGTCATGTCCTGATTTTCACGAGATATATACTGAACTAAAAGGTGAAACTACACGAAAAGTTGATGGATTTGTTTTACATGATGGATATTTGTTTTTAGGCCGTAAGCTATGCATTCCAAGAACCTCTCTTATAGAATTTATTGTTTGGGAATTGTATGCCGGTGGTCTAGCTGGACACTTTGGGAATAAGAAGACCATAGAAGCTGTCGAGTATAAGTTCTATTGGCCTAGTTTGAAACATGATGTTGCTAAACATGTTGGTAGATGTCACATTTGTCAACTAGCTAAACAACAAAATCATCACCACTCGAACTTCTTCTATCAAAAGAACCCGGAAATGGAAGCCACTTCCATCCAACTTATCATAGAATAGGTCGACTCACGAGCTGACTTGGAGGGGGCCAAATTCAATTAGATCCATTCATTAGCAAGACTGCTTAAACATATAGATAATCATAACTCAACCCAATGAACCCTCTGCTCAAAGGAATGCTTACAATCCTTCTCAACAAATTAAGGCCAAATCATTAATCAACACTGAGGAGTTCCAAGTTTGTTCCCTTGAAACCAATGCTTCACCAACTTATGGTTCATGGATGTTTTGATAACAGAGATTACCTATCAAATGTAGGCAAACCTTGGATACTCTAATAATTCATGGGTGCATGGTAATATTTTTCTTGCAACAACAAAGACGTTATCCAAAAGTTCTGGCTTCCATTTCCGGGTTCTTTTGATAGGAGAAGTTCGAGTGGTGATGATACTTGCCTGATTTGGTCAGTGGAGACTGAATGTTGATTATGCCTTCACTGTCTAGCTGCCATGTTTATATGACATTTCTTCGCCATAGATATTGGTACCTTGTCCTTGCTGAATTGCATGGATGAAGCATTAGTGAAGATAGGGTTGACAAAGCAATTATGGTTCACAGTCGCGGTCTCGGCCGCCGACTCGGCGGGCACCGAGACGGATCGGTCTCGGCGACTCGGATAGGTCTCGGGCGATACGCGCAAAACGCTACATAGAAAGCTCAAAAAATTCTGAAAAAAATCACGACAAATCTTTAAAAAATGTAGGCATCTACATTCATGTATTACATGTCCAAAACATATCACCTAGCACACTAAATATAAAGCGAAAGCATAAATACACGCGTTGTCGGTAGAAGCATATCAAAATACATGCACAATATAGTAAATGGCAAAAACTACATTCATAAATACATGTTAATGTAGTTATTTTCACATTGAATTGCGATGAGGCACAAAATCATCATCATAATCATCTCTGCTGTAAGTAGATAAACTGATACTAGTGCTCGTAGATCTCTCAAGTTGTGGTCTGTAGTCATGGACATATGTCACACCATAATGTTGGTCTGATGTCAAACTCAACATTTGCATATGACCTTCAAGACTATAAGTTCCTCCATCAGTACTATTGTTGCCCTCATTATTGTCATCATCACCGCCGCCGCCATCACTGCCATCACTGTCATCATTATCATCACCATTTTTACCATCATCACTACTAGAATTGAATAAAACCCTCACATCTTCACCACCACCACCATCTGCTTCTCTTATACCTCAGAGGGGGGAGAGATCGGAAACAGGGAGAGAGGGAAAGAGATAGAGAGATACGAAAGATAGAAAGGGAGAGAAAGAGAGCAGGTGAGAGGGAGGGGGAGAGAGAAACAAAGGTAGGGCGAGGGAAAGAGACAGAGAGACGGGAGATGGAGAGGGTGGAGAGATAGAGAGCAGGTGAGAGAGGGAGGGGGAGGGAGAGAAACAAAGGGAGGGAGAGGGAAAGAGACAGAGAGGGAGGAACATCACTTGGGGCTGGGGAGGAGCGGCCGACGGCGATCGGGCGGCTGCGGAGTCTAGATCTGAGCGGTGACGATCGGGCAGCGGTGGCGATCTCCAGATCTGAGCGAGAGAGGTAAGTTTTTTTTCTTTTCTTTTTTTTCTTTATACCCGTTCGTCACGGGTGAATATATGTTTCGAGCCGACTCGACCGATAATCAGAGTCGACTCGGTCGACTCAGCCGAGTCACGACCGATTCGACCGAGTCCACTCTGATTCTCGGCCGAGTCGGTCTCCTCTGAGTTGAGTCGACCGACTCGTGACTCGGACTCGTCTCGGAGCGGGCCGAGACGGATACGACTCGGCCGACTCGTCTCCGACTCGGCCGAGTCTTTGAACCGTGAAAGCAAACTATTGACTTGGTTAGCCAATCTTCTATGGGATATCGATGAGCTACAATGAGTTTGTATTTACTATTTAGTGGCAAATGAGCCAGATGATAATGCTGGAGCCGTTACTTGCTACAGTATCAATCAGCTCTTGCTTGGACTCATTTCCAGGGTATCACACCCCACTGCACCTTCTAAAACTCTTGGATAGGAGTCCCTACGGAGTGTTCGGGGGAAACTGAGCTTCAACAGGGCAATTAGGTCCAATGGTGAAAACATGATGCTGCCTTTATCATCTGCAAACTTCGTGGTTTTTTTTTTGGTTGGGGTGGGGGGTGGGGAAGGCTGTTTCCTTCTAGAAACTCGCTGCTTGCTGAATATTTTGTTCCTTATGTAGAGGTAAGGGCGTCAACAGGCAGTTTCTCCATGCAGCTCTGGAGAGATGCTGTGAGACAAGGTTTTGCTCAAGGGTGACATGAGCAGTCATTAGTTGGATCCTAGGTTGAACACCTTGGTAGAGACTAAGATGCATTAGCATCCTTTGGAAGGATAAATGAGATTGGTGCATGAAGCTCAAGGATTTCTAGGTGACTTTTATTTTTAGGTGACTTTTAATTTTTGTTGTAAGATGGTCGTCACAAACAAGAACACAATGAACCATGAGTTGTGCTCTCTAGTCAAGGTTGATAGTGAGGGTAAGATTTATTATTCAGGCTAGCCAACCGTGATTACAAGAAAAAGAAGGATTTATTTATGCTTTAAGGAACTGCTTTTCCATAGGACGCCATCATCATCTAATCCTTTTCCCAGGCTAAGCACAACTCTATATTGAGAAAATACCCCAGAAGATTGACAAAATTTTATGGCTGGTTGTCAACATTATTTCAACACTTTAACTTGGTGCCAAATTGCCAAGGAAGGTGCTGATACTTGACAAGAGAGGCTTGATATAAAATTATGCTAGTTGGTTGTGGAGGAACTTGCCTTGACGGTCTTGTAGTGGTGCAGTTTAAGCTCATGCAACCAATGAGCAACCTGTTTCCAAAGATGATGTGCTGAAAGAACTGCTCATCTTTGAGGAATGGCGCAATCCAAAGAGCCAATTGAAGTCAAATTCCCATGAATCTTATATGACCAGTGACCTTGGTGAGTTGAACTAATCAAGTTGACACAGACATCTCTGTGTGTGTTTATGTATGTACATCCAAGTGGGTGTATGTATATGTATATTTGTAGAGTTGTGTGTGTGCACACATTAGTGTGCACGTTAAACTTAATTTAAATAGGAGTTCATTAAACCTTACCCATTGTTGCAAGGCACTTATTAGAAGTTCCTGATCCAAACTAGACCCTCATAAGGCAACAGGTTCCATCTTGAAATGAAACTGTAGGTGATAGACTGACCACCTAGATTTCTTTGCTTCTCTATCGGCTGCAAGAGTTTAAGTACATCTCTAATATTATACCCAAGAAGGGTTGAGGCTTCATGTGGATGTTTGCTGGACCACACTATATGACCCATTATACCCTCACTTCTCATTCCCAGCAACAAATCCTTGTGAAAAAAAAATTTAAACACCAACTTCACAAACCCAAGACTCTAAATGCGGGTCCATAATCATATCACTACCTTCAAATGCTAAAGAATTTGCGGGACGCTCACTGCAACTTTTTATTTTTATTTTTTCCCTTTTACCCCTTTATCCCCACATGAAAGTTGGGAAGGGTAACATATGTTGTTGGGTACAAGAAAATTATTCCTATACTCAAGATTTGTGTTAATTTATTGTTGGGTACAGAAAAACTACTTCTATACCCACAGTATGTTTTAATTTATATATTTACCCACGTAATTACACTTATAGTCCGCTCTTTTAGTACTCAAATGTCTAATTTTAATGTCTTATGCACTCAAATACATGTTGGTGATATATTCTTAAAACACATGGACCTGATGCGAATACAACATAGTGTGTGTGTGTGTGTGTGTGTGTATTATATAGATTTTAAATAGCAATTTCGCTCTCTCTAGATTACTCTTGAACCAAATCTGATTTGAAATCATATTGATATAAGAAAATGTTATATTATATGTATGAAAAATGTTAATAAATTTAATGTAAATCTATTCTTAAAATAAGTAATATACAACTATAAAATATTGTAAAAGAGTCATAAAAGTTCTCTCTCTGATTTTGCTTATTTTTTTATATGTTTTTCTATAAAAAACTAAATTTGCTTGATGATGACTATCTTTTTACATCTTATCAAATATTTTTTTTCTTACCATTTTTAATTTTATGGTCACGTGTATTGCACGTGCCCAAAGACTATTACATAGTATTACAAATGTCCTTAATGAGTTGAACTTGGGATGTGTTTGGCTGATAATTATTAGTTATTAGATGATACATTTATTTTGAAAGCAACATCTGGAGCATGCTGCATGCAATTTCATGTCAAGTTCTTACATGGAACTTCCCTTTAATAGGATATGCTCCGACTTTCCATCTCCCGAGCAGGCGAGCATCTCTCTAGAAGCATGCCTTGTTTTTCATAACCTTTTGCCATGGATTAACAATTACATTCTCTGTAATAGAAACTCTCCTCTTTTATGGATGTTTTAGAGGGGGTGGTTCATCTAAATCAAGTTACTGAATATGCACATGTATGTATGTATGTATGTATGTATGTACTAGTTTGTTGGAGATGTAATTGCTCTGCCAGCATGTAGAAGTACATTTTTCTTAGCACGTGGTTAAGAAAATAGATTGACTTATAGAACTAGATTATTAGAGGACAGGTCATTTCCAACTTATTTCCCTTTCTTTAATGTCCAACATACTGTGGAGATAGGTGTCTACTTGTTGTAGAGCCACTTTAAACGAGTATGCATCTTTGCCTTTTAGGATAGGCGGCACAGATGTTATCTGTATCCTGGAATCCCGGTAAATTGATATAGGAAAATATTGTCTTGTATATCAAAATATTACATGACTCTCATTGCTTGGAAATTGTATCATGTCAATGTCAGTCATCATGATTAAGAGCAATGTGTGGGTATTGTCAACTTAATTTTACAATGCCTTTGGAAAGTTATTCCAGTGACAAAATCTACTCTGATACAATGATAAAATTTGATCTATTTTTGATGTAGAGAGATGTCTATGAAAAAGAATTAGCTGCGCTAAAATCAGTCCTCAGATGTCTGGAGGATAACAAACTTGATGGTACTCAGCTTGCTAGTCTCAAGATCGATCAAAATATTGCCAGGTGCGAGAAGGAAATTTTAGAAGGGGAGCAGAAATTGCAAGACAAGAACCTCAAGAGAAGGTTTAGTGACGTTGAGCCACTGAAAAATGAAGATAATCAAATCAAACAGCCCAGGCCTTCTTCAGCCGAAGCATCACATGACTCACGTCCACAGTCGATTAGACAATCTCAAGAGCAGAGGATCGCTGCTGTTACCGATTCCAGATATGTCTATAATGGCTATACTCTGAATGACAAGCCTTTTTCTTCTGAAGCATCTCATGGTACATTTCCCCATTCAATTAAACAAATTCTAGAGCTGGTTGAAATTTTTCTTTATTCTCCAACTGTTTCGTGCTATTAGCGTGACCTGATGGTAGAACTGCAGGATTGGTAGCCAGAGACAGTATGGGGCTGCTACCTCGAAGTGTGCAAGCGCAAGGAGGTGGATTGTATGGGAATGCAGTATATCAGAGCTCGGGTGAGCAGACTTTGCTAGGAACAGCATACCCATCAGGACGTGATTTCACTAGGTACTCAGCAGCTGCAGGGCAGAGTTTTTATCAGCCACCTGCGGCGGAGCAAAATTATTATCAGCCACCTGCATCCGGGCAACATTATTATCAGCCACCTGCTCCGGGGCAAAATTCTTATCAGCCACCTGCGTCAGGGCAAAATTATTACCCACTACCCGCATCTTCCTTGAAACTGGAAGCAGGAATCTGTATCAGTTGCTGATAATGCTTCAGAGCGGGAATTACCTAATTACTCCACCACAAGCAATGGTGTTCCTACTGCCAGCACTGATGCCAACCCAGCCCATCAATCATCGTATGCTGGTTGAGATTGGTAACTGCATTTTGAGAGAGTTCCTTGTTAAACAGGTAAATCTTCGGGTGGATTAGAGAAATCCAAATGGGCTTAATTCCTGCAATCCCCCTAACTTTTTGCTGTTTGGATATGCGCAGTTAGCCTTGAGCTTTTATCAGCCAGCGAAGGTAGAGTTTGAACAAATTATCCTCTGCAGTTATTTGTGTGAAGCTACCTTTTGGGTGAAAAATAAAGACTACGGCAGCTCAAGTAGAGGAAATTCTTTCAGATGGTTGTAGCTGTTATTTATGATTTATGACATGGAAAGGACGACCTTATATTTGATGAACTGCTGACTTGTCTGAACTTTTTTGACATCAGAAGTGGAAATGAATGGCTTTAGTTATTGACTTCTTTTGCAGGCTTGCACTGGCTTAAACTTGTTCTTGATTAATACCGTACTTTTATTGTCATCGGCATGAAATTAGTAGTGACATACAATCCAGTGGTGATGATTTATTTCAACCAGCAATCAACTTGAAAATGTGTGTTTTTATCTCATCTTCCTTGGCTGTTTGTCTCATGCTTTGGGTTGTTGGATAAGCTTCCTTGAATTCTAAGCAAGAAAATGCTGTCTCTCCACCACCAAATACTACATATACTACTGGCTGGTCTGTCATCGTGTTTCTATCATAGTTTTAAAGGAAAAAAAAAAAACAACAGTTCTCTTTTCTTTTCTTTTCTTTTTCCTTTTTTTTTCCTTTTTTTTAAGTGAGATATATCAATTTGAAATCTTTGTTATGTTGGTATGGCCCTCTTAACTCTTTGCATTTTGGTATTTCCTTTGTCAAATACCTGCAGTCATTTAGAGATTTTTTTTTTTAAAAATTAGTTTTGGATATTTTAATGGAATATTCCATAAAGTTTTATGGGATAGGTAGAATAATTTTTTCATTTTACTTTTATTTTAGTTTTTGGGTTTTTTTCCAAACAACAAAGGTTGTATCATTGTGTTGAATATGGGCTTTCCATGTCCAAACTTCACGGGAAGTCATGATTTTTGAGAGATGAATGATAAAGGGCTGGAAATTAGGTTTGTGTTAGATGTTTGATTATAGCTAGAATAGCAAGAGTTGAATTAGCAACACTAGAGTTAGTAACACTAGAGTTAGAAGGATTTGGGCGGCTTTTGCGGTAGAGTTAACATAATTCTCTCGACCTAACTCTCGTTGCCAGACAAGGCCAGTGCTGGCCCTATTTTAGGCCATGTGAGTAATTGTGTTCCTTGCAGTGGTTGTCAGTGAGGAGACTTTGCAGGAGATCTCGAGCTTAAATGAGGTAATTAATTAGGGGTTTTTTTCCCTTAAAAAACTCTCACAAATAATTAATTCTAAAAATCGATCTCTTTTCAAATTAATTCCAAAAACTGACTTCTGACACGGAGGCGGTGGGGCTCCCGCGAACGTCGGGTTATTTTGGGGTTCGTCTGCGGCTGCCGACCCTGAATGAATCAATTTTTTTTTGCTTGTATATTGCTGTAAAACCCTGTCCCCAGAATACGTACTCAAATATATATTCTGATTTTTTTGACCATATTTCTTATTTTCTTGTATTTATTTATGCTCGTATAGTGATACTACTTGATTTGACCTTTTTGTAGTCAGATTTGATCGATTTCAGTTTCAACCACTGTTTAACAATATTTAAGATTTTTCGTAATTTTTTGGTATTTTTTGAATTATTTCTATAAAATCTCTAAAATCGGTATCAATCGGTACCGCCGATTGATTCTCGGAATTTTAAATTACATATGGAGTCAAATTTCTGGAAATCACGTTCACATTTTTTTCCCTTAAAATAATATTTACCATCTTAATGCATTTTTTGAGATTTTTCTGAATTTGTCAAAATCCGTGAGATTTGGTGTTGGCCGATATCGACAATTGATTTCAGGGTTTTTACTTTGAAAATGAGATTGAATTTCTTAAATCCGATTTCACCATGATTCTCAGTATAAAATTCTTTATCTTTGAGAATTTTTGGGATATTTCCGAGATATTTGATTTTCGGGCGTTTTCAGTATATTTCTGAAATTTTTTACATCCGCTAGTGAACCCGGGGATTTCACCATTCAAATTACTTCTTCTTTTTCTTCCAATTCTTTTTTCCTTTTTTGCTTTTTTTTTTTCCTTTTTTCCTTCCTTCCTTTTCCTTCCAACAACTTCCAAAAACTTCTACTTTCTTCTAAAACATTCTACTTCTTTCCATCAAAATACTCCTCTAAAATATCTCAATCCACTCATCACTCCTCTCCCATCATCAAAACTGGCCAAGCTTCTTCCTCACTTTACCATTTCACAAAAAACCCTAATTTTCCCTTCCTTCTCTTTCCTTTAACTCCTAATTCCAAAATACTCCATTAGCCACTCCTTTAACCTTCATTTCTCTGACAAAAAAACCCTAATCATCAACACCTCCTTCAACTCTGCAACAACAACTCCCACAACACCCTGCCATCATCTTCTTCTTTCTCCATCTCCTTCTACTTCATCATAACCATCAAAATTCCACTCTCCAAAACAATCTCCATCTCCATCTCTAAAACTACAACCACCTAGAAAATCCTCTACAAAAACATCACCCACCCCCTTTCTTAGGCCGGACACCGCCCCAAGCTAGAGGCCGTCCAACACCCCTCCGGCGACATCTCCGACGACCAATTCCGGCGACAACTTCACCACCTCTTCCCAACATCATCACCACCACAACAACTCCTCCATCATCACCACTACTTCTTATACTTTTCTTTCCATCACTACCATTTTCACTTCCATCATCACAACCACCCACCAACATCACCTCCTTTAAACTTCTTTTCATTCCCTTCAAAATACTGTAAGTACACCTAGAGGGGGGGTGAATAGGTGTACGACTTATCTAATGAACAAAATGCGGAAATTAAAACTTAATTGCAACACACTTAGTGTAAACAACGAGTGTAGGCCGAATTCCCGGTGAAGGGCTCTGTACTAACTCCTCTGATTCCTCTGAATAAGAGTTGAGGTGCTATATGAAGCTCTCGTGGTTAAACACAAGTGAGGCACACACAAAAAACACAAGCATATATATGATATGGCAATATGATGCAATGCTCAAAGTAATAGAGAGAGTTAAAGTCAATGGATCAAACGCAAACACCGAGATTTGTTTCGAGGTTCGAGCACACAGCTCTACGTCCCCGCCTTCACACAGAAGGATTTCCACTAACTTGTCCACACAGGACTTCCCACACAGGAAAACCTCCAATGAGGATTTGCGACAATTACAACTGGAGTACACAACTCCTCTCTCCAACCGAATATAACCTCTCACAGACGCAATGCACAACTCTCAACACCTCTACACTTAGATGGTTAGGCACTTAGTCAAACAATGATCAACCTCACAAATGAGGATAGGGCTCAAAGCCACTCAAATACAATCACCTCACACTTGTGGGATTCCAACACAATCTCCACCTTCACTAGAGGGAGCCAAATACCACTTCCACAATCACCTCACACTTGAGGGATATCAACTCAATCACCTCTCACTAGAGGGATATCACAAAGATGAAAGTTTACAACTTGGTGGTCTATCTCAACCACATACCAATTCTTTTCCCACAAAACAAAAATCCTAATAGATAGTATAGCAAGATAAGCTCAAGTGTGAGAAATCAAGTGTTTTGAAATTAAATAACAAAGAAAAATACTTGGAAAAACAACTAGAATAGATGTAGAATGAAGATCAAAACAAATATCCCAAATCTCTATTTTTCTTTGATTTTTTCAACCCTTGAAAACAATAAAGATGAATCTTTTTGCCTTAAAAACTCTTTTGAAAACTTGTATTAAAACACTTGAGATGATGTAAATTTTGCTCTCTAAAAATCCGTCCAAAACAGCCAGAGATGGGGTATATAAAGGCCCAAACAAATCTGCCTGTTGGCAGCTGACAAGGCCATATTGGCCTTCCGATCGACCGGCCGGTCGACTGGCTAACGGTCAAAAAATCGACCGTTGAGCCTGCAGGTCGACCGCTCGGTTGACCGCGCCCAGAACCAGAGAGCCAACGGCTCTCTGGCCGGTCGACCGGGCCAACCCGAGAGTGGGTTGACTTCAGTCGGTCGACCGCTCGGTCGACCGGCCAAACAAGGTGGCCTGCGTGCACGTCCTTGTGCACGTCGGTCGACCGGTCCGGTCGACCGACTCTGGGTCCGGTCGACCGGCCCAGTCGACCGCCAGAGCCTGGCAGGGCAATTTATAGGATTTAAAAAATGGTCTTTTTAATATCAAATAAATCCCATAAAATCTCTAAAAATCCACAAAAATAGTTTCAATATAATACTTTGATATACAAATATGTTTGAGTAAAATCAAACCATGTTACAAACATTTTGAACTATTTTTGTAACTTAGAAATTTTGCCAAAAACCAAAATCCGTATTTTCCAAAACTTAGATTTTGAAATGAAAATCCGATTTTTCCAAAACACATCCAAATATAAAATATGATATTGAAACAACATTTAAGCATGTAGTATATGGATAGAATCCAATATACATGAAAGATATATATATATCAATGTTTTTGACATTAAATCCGAAAATAAGTTTTGTTAAAATATAAAACTCCAAACTCATGAAATAAACTATCAAACTAAGTTTGTTTAAATAGTTGAAGCATACATGTATATAGAACAAATCTAATATACATTAAACCATGTAAACTTGTTTGATATAATATCTATTCATGAAAACCAAGATCAGTTAAACTAAAACCGAAAACCAATAAACATAAAACTTGTGTGTGTTGTAAACTTGAGCATATCACACTATCTAATTTTTAACAATGGATCTAAAACATAAACTAAATACTGTACGAAGTCTTCTTGTAGAGCGCCGTCTCCAAGTCGACTCGATCCAAACGTGATCCACCGAGCATGACTCCAACGAGTGCTAGATATGAATTTTGACGCTCGGGCTCTTGAATCACAATGTGAAAGCTCCAAAACCCTTTGTTGAAGCTAATCACCTACTAATAGCTTGGTTAAGTATCTGAAACTAAACTCACAAGATTATTAGTTAACTATAACTACATGAGTTAATCATCATCAAAATTAGAGTGGAAGGCCTCCGGGCCAACAAATACAACTCCTCCAACACCACCAACTACTATCACCACTAACACTATCACACTTCCCTTCACTTCCTGTGACGCCCCGATTCCACGGATACGGGGACGTCACTGCGACGTATATACGTAGGCCAGAAATTGCCCCACACGTATATACGCTAAGCAAAAAGTACAACAAGAAACAGAGTACACGACAAAGCGTGGTGTCAATACATATGCCAACACAAGAAGTACACATACAAAGTTATCACAGGATATTATAAAGTATTACACAATACATGTGTATTACATCATAACCAAGTCCAAAAGAAATATTTACAAATATGTATACAAAAGCTCACAAGTAGAAAGAGGATCTCGTGAGTCAAAAGATAAGTCTGGCACGAAGGGACTGGAACTAGTCCGCCTGCTCGCTAAAGTAAGCTTGGTCCTCTGTGGATGGCTCCACTTCGTTCCAAGCTTCGGAATCTGCATGTGCAAATCCAAGGAGTCAAGACATATAAACAATAAACGGACTACAGCCAGTGGCTAAGAGACATGAATAAGTAGTATGAAACCATATAAGGAATATCAGCTAACAAGTATGAAAAGCATGAAGAGATAAAGTCCTAATACATTAGATCTACAGTTAACATCTTATTATTATTACTTGTCTTACTGTGATATCTAGCTATGTGACCCAGCGTTCCAGAGCACATAGATCCATATCCTAGTAAAGCAAGGTTGTTATTGGAAAACAGCGGTTGTATCGACGAACTATGTTTACAGTGGACCCCGTACATGCCCGGGATAACGGTCCAGGATTGTTCCGTTGCTTGGTGACGGAAGCCAGCCGCTAGGCTAAACAGGAGGGACTTATGTATGCCCTTAACATGATGGTACCAGTAATAGAGGGAGCAAGCACTCCCCTCGGTCCCCTGGAGGCCCACAGGTCAGACCGGAACATGAGTTGCACAACATTCCTAAAAACCACTGTAAACACGAACACATATCGATATCCGCATGTTTTCCCCCGACCCATGTGTAAGTTGGTCCATTTTATGCAAAAGTCAAGTGTATCATGCTTGGTTCAAGTGATGGCATGATAAGTGGTGATATTCACATTTTAACAAGTTATGGAGCAATGATATGTAATAACAAGTCATGAAGTAATATGAGATAATGTCTATCAAGTAACATGTCATGTAGTACCAGTTATGAAGCATGAACAAAAATAATATGCCATACATGTCAACAATAAGATCCAAATTCAGAACAGAATCAACTAAGTCAAACAGTCAGAATTAGTCGACTAGGTGGAAGGGTTAGTCGACTAATAGGGGTCTTAAGTCGACTACTAGTCTGGGTGAGTCGACTAAAACTGGGAAACAGAGAGTTGGGTTCTGTTTCAGGGAAAGTTAGTCGACTAGGGTTGTAAGGGTAGTCGACTAACAGGGAACTACTAGTCGACTAATGGATACCTAAGTCGACTAAGTCTGAGATACAGAGAGTTGATGTTTTATTTCAGGAAAACAGGAGTCGACTGGGGAGAAATGGGTAGTCGACTAGGGGTCTCTAGTCGACTGGAAATCTGGCCTAGTCGACTAAAACTGTGAAATCAGAAAAGGTTAAGTTTCAACTACAGTGGATTAGTCGACTAGTCCCTAGGTCTAGTCGACTAATCGTGGGAAAACAGCAAACAGAACAGATTTCTAGGGTTTTGTTTGAGGGTCTAAAAGTGATTTTTTATGGCTCAAGTGAACATGAATTGTCAACACAAGTATACAAAGGAGTTTACAAGTCTTGGTGAGTAAATATACTCACTAGGAAAGGTTCGATTGAAGCTTTACGAGTCCGGGAAGAGTGTGGTCGTCAAATGGCACCTATGTGATCCTTGGCGACGAAAAGAGCTACGATCCAAGCTCCAAATCAGTTGCTTGAGCTAGAGGTGAAGATCTTGTGGTGTGCTTGGAGTTAGGGTTGAGTTTGAGATGGAGAAGGAAGAGGTGAGGGCTAATCTCTTGGTGAAGTGAAGAAAAAAGAGAGAAGAATTGTAAAGGAAAGTTTATATAGGATTTGATTTTTGTAAAGGAGATGCAATTAAAGAAATTGAGAGGGGGTTTTGTGCAAAAAGGGAGGTGAGGTGTCTCTCCTAGCCACCACTTGGCCGGCCATGGGAGAGAGAGAAAGGATGGGCATTTAATGAGGAAGTAGGTGAGAAATTGTGTGGAGTTGGAATTTTGGAGTAAATGGAATTTTGGAAAATGGAAAAAAAAAACTTGTGGTTGTGGAGGAAAGAAATAAAGGAAAGGGAAAATGGAAAGAAATTCTTATAGGAAGATATTTACTCTAACTTGGAATTTGAAAATATTGAAAACATGGATTCCTAGGTTTAAATCAAGTATGCGGAAAACATTTCGGAAAATACCGAAATCGTCCGAAATTCAAGTATCTCGGAACGACTCGTAAATTTTACCAAAAATCAATAATAATATATGAAGACTAATAGTGAAATCCTTTTTAAGAAATACTTTATAGTTTTAAAACTAAAAATCCCGGAACCAGTTATCTACCGACTCCGTTGGAGTTTTCATAAATTTATAAAATTCTCAGAAAAAGTATTTAAGTAGGGAATATGATTCTAAGAAATAAAGTCTAAAGGACCATCTAGAAATTCCTAACTGTTTGAGAATTAAATTCCAGGAATCGATCAGCGACACTGGTCGACACCGGTTTTGAAGAAATTTATTTTAATTCAGGAAAAATCCAGAAAATCATAGAAAATCTAATATATTGGAAAATGATATTTGAAAGTGAAATCGGTCAAATACAGGAAGTAAATCGAAAAATACGATCGAAAAGCTGAATACGCAACTAAGTACGTATTCTGGAAACGGGGTATTACAATCCACCCACCTTACAAAAATTTCGTCCTCGAAATTTCATAAGGTGAAAGGTAACAGGAAAGGTAACAGATAGATAAGGATAAGAGGAAAGATAACAGTAGAAAAGAATAAGAAGGAAAGAGCTTTTACCAAATCAAGATGTGAAGAGTTGAGGGTAACGCTCTCGGATAACATCCTCTCGTTCCCATGTGGCTTCTCCCGGTGCATGCCTGTTCCAAGACACCAATACCAATGGTATAGCCTTGTTCTTCAGTGTCTTCACACTCTTATCCAAAATGGCCATCGGCTTCTCCTGATATGATAAATCTGGCTGCAGTTCCAGTTCGGAATGATCCAAAATATGACTATCATCCTTTACATATTTCCTCAACTGAGATACGTGGAAAACATTGTGCACACCGTCCAAAGATGGAGATAAAGCCAATCTGTACGATACATCTCCCACACGGTCCAAGATCTCGAATGGGCCGATGTACCTCGGACTAAGCTTTCCACGAGTACCGAACCGGATAACTCCCTTGGTAGGTGATATCTTTAAAAACACATGGTCACCTGCCTGGAACTCCAATGGCCTTCTCTGTGTGTCAGCCCAACTCTTCTGACGGCTCTGTGCTGCCCTGAGGTGGTCTCTGATGATTCTGACTTTCTCTGTGGTCTGAATCAGAATCTCTGGCCCCAAAAGTCCCCTCTCACCGACTTCATCCCAACAAATCGGTGACCTACACTTCCTTCCATACAATGCTTCAAATGGTGCCATCTTGATACTTGCCTGGTAACTGTTGTTATAAGAAAACTCAGCCAAGTGAAGATGATCTTCCCAAGATCCCTTAAACTCAATCATGCAGGCCCTTAGCATATCTTCAAGGATCTGGATAGTCCTCTCAGATTGCCCGTCTGTCTGAGGATGATATGATGTACTGAATTTCAGACGGGTTCCCAAACTTTCTTGGAGACTCTCCCAGAAATGGGATCTGAATCTGGTGTCTCTATCTGAAACAATACTGACTGGAACTCCATGCAGACGAACTATCTCCTTCATGTACTTGTCTGCCAAGACCTCCGTTGACTGTCCCACCCTGAATGGTATAAAGTGAGCTGACTTGGTGAGACGGTCAATGATTACCCACACAGCATTATTACCTTTAGGACTTCGAGGTAATGCCGTGACAAAATCCATGGTGATGTGCTCCCACTTCCATTCGGGTATCGGCAAAGGATGTAGAAGTCCAGCTGATCTCTGATGCTCTATCTTTATCTGCTGGCACACCAGGCACTTGGCTACAAACTGGGCTATCTCCCTTTTCATAGCATTCCACCAAAACTGCTTCTTCAAGTCCTGATACATCTTGTTTCCCCCTGGGTGGATGGAATATGCTGAACTGTGTGCTTCTGCCAAAATCTTCTGTCTAACTTCCCCTTGGGGAACACAAATCCTGCTACCGAAATATAAGGCACCATCTGGATGAATACAGATATCAGTCCTCAATCCAGCCTCTACCTGAGCTCGGAATGTCTGTAACCTGGGATCTTCCTTCTGAGCTTCCCTGATCTCATCAATCAATGTTGACTGAATCTGCAAAGTCATGAACTGTCCTGCCTTCTCAGTCCTTCGAACTAACATCAAGTCCAATCTGATGAAGTCTCGAATCAACTCCTTCTGCTGAGTGAGCTGGACAAGCACTCTATTCTCTGGCATCCTGCTCAGTGCATCTGGAACTGTATTGACCTTGCCTGGATGATATTGCAAGTCAATATCATAGTCCGCCATCAGTTCAAGCCACCTCCTCTGCCTCATATTCAACTCTTTCTGTGAGAAAATATACTTGAGGCTCTTGTGATCAGTGTATATCAACACTTTATCTCCCAGAAGATAATGCCTCCAGATCTTCAATGCAAATATCACAGCTGCTAGCTCCAAGTCATGAGTTGGGTAATTCCGCTCATGAGTCTTCAGTTGCCTTGATGCATATGCTATAACATGACCATGTTGCATAAGCACACACCCCAGGCCTTTACCTGATGCATCACTGTAGATGACCATCCCTCCTCTACCTGAGGGAGTCCTCAAGATTGGGGCTGAAATGAGCCTCTGCTTCAATTGCTCAAAAGCTGCGGTACACTCCTTTGTCCATATGTACCTTTCCCTTTTCCTGGTGAGCCGGGTCAATGGAGCTGCAATCCTAGAGAAATCCTGGACAAAGCGTCTGTAATATCCGGCTAGTCCAAGAAAACTCTTAATCTCAGTCACTGTCCTCGAAATCTGCCAATCCCTCACTGCCTGGACTTTGCTGGGGTCAACTGAAATCCCTTCTGCTGAAACTATGTGTCCAAGGAAAGCTATGCTGTCCAACCAGAAATCACACTTGCTCCTCTTAGCATGAAGCTGCTCCTGTTGGAGAGTCTGCAATACAATCCTCAAGTGTTCTGCATGCTCCCTGTTGTTCTTTGAATAGATCAGGATGTCATCTATGAAAACAACAACAAACTGATCCAGATAGGGCGAGAACACTCGGTTCATCAAATCCATGAAAACTGAAGGGGCATTGGTGACTCCGAAAGGCATAACTAGAAACTCATAGTGGCCATAACGGGTCCTGAATGCCGTCTTCGGGATATCCTCCTTCTTCACCCTCAGCTGATGGTAACCCGACTGTAAATCCAATTTAGAGAATACACGGGCTCCATGAAGCTGATCAAACAGATCATCAATCCTGGGTAAAGGATACTTGTTCTTGATGGTAACTTTGTTCAATTCCCTATAATCAATACAAAGCCTCTTACCACCATCCTTCTTGTTTGCCAACAGCACTGGAGCCCCCATGGTGAAGTACTTGGCCTAATCAATCCCCTGTCTGAATATTCTTGCAGCTGCTTCTTCAAAATCTCTAACTCCGTCGGTGCCATCCTGTATGGAGCCTTGGATATAGGAGCTGCTCCTGGAACTGTGTCAATAGAGAACTCGATCATCCTATCCGGTGGCAGTCCTGAGATCTCAGCAAACACTCCTGGGAATTCATCCACACCGGTACCTTCTGCTTCTGAACCTCCGAAGTAGTCATCCGTGTCTTTCCCTTGGTAGACTTCACTTCTCCACTGAATTGGAACTCCGGTTGAAGAGGGATCCTGAAATTAATCTTCTTCTCCCTACAGTCAATCACTGCATAGTACTGACTGAGCCAGGTCATGCCTAAGATTACGTCGTACCCTTTGGTGTCTAGTACGATCATATCTATGGCCAAGATCTTATCACATAGTTCTACCGGACAATCAGTACAGACTCTAGAAGATATGACTACCCCATTCCCTGTACTAATCTCCCATTTGTGGTCTAAAGATTTAACAGGTATAGAATGCAAAGCCACAAAATGGTCTGAGATATAACAATGGGATGCACCTGAATCGAAGAGAGCGAGAACAGGTTTTGAATGAACTCTGATGTTACCTGTTATCACTTCCTCTGAAGTCTCAGCCTCCTCCGCTGTAAGAGTGTAAGCCTGACCTCTACCACGCCCTGCTGCAGTCCTGGCTCCTCTCTGGACTGGGCGAACAACATGCTGTGGCGGAAGGGGAAGAGCTCTCCTCATCACTGGTCCCTGATTCTTCTGCCCAAGTGGCCCTGGTAGCACTCTCTGTCCATTGGGTCCTGGAAGTGCTGGCAAAGTCTGGTTGGCTATCCCCAATCTCCTGTGTGGACAAGCCTCTATAGAATGATCTCGTGATCCACACACAAACACAACCCATTTGCCCTCCGGCAATTCTGTCGGATATGCCCTGGCTTCTGACAATAACTGCAGAAAGAAACTGGTTGGGCCGTCTGGTAAGGAGCTGGCCTGAAAGGTTGCCTCTGAACTTTCGCTGCTCTATATGGGCCTCCTCTTCCCATTGGTACAAATGGCCTCTTCATGGCCTGGTTCCCCATCTGGTCAACTTTCTTCTTCTCAAGCCCACGCTCCACCTCTCGAGCTATGGTGAGAACCTCCGAATAAGTCTTCAACTGCTGGGGCATCAGGAAAACTTGTATGTCCATCTGCAGACCCTGCTGGAACCTGCTTGCCCGCTTCTCCTCATCTGTCACCATGTACGGAGCAAAGCGGCTCAATCTAAGAAACTCTGCAGCATACTCGTCCACGGACTTGCTCCCTTGCTGGAGCCTGATAAACTGCTCTTCCATATCTTTCTGAGCAGTAGCAGGAAAGAATCTGTTGTAGAAACCCTTGGAGAACGTGTCCCAGGTGACAGGCTTCTCCAGTCTGGCCTCCTCAGCTAGCCACCAAGTTCTGGCTATATCCTTCAACTGAATCTTGGCGACCTCAACTTGGTTCTCCTTTGGTACCCTGGCTGCATTCAGCAGATCTGTGGTATCCGTCAACCATTGTTCAGCATCCAATGGTTTCTCGCCTCCCGTGAAGATGGCTGGCTGCAGCCTCCTGAAGTCTGAAATGTTTCCCGGCCTCTGCTCTTTCGGTGCTGCCAATTCTTGCCTGAGGAGTTCAGTCTGCTGCTGCTGGTTTTCCATCATGGTCTGAATGACCCTCAAAATATCCACATTCTCCCCTGTGGGTCCATTCGAAGCTTGCCCCGAGTGGTTACGGCCCGTCCTTCGCTCCATACCGAGTTAGGAATAGAAAACTGGAATTTGAAAACAATTGGAAGGAGTTTAGGATACAAGGGAAGGAATCAAGAAGGAATCAAGGAGGACTTAATAACTTTGTATATTGTAGTTGGCATCAGCAAATTATTAGAATTTGCCGCTCGATTGTACTTCAGGTGTGAGAGCCTAGGCTCTGATACCACCTGTGACGCCCCGATTCCACGGATACGGGGACGTCACTGCGACGTATATACGTAGGCCAGAAATTGCCCCACACGTATATACGCTAAGCAAAAAGTACAACAAGAAACAGAGTACACGACAAAGCGTGGTGTCAATACATATGCCAACACAAGAAGTACACATACAAAGTTATCACAGGTATTATAAAGTATTACACAATACATGTGTATTACATCATAACCAAGTCCAATAGAAATATTTACAAATATGTATACAAAAGCTCACAAGTAGAAAGAGGATCTCGTGAGTCAAAAGATAAGTCTGGCACGAAGGGACTGGAACTAGTCCGCCTGCTCGCTAAAGTAAGCTTGGTCCTCTGTTGATGGCTCCACTTCGTTCCAAGCTTCGGAATCTGAATGTGCAAATCCAAGGAGTCAAGACATATAAACAATAAACGGACTACAACCAAGTGGCTAAGAGACATGAATAAGTAGTATGAAACCATATAAGGAATATCAGCTAACAAGTATGAAAAGCATGAAGAGATAAAGTCCTAATACATTAGATCTACAGTTAACATCTTATTATTATTACTTGTCTTACTGTGATATCTAGCTATGTGACCCAGCGTCCCAGAGCACATAGATCCATATCCTAGTAAAGCAAGGTTGTTATTGGAAAACAGCGGTTGTATCGACGAACTATGTTTACAGTGGACCCCGTACATGCCCGGGATAACGGTCCAGGATTGTTCTGTTGCTTGGTGACGGAAGCCAGCCGCTAGGCTAAACAGGAGGGACTTATGTATGCCCTTAACATGATGGTACCAGTAATAGAGGGAGCAAGCACTCCCCTCGGTCCCCTGGAGGCCCACAGGTCAGACCGGAACATGAGTTGCACAACATTCCTAAAAACCACTGTAAACACGAACACATATCGATATCCGCATGTTTTCCCCCGACCCATGTGTAAGTTGGTCCATTTTATGCAAAAGTCAAGTGTATCATGCTTGGTTCAAGTGATGGCATGATAAGTGGTGATATTCACATTTTAACAAGTTATGGAGCAATGATATGTAATAACAAGTCATGAAGTAATATGAGATAATGTCTATCAAGTAACATGTCATGTAGTACCAGTTATGAAGCATGAACAAAAATAATATGCCATACATGTATCAACAATAAGATCCAAATTCAGAACAGAATCAACTAAGTCAAACAGTCAGAATTAGTCGACTAGGTGGAAGGGTTAGTCGACTAATAGGGGTCTTAAGTCGACTACTAGTCTGGGTGAGTCGACTAAAACTGGGAAACAGAGAGTTGGGTTCTGTTTCAGGGAAAGTTAGTCGACTAGGGTTGTAAGGGTAGTCGACTAACAGGGAACTACTAGTCGACTAATGGATACCTAAGTCGACTAAGTCTGAGATACAGAGAGTTGATGTTTTATTTCAGGAAAACAGGAGTCGACTGGGGAGAAATGGGTAGTCGACTAGGGGTCTCTAGTCGACTGGAAATCTGGCCTAGTCGACTAAAACTGTGAAATCAGAAAAGGTTAAGTTTCAACTACAGTGGATTAGTCGACTAGTCCCTAGGTCTAGTCGACTAATCGTGGGAAAACAGCAAACAGAACAGATTTCTAGGGTTTTGTTTGAGGGTCTAAAAATGTGATTTTTATGGCTCAAGTGAACATGAATTGTCAACACAAGTATACAAAGGAGTTTACAAGTCTTGGTGAGTAAATATACTCACTAGGAAAGGTTCGATTGAAGCTTTACGAGTCCGGGAAGAGTGTGGTCGTCAAATGGCACCTATGTGATCCTTGGCGACGAAAAGAGCTACGATCCAAGCTCCAAATCAGTTGCTTGAGCTAGAGGTGAAGATCTTGTGGTGTGCTTGGAGTTAGGGTTGAGTTTGAGATGGAGAAGGAAGAGGTGAGGGCTAATCTCTTGGTGAAGTGAAAAAAAGAGAGAAGAATTGTAAAGGAAAGTTTATATAGGATTTGATTTTTGTAAAGGAGATGCAATTAAAGAAATTGAGAGGGGGTTTTGTGCAAAAAGGGGAGGTGAGGTGTCTCTCCTAGCCACCACTTGGCCGGCCATGGGAGAGAGAGAAAGGATGGGCATTTAATGAGGAAGTAGGTGAGAAATTGTGTGGAGTTGGAATTTTGGAGTAAATGGAATTTTGGAAAATGGAAAAAAAAAACTTGTGGTTGTGGAGGAAAGAAATAAAGGAAAGGGAAAATGGAAAGAAATTCTTATAGGAAGATATTTACTCTAACTTGGAATTTGAAAATATTGAAAACATGGATTCCTAGGTTTAAATCAAGTATGCGGAAAACATTTCGGAAAATACCGAAATCGTCCGAAATTCAAGTATCTCGGAACGACTCGTAATTTTACCAAAAATCAATAATAATATATGAAGACTAATAGTGAAATCCTTTTTAAGAAATACTTTATAGTTTTAAAACTAAAAATCCCGGACCAGTTATCTACCGACTCCGTTGGAGTTTTCATAAATTTATAAAATTCTCAGAAAAAGTATTTAAGTAGGGAATATGATTCTAAGAAATAAAGTCTAAAGGACCATCTAGAAATTCCTAACTGTTTGAGAATTAAAATTCCAGGAATCGATCAGCGACACTGGTCGACACCGGTTTTGAAGAAATTTATTTTAATTCAGGAAAAATCCAGAAAATCATAGAAAATCTAATATATTGGAAATGATATTTGAAAGTGAAATCGGTCAAATACAGGAAGTAAATCGAAAAATACGATCGAAAAGCTGAATACGCAACTAAGTACGTATTCTGGAAACGGGGTATTACACTTCCCCTCCTCCTTCTCCTAGGCCGGCTACCCCCTGGCGTCCCCTAGTGGTCGGCGTACCACCCTAAGGTCGGCGGCCACCAAGGGGCCAAGCCCCCTTCTCCTTCTCTCGCTTCGTGTGTTTCTTGGATTCCACGACATCTTCCTTAGAAATTGTGTTTTAGGCGAGTGTTTTCCTCGCATTATTGAGCTTGTGTTGGAATTGGAATTGTGTTGTATTTTTTATCAGTCTGACGTGATTGTACGTGTGTCGGTGTGTTGTATTATGTGGACATATCACAACTTGTATTGGACTGATATACTGTAATGCTTGTAATAGCGTAAATGACATTATACTTATGCATGTGTGGTACTAACAGTGCAGGTACCCTTGTACAAACTCTGGGTTTCTGCTCACTCCTAGGATGGCTACCCAATAGATGTTAGACCTTGCACCCCTATGGGTTTTGTGGTAGCTACCAAGAGTGCGCTTAGACCCCGGGCGTACTCTAGCCTTTGAGCTCTCGCCCACTTCCTCGAAAGAGGAGTGCGCTTAGACCGTCAGGTCTCTCATGCTCCGCCTGGTAGGCATGCTTAGTGCTCAGCACTTTATCACTAGATTCGCCTAGGCGAAACTCTGTCAGATTTTAGACTCGTATTTTAAGCTGAGTCGTCCCAGTAGCTCCGCCAAGCGTTTTAGCGATTGAATACTGTTTGCTGTTCGTGGGTCCAGCTTTCTTAGCTCCGCTTGAATGTTCGCTTGCTTGCTAACTGCATGCTTGATTGTTAATGTAACGCCCCGATCCCGGCGATACGGGGACGTCACTGCAACGTATATACGTAAGTCCGAATTACCTTCCCGTATATACGCTAAGCATCAGTACAGACAAGAATCAGAGTACGGAAGCAGTGGTGCATTATACATTCCAACACATATATACAATTACAGAATTATCACCAGATGTGATCCAATATTACAATAATATTATATCACAGATGCGCAAATGCGAGAGTACAAAAGATATACAATATATATGAACGGTACAAAAGGGAGCTCACATACAAGTATACAAGGAAAAGTACAAGTATGAATAGAAAAGGATACTCACGAGTTTAAAAAGGAAAACTCGAGAGACTCACAGGGGGCCTGGAAGGATGTGGCTCAGGACGGTCGGCTGGAGATCCACGCTACTGCTGCGCCACTCTGATCAGTAACGGGAGAATCCACACGCTCCGGGCTCCATAACCTGGACATGAGAATCCAGGGGAGTCAGTGAAACTCCCCAGGCGAGTAGGAATATGGATGCCAGGTGGCGAGCCAAGGGTGAGTACAAGAGTCAAGTACAGAAGACAGGAGGGTTAGAACACAAATGAAGTATATATAAGAACGGGTATAACGTAACAATCGTAAAACAGGAAATCCGAAGTAAAACTGATCACAAGCAAAATTGATTGTATACGCTTAGGTTACGGTCCCATGAGACTAGTACATCGAAGGAATAATCCAAACAAGGAAACCCTCATCTATATACCGTTATCTCATGCCACCGAATATCTAAGCGTATAGAATCAGAGTTGCAAAGTAGTCATAACAAGAATACATAACAGATGTGACAAGAGTGCATAACAGGTATCAAAACAGGAATCATAACAGTAATCATAACTGGGGTCACAGGAAACACCTATTATTATTATTACTCGTCTGACCCATATATCTCGGTATGTGACCTGGTGTACGGCCAACCCACATACATCCATATATAAGCAAGCCAAGGGTTGTTAACGGAAGTAGATGGAGAACTGATAGAACTTCTTATAGTGGTTTCCATACACCTGGAACCGGCTTTGGAGGCCCAAAGTCCCCCTATTCAGTAATTCAGATTCACTACCGCCAGTACATATATATATATGTATATACATACTTTTATACCCCACCACTATAAGCAAGATATCATTCCGGCATCCATCACTTCCTCCCATACCCATACAAGTTGTCCTTTTTATGGTTTATTAACAGAATTATCAGGTTACGGGAATAACTGGACATAACAGTAATAATTGGATTCTAGAGGTGGCCCCCACGGATTCAAGAGGTGGCCCCCACCGAGTAAGGTGTGGCACTTTGTTCCGTGTGGCACTTAGTTCCATAAACAAGACAGGATTCCCGTAAACATGACAATTACAAAGTCAGGTGTATCATGCTTGGTTTTAAAGGATAGCATGACAAGGTGGTGGTATATCAAGTAACATGCATACCAATGAGATCGATATAGTCCGGGTCAGTCATGTCATAACAAGAGGGTCTAGCAAGGTAGTGGCATGCCAGGTAGTCAGGTGATAACATACTAGATGGTCAGGTGATATACATGTGTTAAAAGGAAGCATGCAACCGACAGGTCTGAAATAATAGCAAGTAATAACATGGAAGTGACTCCAAGTCCAACGACCACGAAGGGTCGGCCACGCATGGTATATGATGAAGAAACAAGCATATCATAAGCATGGTACAAGTACAAGATGAAGCTACCATAATACAAGCAATATAGTGCAATACATGAATATGGAAATAAGAAGCGAAATACTTATCGACCCGACAAAACAGGAAACTCAGATAGAGAAGAGCGAGACTACTCGCATACAAGAAAGTAGCGAGTGAGAATACTCGCCTAAACCTCAAAGCGCCGAAAGATCCGAAATCCACGAAATCCGGGGCACGCCATAAACTATGATATATATATGTAGAGTGAAGAGGAGAGAGAAAGAGAGAAGTGAAGATGATGTTAGTCAAGATACAAGTCAAGAAGTATAATATACAACATATAAACCAAGTATAAGATCCAAGTTTGAGAAGGTAAATAACTGTAACAAACAGACAGAATTAGTCGACTAGGGTAAGATGAGTAGTCGACTAATAAAGGGGTTAGTCGACTAACAGTCTGGTATAGTCGACTAATACTGGGTTCCAGAGAGTTGATATTCTGATTCAGGAAAAGTTAGTCGACTAGGGTCATAGGGGTAGTCGACTAACAGACATGACAAGTCGACTGATAGTTATGTTAAGTCGACTAAATCAGGGATACAGAGAGTTAAGGTTTTGGTTCAGGAAAAGTTAGTCGACTAGGGTCAAGGGTGTAGTCGACTAAGGGTCTCTAGTCGACTGGTAATTTGGTCTAGTCGACTAAAACTGTGTTTCCTAGAATTGTGTTTCACAGGACAGAATAAGTTAGTCGACTAATGTCTAGGTCTAGTCGACTAATCGACTGGAAACAGTAAACAGAACAGATTTTCTAGGGTTTGTGTTTGATGATCCAAAAATCATAAATTGAAGGCACAAGTGAACATGATATGTAAACTTAGGTATACTAGGAAATAATTCAAGTCTTGGTGATGGAAATTACTTACCAAAGGAGTGGTGGTGGTTGATGATGAAGAAGAAGAGGAAGGTAGAGATGGTGATGATCCTTTGGTGTTGTTGATGCCCTTGTGGTTGCTTCCATGGTGATGAAGGAGGAAGAAGATGAAGCTAAAGTGTTGGAGTAGTTGTTGAGGTGGTGGAGATGAAGGAGGAGATGGAGGTTAGGGTTTTGGTGAAGGTGAAGGCTTCTCTTTGAGAAGTGAAGAAGAGAAAAAGAGAAGTGAAGAAAAATGAAATAGAATGTAAAGGAAAAGTTTATATAGGTTTTGACTTTTGTGAAGGAGGTGCAAATATGATAGAAGAGAGGGGGGTTTTTGTAAAGTGGGGAGGTGAGGTGAGTGTCCTTCACTTGGCCACTTGGCCGGCCATGGGGAGAGAGAGAATGAGTGGGATTTAAAAAGGATTAGGTGAAAGTGAGTGGGATTATGTGGAAAATTGGAATTATTGGAAAATTGGGAAAGGCTTTGGTTAGTGGAGGAAGGAAAGAAATAAAGGAAAAGGAAAAAGGAAAACAAATTATAATGAGAAGATGTTTCTCTTTGACTTGAAAGATGAAAATATTGAAAAGGCTGATTCCCGGGTTTAAATCATGGATGCGGAAAACATTTCGGAAAATGCCGGAATCGTCCGAAATTCAAGTATCTCGGAACGACCCGAAATAATTATCAAAAATCAAGAATATTATACTAAGTATCATAGTGAAATCCGTTTGAAGAAATACTTCATAGTTTTAAAACTAAAAATCCTGGAATTAATAATTTACCGACTCCGTTGGAATTTTCATAAAATCATAAATCCTCAGAAAAAGAATGTAGGTAGAAAATAGGATTCTAAGGAATAATGCCTAAAGAATCATTTAGAAATTCCAAACCGTTTAAGAATTAAAAATCCAGGAATCGGTCAGCGGCACTGGCCGACACCGGTTTTGAAGACTTTCATTTTAATTCCAGAAAAATCTAGAAAATCATAGAAAATATATAATATTGGGAAATGATATTTAAAACTAAAATCGGTCAATTCTAATTATCAGAATGTCTAAATCGAGTAATACTCTAGGATCGGGCCTTCGGTTCAGACTAGGGCTGACTCCGAATCCACGAATCCAATTCCAAGACAAAACAATCATACAAGGAATTCATAATACAGAATAAATACAGGAAAACAAATTGAAAAATACGATCGAAAATCTGAATACGCAACTAAGTACGTATTCCGGGAACGGGGTATTACAATCCACCCACCTTACAAAAAATTGCGTCCTCGCAATTTCGTTAAGGGGTAAATTGAATACAAAGGGGACAGTGGTGGAATTTATACCGATTAAGATATGAAGCACTATAGGTAGGGCTCTCAAGTCAACTGAATAATAATCATACTCTGCATTTCCGGCTGATGATGTCGTGGCTGTGTAATAAATCTTTAGAATAATGCTGAATAATACTGATGATGTCGTGGCTGTGAAATAAATGAATACTGATGATGTCGTGGCTGTGTAATAGAATTCCAGATGTACTGCCTATTTGATAGTCCTCCGAGCATAAGCCAGAATACTAAAGATAAAGAAAACCTTGATAATCCTGAGCATAATAAAGAAGACCGATAATTAAGAATCCGACTGCTGTCCTCTGAAAGATAGCCAGATCAAGATCGATCTGGAGAATACCAAGCTTCATCAAGTTGGCCGAAGAGATCACATAAAAGCTTCATTCTGAACCAGCCCCTACCTCTCTAGTCTAGTCATATCTTAAGATGGTATAAGGCTTCATAAAACCAAAACAGGGAAAAGGATAGGAAGGATTTAGGAATCAAAGGAAAGATAGTCGAGAATAGATAACTCTGCACTTGTAGTTGGAATGTATAACCAAGACTCATGTATTCCAGTTGCAAATTTCATTACCATTAATTTGCCCTCTGGACGTACTGAGGAAGTTAGAGCCTAAGCTCTGATACCATCCTGTAACGCCCCGATCCCGGCGATACGGGGACGTCACTGCAACGTATATACGTAAGTCCGAATTACCTTCCCGTATATACGCTAAGCATCAGTACAGACAAGAATCAGAGTACGGAAGCAGTGGTGCATTATACATTCCAACACATATATACAATTACAGAATTATCACCAGATGTGATCCAATATTACAATAATATTATATCACAGATGCACAAATGCGAGAGTACAAAAGATATACAATATATATGAACGGTACAAAAGGGAGCTCACATACAAGTATACAAGGAAAAGTACAAGTATGAATAGAAAAGGATACTCACGAGTTAAAAAGGAAAACTCGAGAGACTCACAGGGGGCCTGGAAGGATGTGGCTCAGGACGGTCGGCTGGAGATCCACGCTACTGCTGCGCCACTCTGATCAGTAACGGGGAGAATCCACACGCTCCGGGCTCCATAACCTGGACATGAGAATCCAGGGGAGTCAGTGAAACTCCCCAGGCGAGTAGGAATATGGATGCCAGGTGGCGAGCCAAGGGTGAGTACAAGAGTCAAGTACAGAAGACAGGAGGGTTAGAACACAAATGAAGTATATATAAGAACGGGTATAACGTAACAATCGTAAAACAGGAAATCCGAAGTAAAACTGATCACAAGCAAAATTGATTGTATACGCTTAGGTTACGGTCCCATGAGACTAGTACATCGAAGGAATAATCCAAACAAGGAAACCCTCATCTATATACCGTTATCTCATGCCACCGAATATCTAAGCGTATAGAATCAGAGTTGCAAAGTAGTCATAACAAGAATACATAACAGATGTGACAAGAGTGCATAACAGGTATCAAAACAGAATCATAACAGTAATCATAACTGGGGTCACAGGAAACACCTATTATTATTATTACTCGTCTGACCCATATATCTCGGTATGTGACCTGGTGTACGGCCAACCCACATACATCCATATATAAGCAAGCCAAGGGTTGTTAACGGAAGTAGATGGAGAACTGATAGAACTTCTTATAGTGGTTTCCATACACCTGGAACCGGCTTTGGAGGCCCAAAGTCCCCCTATTCAGTAATTCAGATTCACTACCGCCAGTACATATATATATATGTATATACATACTTTTATACCCCACCACTATAAGCAAGATATCATTCCGGCATCCATCACTTCCTCCCATACCCATACAAGTTGTCCTTTTTATGGTTTATTAACAGAATTATCAGGTTACGGGAATAACTGGACATAACAGTAATAATTGGATTCTAGAGGTGGCCCCCACGGATTCAAGAGGTGGCCCCCACCGAGTAAGGTGTGGCACTTTGTTCCGTGTGGCACTTAGTTCCATAAAACAAGACAGGATTCCCGTAAACATGACAATTACAAAGTCAGGTGTATCATGCTTGGTTTTAAAGGATAGCATGACAAGGTGGTGGTATATCAAGTAACATGCATACCAATGAGATCGATATAGTCCGGGTCAGTCATGTCATAACAAGAGGGTCTAGCAAGGTAGTGGCATGCCAGGTAGTCAGGTGATAACATACTAGATGGTCAGGTGATATACATGTGTTAAAAGGAAGCATGCAACCGACAGGTCTGAAATAATAGCAAGTAATAACATGGAAGTGACTCCAAGTCCAACGACCACGAAGGGTCGGCCACGCATGGTATATGATGAAGAAACAAGCATATCATAAGCATGGTACAAGTACAAGATGAAGCTACCATAATACAAGCAATGTAGTGCAATACATGAATATGGAAATAAGAAGCGAAATACTTATCGACCCGACAAAACAGGAAACTCAGATAGAGAAGAGCGAGACTACTCGCATACAAGAAAGTAGCGAGTGAGAATACTCGCCTAAACCTCAAAGCGCCGAAAGATCCGAAATCCACGAAATCCGGGGCACGCCATAAACTATGATATATATATGTAGAGTGAAGAGGAGAGAGAAAGAGAGAAGTGAAGATGATGTTAGTCAAGATACAAGTCAAGAAGTATAATATACAACATATAAACCAAGTATAAGATCCAAGTTTGAGAAGGTAAATAACTGTAACAAACAGACAGAATTAGTCGACTAGGGTAGGATGAGTAGTCGACTAATAAAGGGGTTAGTCGACTAACAGTCTGGTATAGTCGACTAATACTGGGTTCCAGAGAGTTGATATTCTGATTCAGGAAAAGTTAGTCGACTAGGGTCATAGGGGTAGTCGACTAACAGACATGACAAGTCGACTGATAGTTATGTTAAGTCGACTAAATCAGGGATACAGAGAGTTAAGGTTTTGGTTCAGGAAAAGTTAGTCGACTAGGGTCAAGGGTGTAGTCGACTGGTAATTTGGTCTAGTCGACTAAAACTGTGTTTCCTAAAATTGTGTTTCACAGGACAGAATAAGTTAGTCGACTAATGTCTAGGTCTAGTCGACTAATCGACTGGAAACAGTAAACAGAACAGATTTTCTAGGGTTTGTGTTTGATGATCCAAAAATCATAAATTGAAGACACAAGTGAACATGATATGTAAACTTAGGTATACTAGGAAATAATTCAAGTCTTGGTGATGGAAATTACTTACCAAAAGGAGTGGTGGTGGTTGATGATGAAGAAGAAGAGGAAAGGTAGAGATGGTGATGATCCTTTGGTGTTGTTGATGCCCTTGTGGTTGCTTCCATGGTGATGAAGGAGGAAGAAGATGAAGCTAAAGTGTTGGAGTAGTTGTTGAGGTGGTGGAGATGAAGGAGGAGATGGAGGTTAGGGTTTTGGTGAAGGTGAAGGCTTCTCTTTTGAGAAGTGAAGAAGAGAAAAAGAGAAGTGAAGAAAAAATGAAATAGAATGTAAAGGAAAAGTTTATATAGGTTTTGACTTTTGTGAAGGAGGTGCAAATATGATAGAAGAGATGGGGGTTTTTGTAAAGTGGGGAGGTGAGGTGAGTGTCCTTCACTTGGCCACTTGGCCGGCCATGGGGGAGAGAGAGAATGAGTGGGATTTAAAAAGGATTAGGTGAAAGTGAGTGGGATTATGTGGAAAATTGGAATTATTGGAAAATTGGGAAAGGCTTTGGTTAGTGGAGGAAGGAAAGAAATAAAGGAAAAGGAAAAAGGAAAATAAATTATAATGAGAAGATGTTTCTCTTTGACTTGAAAGATGAAAATATTGAAAAGGCTGATTCCCGGGTTTAAATCATGGATGCGGAAAACATTTCGGAAAATGCCGGAATCGTCCGAAATTCAAGTATCTCGGAACGACCCGAAATAATTATCAAAAATCAAGAATATTATACTAAGTATCATAGTGAAATCCGTTCGAAGAAATACTTCATAGTTTTAAAACTAAAAATCCTGGAATCAATAATTTACCGACTCCGTTGGAATTTTCATAAAATCATAAAATCCTCAGAAAAAGAATGTAGGTAGAAAATAGGATTCTAAGGAATAATGCCTAAAGAATCATTTAGAAATTCCAACCGTTTAAGAATTAAAAATCCAGGAATCGGTCAGCGGCACTGGCCGACACCGTTTTGAAGACTTTCATTTTAATTCCAGAAAAATCTAGAAAATCATAGAAAATATATAATATTGGGAAATGATATTTAAAACTAAAATCGGTCAATTCTAATTATCAGAATGTCTAAATCGAGTAATACTCTAGGATCGGGCCTTCGGTTCAGACTAGGGCTGACTCCGAATCCACGAATCCAATTCCAAGACAAAACAATCATACAAGGAATTCATAATACAGAATAAATACAGGAAAACAAATTGAAAAATACGATCGAAAATCTGAATACGCAACTAAGTACGTATTCCGGGAACGGGGTATTACAGTTAATATCAGTTATCGATTAACATGCTGTCACTTGATGTGTTAACCCTTGGCATGTTATTACTTGACACCTGCATGCTATCACCTGCCATCCAATATGATATACATAACTTATAATTATCACTTTACGGGAATGTTAACCTGATCTTCTGATAGTACTCATGTACACTTGATACTCTGACATGCTCCTACACATTCCTATAATCTGATAATTACCTAATAAATCATAAAAAATAACTTACATCGGGTCGGGAGAAACTTAAGGATGTCAATATATGCTCGTATTTACAGTGGTATTACGTATGCTGTGCAACTAAAACTTTCGGTCTACTTGAGGGCCTTCAGGTGACCGAGAGGAGCGCTGACTCTCTACCTTCCTAGTACCATCCTGAAAGGGCATCCTATAAGACCCTCCTATATGCCTTGCGGCCGGTTTCATATACCAGTAACGGAACACCCTGGACCATGGTCCCGGCCATGCACGGGACCCCGGCCATGCACGGGACCCGCTGTAAACTTTGTTCGTTGATACCCCCGGTGGTTTCCAATAACAGCCTCAGTTTACTCAGATGTGGATGTATGTGTGTTAGTACGCTATTATACATATCTAGACACATGGGTAGGACGAGTAATAACAATAATAATAAATATTAAGAACAGTAATATATGATTTATTGATGTTTAATCGATTTTATCAGTTTTATGTCTTCATTGCATGCTTATTATGTCTGTACTCATGACACAACTTTTGATGTATGCTTTCTGATTCGGATTTATCGATACACGTGTGTTGTCTCTGCACGCCACTTAGCACTCATTTTGCCACTCGTTGGGGGTTTTAACTCTCCTGGACTCGCATGTTTAGATACTGAAGCTTGCATTGAAGTTGAGCCCTTCGCTGACAATCAAGCTTACCTCTCGGAGCAGGCTGACTAGTTCCAGCTCCTTCTGTTCCTGACTTTTCCTACTAGCTCGCAGGATTCCCTCTCAGCTCGTGAGCATCTTTTGTACTGTACATGTTGTAAATCTTACTTTTGTACTTAGCAGTGATGTAATGTACCTGTAATATTATATCATGCTCTGTGATAACTTGGTAAGTTGTACTCCTTATGTTGGAATGTATATACGCTACGTACTTTCATACTCTGATTCTTGCATGTACTGATACGTAACGTATTTATGTGAGGGTACTTCCGCCCAACATATATACATCGCAATAGCATCTCTGTACCTGACGGGGCGGTGCGTTACAATTGCTTTGGTCAAGATTAACAATTTCGGACAAAACAACATTATTTTTTTAAAATTCTCACATTGTCTTGAGTTGGCAACCCTGAAAACGCCACAATTTTAAAAAAAAAAAAAAAACAAAAATTTCCCCTTTGTCTCTCTCTCTCTCTCAGGTGGACAATACTCAACTAAAAAAATTTGGCTTAGTTTGAGATTGTCAAACTCAGATAAACCAAAAAAGTGATTTCGACGTCTGCAGACATCACGTTGGCCGTGGCAAAGCGAACCGCTCTGATGTTGACATGAGAGATCAATTTTTGGAATTAAATTAGGAGGAGATCAATTTTTATAATTAATTATTTTTGAAGATTTTTTTCGAAGAAAAAGAAAGCCCTTAATTAGGAGAAAAGGCACTCGCATTACCCAGTAACTATTTGGAATTTTAGTGGAATTAAAATAGAGATTTGAAAGGGTTACGGTAAAGATAGAGTGAGATTTTTTGAGGGTATTTGTAAATATAAATAAATAAATAAAGAAACCATCCAAAGATGTACATGTAGCAAGGGGTTGGTGGGAGGGTTGGTGGGCGTGCGAGTGTGTGTGGGTGGGTGTTTTTTTGGGGCGGGGGGTGTGGGGTGTTGGCGGGGGCGGCGAAGAAGAACGTATACGTGGGCGTGGCGGTCTTGTCACAAGTTTTTAGTCGTGCAAGTTGGGCGGGTGGGTAGGTGGGTGGACTGGTGGGATTGCTCGTCACAACAAAACAACCACCACCAAAAGCCAAAGAGGAAGGAAAGGAAGCATCCATCTTGGTTTTGATTTTGATTTTCTTCTTCCAATTCTTTCCATTCTTCAAGTAGAAATCTTTTTTCCTTGCTCGTTATGGCGTCCGCGGCAGCGGCCACTATTGCGGCGCCCCACTCAGCAACTTTACCGATGAAGAAGAAGAATACCGCCGAGATCCTCGCCATCGGCCGTAGATCCCCGCGGATTTCCCTGGTAAGAGCTTCGGCATCGGTGGAGAAGAGCACTAGCGGTGGAAGCGGCGGCGGCGGCGGTGATGGAGGTGGAGGAGGAGGAGGAGGAGGAGGGAAGAAGGGAGTCCCTAATAACTCAAAGTATGTGGTTCCTTTGGACAAGGCCACCTCTGGCCTCACTCGCCCCCTGGCCGAGATCCTCAGGGATCTGAACAAAAGAGTCCCTGACAACATCATCAATCACCGTGACAACTCCATCCTTTGGTAACCAGCCACTGCATCCTTCTTCCTTCCTTAATTTCTATTGATCTGGGTCTGGATCCAATTGTGCATATCTAGCATTATTGCAGAATTAAGCAAGAGATAGATTTGATTTTCTTTGAAAATCATTCCCTCTTTCATACTTGTGCGAAAAAAATAACAACCTTGTGCGTCGCGTCTGAGTTATTTTGTCATACAAATATATTTTTCAATTTATTGGAGAACTTCACTAATATGGTTGATATTGTTGTTGTACAGGTACCATGCCAACAGAATGCTAAGCTTCTATGCCCCAGGTGAGGGAAAAAATTCCCCCACCCCACTTTCTTCCTCTAAGATCCTTGCACTTGTCAACTGTTTCCTTCCTGGTCTTCCCCAATAGTCTATCATCAACAAATTATTCATTCTACAACCTCATTTTCTGGAACTTATAACTTATTAGATTGCCTACTGACATATTGATTGCATTTTCTGCTTGGCTTATGAGTCGCCTACTGATTGCTTGTTCGTCTTGAAAGTTAAGCTGAAAATATGAAATTCTTCAAGTTACATAATCTTTGATGAATAATCTATCAGCTATCTTCATAAATAGGTAACCCTTCTCTAGATTTTTGAATTGCAGTCGTACTTATATGAAGGGATAGTTTGATGTGCCTTCTTGCAAATACTTCCAGGTTCAAATGTATAGCAGGTTTTCTTGATTGCTTGGATTCTTACGGACTTTATATCTTTTAATCAACTATTTTTTAAGCATATATGTGAATCCCTACACACAGCTAGCTAGCTCTATGGGAATTCTCCTTTTAACATTTGTTACTGATTCATTTTTAGCAAGGCTATTCTGGAGAAATTGTCCGTGTAAAATTAACTATTGTTCATAAAATTTTATTTGTATATGCTACTCAGCCCCTTCTCCTAATCTTATATGTGAAATTGGAGGCCAATTTCTAAGCCAGTTTCTCACATTTCTAGGAATAATCTTTTATTTTTATATATATATTTTTAGAATAGACCATAGCCTGGTGCAAGTGGGATTTAAACCCAAACATCTTCTCTACTATAGAGAGGCTTTAGCAATGTGCTACAGTGGCACTTGCAAGTAATCCCTTTTGTATATTTGTTCACGGATGTTTGCAAATTCAAGCATATGGTTTTATTAGCTAGTGTCTCTAATGTCATTGACTGAATTCTCGAAACAAGATACCTTTTTTCCCTCGAGTAGAATATTAGCGATTCTTATCGCAATCCAAGTGCCTACATGAGTTCTTTAATTTTATTGTTATGACTTTATTCTCAAGGTTGGTGTGGAGAGATACGTGATGTGATATATACAGACAACAGAAGTGTGACAGTGCTATATCGTCTCACAATACGAGGATGTGATGGAGAGGTAACTTCTGCAACCTAATTCTTTTTCCATGCATATTTCCTTTAAATCTTATTAATTATATCTAGAGGGGACTGCTTGGGCTGCCATCTATTTCTAATTCCCAATTGTCATAATTATAATACTTATTAAAATTCCATTATCATAAAGGAATTGCCTATATTCATGGTTGTAATTAATATTTCTTTTTGGCTTGCTTCAACCACTTAAGCTATATATTCTTTCCAGCTGATTTCTCCCATTTCATCTTGGTCATTACTTCCATTTACAGAGAATTGTTTTCAGCTAACTATGTAAAAAAACTGTATATGCTTTCCTGATTTTTTTTTTATAACTTCTACAGTGTTGTCACTAGCTACCTCATTCATATAGCTACCTTATTATCTTCTTACACAATTTAAGCACTACTCTGAACAGGGGCGGACCCACATACAGTCTGCCCACACTGGATTTTATAAAATAATAGAATAGTATAGACAGTTTGTAACTTTTTTCATATATAATCTTTCTTTTTAGGTTAATTTTACTAGTATAAAGAACTTTTGAGCTCTAGCCCAAGTAATAACTTATAAATTTAAGTTATTGGAGGTCGCAAGTTTAAGTCTTGGTGGGTGCAATATTTTCTTTTCTCACTTTTTTTCTCTTGTCATATCACATTTATGCTCACATTGAAATTCTTATTACATATACGTCCACACTGGAAAAGCATCTTGCGTCCGCCATTGACTCTGAATGAAGTTGGTTGTTAATGCCTAAAAAATCTGACCAAGTCCGAATCCAAAGCAAACATAAGGATCACCTTAGTGGGCTAGCCTAGTTGGTTTTAAGGTAACTTCACGTCCTTAGAGTTTATAACCAAGCAGAGAAGGTTGAGGTGCTCTTCTCAGCATGGATTCTCAAATCTGACCCATTTATATGGTCACTTTCAGGTTGATGTGTGCAAACGCAATAGGCAGAAAAATAAGTAAAGCACTAAAGGTAAATAAAATGTAATAATGTAAGAAAATAAATCAGAAAATAAACTTCAGTGTCTCAGAAGTAAGTCAGCATAAAAGATAAAAGTGTGTGCATGGTGAATGGTTCACGGTGAGTAAATCTTGCAGGGAATACAGTGGGAAAATTGTAATTGCATTGAGATTAAAGAAATGCCAGACATACAGGAACCAAAAATAATTGGTCAAGAAGTGCTGGAGAGTAGCGTGCTGGAAGTACAAGTGTAAGAAAGTTAAGGCTACAATCTCCAGGTCCATGAGAAGTAAAGGGACAACGAATGAGATTAAATTTGGTCATTTGTAAGGGATTTTGTTCTTTGTCCTTTCTTCTACTTAAATACCGTATTAATGTCTTTCCAGCAGTTATTGTAAATTTAATGTAATGATGTTCTTGTAGTTGCGCAGACTTGGGCATGAACAAAAGCCTTAACCGCTGGCACATTAGCCCAGTAGAATAATTTTATGGTTTTTTTTCCTTATCGGCACTTGAATTCTTTGTTAATTGCTTATTCATACATCATCTTTATATTTCCATTTCGACACCTCAAATCTTTTAAGTTGGGACAAAAAAACCCCTGTCGTTATTTGCTCCGTCTATATATTAAAAATTCTTGAAATATTTCTTTTCTAGCTTTAAATATTATATAATACTATCTAAATTTACCAAAATAGCATCTCTTTCACTCTTTATTTCTCTCACTGATCTCATTTCTCTTTCATTTAAACCTACTCTTTCTCTAACCCAAGTACTCTCAATGGTTATTTCCCTCTCCCCCAGCCATAATGGATCTCTTCTTTCCCCACTTTTGATGGCGGCTAGGGTTCGCTGAAGGTGGGAAAGAGAGGGGAGAGTGTGTGAGAGTGAGAGATAAGGGTGAGAGCGTGAGAGAGACTGAATGAGAGAGAAGAAGAGTTGATGGGGGCAGACCTAGCTCCATTCATTTTACTTGAGGGTAGAAAGTTATTTTGACCATCCCACCATTATAAAACAAACGACAACTAACACCTGGGGTTTTCTTGTCCCAACTTAAAATATTTGGGATATCAAAATAGAAATATAAAGATTTGGGGGTGCATATGAAATTAGCAAAGATTTCTAGTGTCGATATAAAAAACCTCTTAATTTTAATGATGATTCCCTCTCTCAACATATACGCCAATTCCCTACATCTTCAGTCTTCTATCACCTCCGACATGAACTCCATCACCTAAAATAATTTAGGCATCAATTGATGCTATACGGCTCTACCTCACACCCAAGTTCCCTAACTAACAATTGGGCTATTTATACACTCTTAGGTAAGTGTTTAACACTAGGTGGGGGAGAGAGAGAAGAAGAAAGGAAAAGGACAGAGTAGAAAAATATTCAAAACCACCCGCCCCCCCACCCCCCCCACCCCAAAAAAAAAAAAAGAAAAGAAAAGAAAAGAAAAGAAAAGAAAATTTTGAGGTACTTTTGACTAAATTTGCAAAGAAATTAAGGAAACTTAATACAGTATGGTTTCATCGTGGATTGTAATTCCTTTCTGTTATGGTCTTATGTTTATTCCTCATCCTCATGAAAAGAAATATGTTTATTCTTATTGTGGTATTTGGCGTATGGTCAAATAAATCTGGATACGTAAAATGAGCTGGAGGTACTTTTTTCCTAATGGCTCACGGGTGTACCAGATAACTTCGCTTGCTTAGGAGCTTAGACCAAATAGGATTTTGAACCAGGGTCTTAAACAAACTTTCCAGTCCTTGTTACCCATTTTAAGAAATTGGGATTTTGAAAGGGGATTTTTTAGGATGTATCACTGAATTTATGCTATTTATGTACATAATTAAGAAATTATAGTATAATCGCAGATTTTGTATCTTATCATCTCTAGAGTACTCATAAATATTCATATTTTAGACCTACTGTATCCATATCCAACTGAATGAGCATTCATGTGGAATATATCAATATTCCTAAACAATTTTCAATGTCCGATTAATGCCAAATTCAAAACCGGACTAAGGCAACAAAAAGTGTGAACTAGGTTCACATGATATCACATCTATCTTTATCCCAAGGCATCAATTGACAATTTGAGTAAATGGCAGTATGGCACATTTCTATTCCTTTTCAGTACCATGAGCTACTTTTGGTAGCCTCACCAGCAGCAGCCTTCCAGTAACATGGGAGGTTAAAGCATCATGTAACTTTAGGAAATTTTTACAAAGTTTGTTGGATTGTATTCGAGGATGCAAGGTTTCTCTGTCCCTTGGGGCTTTTCCCGTCACCTCCTCTCTGTATCAGCATATTGAAATTTGTCTCTTCAATCCGTATAAAAGATACCAGATGGATGATCCATCCAATAATCATTATTGCTACAATTTTGGATGGCTTCTTAGCTGTTGAATACTAAAATATAAAATGCAATGATACTGAGCTGCCAGCCCATCTTAGAAGAAGTATAATTCCTACTTCCCCATCAGCATGTTGTTTAATAGCTAAAAAAACAATCAATTGCATTTGAAAGATTTGATCAACTTGCAGTAGTTCTATTATTATATGCTGTTTGAACCTCATGATCACAGAAGAATCCATCTTTTATGCAGTGGAAACGTGAAATTTCTCAACACTTAACATTGGTCAGGCATTTGTGCCGAATGCCGTTGGTCAGTTCAGTGACTACAGAAACACAAAACAAACTAAAAGACCTGTCATCATCTGTCCTGAAAAGCATGCACTGATCTCTTCCTAAACACATGTTTAAAAGGCAAGAGGCATATATTTATCTGAGAATGAAATTTTTTAAAAAATCGGCTTTATGGGTTCATAGAATATTGTCTAACTCCACATGGTAACAGCTTGACTTCAATGTGATATAAATAGGATCTGAAAGTTGAAGATAGTGTTGTCTTCCTGGGCATAGAGATGTACTTCCTTTTTTTTTTCCCCTAGGCTTACAAATGTGGTTGAACAATGAGCGATTTAATGATTGGTTGACAAATAATTGCATATTTGGATCAAGTTTTCTGACTTATGCTTGCTCTGTTAATTCTTGCCTGTGTTTCACTAATGCAGGCACACCGAGAGTCCACAGGGACAGTGTCTTTAAATGATATTCGCTTTGAGGACCCTGTTGCAGCAGCAGAAGAACTAGCCTTTTGTCGAGCCTGTGCTCGGTTTGGGTTTGGCTTGTATCTGTATCATGAAGATGAGACCCCTTAATAGGCAACGAATCTTCTTCAGAGTTCTTGTGAAATAATGTGCAAGCTCAAGGAATGAACTTGGAGCTGAAGTACCCACATTAAATGTTTTACTTGTGTCCCCTCCTGTTACACATTGGATAGATGTTGTATGTAGAGATGCCACATTTCTGAAGGGCTCTGTGCCGGCCCCTTTTCATGGTTTGTGAGTAAATTGGATGGGCAAGCTCCATATTGAAATTTAAGATTGCTTCCTTTTGTGAGCCAAACTACATGTGCAATTATATATTGAAATTCTATATTTAGATATTGAGTCAAGTCAAATCTACACAGAGGTGGATACAGCAGGCATTTTCTGGTGATTGATGGTTTGAAACAAGGAAGAGAATTCCATGTTGGATGCTTGTAACAATAAAAATTTCTGGTTTTGTGTGTGTGTGTGTGTGTGTGTGTGTGTGTGTGTGTGTGTGTGTGTGTGTGTGTGTGTCTTTTTTTTTTTTTTTTGTTTATAGCACTTGGGCCAGCTTCAAGAGCCCTCTGTTTCCTTTTTTTTTCTTTTAATCTTTTTTTCCCTCTCTTTCTGAGAGTAGATGCTGGGTAAAGTCTCTCTTGTTCCATTTAAAAGATCTTAACAAAAAAATCTAGTAGGTACCACGGCAAAAATTAATGGGTAGTTAAGAGGTCAACCCCATCCTTGTATTTGATGCGAATAAGCTAAAATTATGTACATATTATGAGATTTGACTATACATCAAATGGTTACGAAAAAAAATGAAATTTTGTATTCACTTGATGCACAGCCAATTCTTATAATATGCACATAATTTTTTGTGTATAATCATCATGAAATATTTGCGTGAACATCAACATGGTGATGTCTAATTGAAACAAAACAATGGCATGGTTAACATTTTTTAAAATGAATATAGGCTTGTAGTCTGGGACAAGTGAGAATTGAAACTCATATTTCTCGTCCACTGTGAAGAGATTTTACTATTGTGTTATGGGGGCTGTTTGGATGTCTGAAAGTGGGTGCAAGTGAGGAAGTGAGAAGTAGAATTCTTTTTTTTTTTTGGAAAATGAGAAATTATGTCTTTTCTGATGTTTAGATGATAGTTGAGAAGCGTAATTGAAAAATTGTAATGTCTTTTCCGGTATTTGATTGGTAATGTGAAAGTAGAAGTGGAAAGGTTGACCACAAAGTTGACCGTAAAATAATATTAAAGTAAAAATTAATTATGAAAAAATGAACTGTAATTAGAATGTAAGTAAGATTTGTATGACCATAAAATTAACTGTTTTGAGCTAACAACTTGTTACAAATTGAGATTTACATGATTACAAAATTAACTGTAGCACCTTGGAACTGAGAAAATGGTTGTATGAAAGAGAAAAGAGAAAAGGAAAAAAGGTTTTCTTATTTTCCTTTTCCGGTATTTGAATGGACAGTGAAAGTGGGAGATGACACTTTCCACTTCCTCACTTCCGCTCGCTTCCTTGAATCCAAACAGCCCTAGTTGGGGTGTTTGGTTGCAAGGAAGTGAGCGGAAGCAAGGAAATAGAGAAGTATAATTGCTCACTTCTCTATCTATCCAAACACTGAAAAAGAAAAATAAGAAAATTCTTTTTTTATTTCTCTTTTCTTTTTTACACAACAATTTCCTCACTTCTAGAGTGCTACAGTTAATTTTGTGGTCATATAAATCTCATTTTAATAAGTTATAGCACAAAACAGTTAATTTTTTGATCATGTACATCTCACTTGCATTCTAATTAAAGTCCATTTTTTATTTTTCTTAATTAATTTTCATTTTAATAATATTTTGCGGTCAATTTTGTGGTCAACTTTTTCACTTCCATTTTCACATTACCATCCAAACACTGGAAAAGACAAAATATTTTTCAAATCACACTTCCTAACAATATCCAAATACCGAAAAACTTATTAACCAATTCTCACGTTCCAAAGGAAACTATTATCACTTCCTCACTTCTTCACTTTCTTATTTCCACCCTTAACCAAACAGGCCCGGAAGGATAATTAAGAAGCACAAACAAGATTTTAAGATCGTCGGGTTCAGAAATGAAGCCATGTGCAGTTTGTGCAGTCTCCAATTTGTACACACGAGAATCGAGAAAAGAAAAGTATGTAAAACACACACACTGAGAAAATCTTGTACAAGAATTAAATGGATCAATGTATATGTAAAAGATATATTCACATATAACGCACTTCTGTAAGTTACATGAAAAGAAAAAAATGTTCAGATAGCCTCCTTGCAGTTTTTTTTTTTTTTTACTTTATTTTATGCGAGTGTTTTGAATTCAAGCTCTTAGTGGTGAAATTCTAGTTCCAAGACATTCTTTCCTAATTATCCATTTGTGCGATCTTTTTATCACTTATTTATGAGCATACGTTTTGTATGTGGTAGAAGAGAATAATGGACATCAAGTGTGGTTAATCATATGCAAGTTTCACTATAACATGATCATTGTCGCTGTCTTGGATTGGAATTTGAAAGCATCCATGTTGCCGTCACATCTGTGAGCATTTCAACTGATTTTGAATTCTGTGCTCGAATAATTCCACTATTTGCACTGAACGTGCTGCTCACTTCACTTCTTCGGGTACACTGTCTCTAATGGCGTCCCAGTGGTTAGATTGGCGAGAAACTCAGCGGCAGAAAAGTCTAAATTATTATAGCAAATCATCCTGATTTATGACTGTGACTTGATATTATCATTTCCTAAAATAAATTGAAAAGAAATTAATGACAATAAGCTCACCGTGATTCAGAACTCAACACCCCAGCTAATGATGGAGTCAATCATATCATCCTTGGACTTGATCAGGAGGTCAATGATAAGATTTTACCTGCAGAAGAGAGAGGAACTGAGTAAATCCTTTTTGTAATAAGACGAACATGAATATTGTTAAGAATTAAATAACACATTCGAGCAAGGAAATTTTACTAATTCCCTTCTGATTTGTAATAAATTAATAAATTATTGAGAAATATTGAGTTTAGAATAATCCAAAAATTAGACGTTAATTTTACAATTACTAGGAAGGTGCACCTGCCAGGGGCACATGATTTTTTTTTATATTATATTCCTAATTTAAGATAGATATATTTTAGAATTTATTCTAATAATTTATGTGCCACAACATAATATTGATATATTTAATAAAAGTGACAATAATAAAAAGAAAAATTTTGCTACAATCACCTACTTTACTTCATGATTAGAAAAAAAACTCAGTTTCATAATTTTGTTCGCTATATCCTCATCCATGTCAGTATAAAGTGATTCCTCCCAACAACCACTTCTTTATGTATTGTTATTTCCTTTTTTACCTTCCACATCACCCCTGACGTTGCTTCCCCCCTCAACCTTGACCCTGACGCAGAGTCGTTCGCGGATCGACCTACGCGGTCAGGGCGTCGTGGGGGTTAGAAGGGGGCGGGAAGCCCCCACTCGGGATCGGGGGGGCAGAACCCTTGGAATTTTTTTTTACAGTTATCAACTATTATTGACATCATTAGTTATTGGAGTTATTCAGTTACTATTACATTTGATAGTTCATATCATTTACTTGTTAATAAAAGACACTATAACCCGGAAAAAGAGGGGTAATTGCCTGATAATGCATGTCAGGATTTTGGAAGGACTTGTTATAGTATGTCGACTTTGAGGTTCCACCATAGGGAACCAAGCTTGTACTGGCTACCTAGTTATTCAGTTGTCAGTTATTGGGGTTATACTCGGACTACAACGTCACACTATTTATTCTTTTCTGTGGGGCTGTGGTTTTCAGTTATTAGGGTCTTGCGGTCCGTCCTGGCTCAGTGCTAGAAATGTTGGACCGTTGTAATGGGCATGCATGATACCCGTTCAAAACACATGCACTATATTGGCAGGCAATTAAAATAACAATAACATTGTTTGATATGTAGGAAAACAGATGTGGTATAGAATGCAACTAAGTACCACACTAATTAGGTTAATGATAACCAACTAGATTAGAGACATATGGTAGATTACACATTTTTGACATCGGTTTGTTTTACAGTAACGAGTGATACGAGCTACCATTTTGTTGATAGCTTTATTCATGCTATTATTCAGTTATCTTCTATTTACAGTTTCAGACATGTTATTGTTGTATACACGTATTATGCACGTGCACCATTTCTTCATCTTACACACTCATTGGGAGTTTTCTAACTCTCCTGGATTTGCGCATTCAGGGATATGATGTTTGTTCTATTGACCAAGTGGTTGATAAGGATCGTACGCATTGCGAGAAATCAGAGTTTCTCTCTATTTGATTGCTAGTACCCTTGCTTTTCTTTTTATTCTTGTTATTTTCTAATTCTCTCTATATCATTATCAGTTGCCAATTTATCTCTGTGTTTATTTGTCATTATGTGTGGATAGTTATATGTGATATTGTAGTGATCGTGATTTATTTTAGTGGATTTTTATAACTTGTTCATGTTACTTAAGGCTTAGCATGTATACGGGGATATTTTTCTTGCGTATATACATCGTCGACTCTCATCGCGTCTCCACTCTAGTGTATTTTGGGAAGCGGGGTGTGACATACACCTAGAGGGGTGAATAGCTGTAATGCTAATCTAATGGCAAATAATGCGAAATTTAAAATGAATGATGCAAACGTTCAACTCAAAATAAGAAATGAAGCCGGATTTCCCGTGAAGGGCTCTAAAATTTCTCTTCTATATTCCTCTAGATTAGGAGTTAAGGTACTTAATTGCCTTCCTGCTGAGATGAGTGAAATCGACAAATAAGAATGATGAATACGATACAAGCAATGAATAGTAAATGCAAGAGAAATAAAAACACAAGTGCAAGCAATAGCAATAGAGTAAGAGAAAGAGAAAAAGTAACTACAAACACAAGAGATTTGTTTTAAGGTTCAAGCATAAAAGTCTACGTCCCTGCCTTACCGCGTGAAGGATTATACTATCCACTAAGGATCTTTTCACAAAGGAGCTTCCACAAAGGAACCATAGTGGTCTATACAAGATCGGAGCACAACTTCCACTCTCAACCCTCTACACAAGAGGTAACACAAAGGCAATAAAATTTACAAGCTCTTGGTGACCACAAAGATCACAAACGCTCTCTTTTACAACTTTCTAGAGTATAGAAGGAGGACTGAAGCTCAAGAACTTTATGAGAGAGAGAAATTCAGTTGAAATGAATGAATTTAAGAGCTGAAAACTTGTAGAAATTGGTTTGAAGATGAGAGCACTTGAAGTAAGAAAACTAAAAATTTTTCTCTTTTGAATTAACCAATAATTTCAAGTAAACAATATTAAGAACCTTATCTAAGCCTCTCCCAATGAGATCATATATATATAGGAAAGTGATAAATACTATTAGAAGAGCCTATCTGATCACTAGGAGAGAGATTAAACCCAAAAAAGGAAAAACACCTATTGGAGAATAAGTTAAAAATTTCAGATTTTGAAAACTAGTCGTTACTATAGCTCTGCCAGAACATCGGTCGACCGTCCGATCGACCGGTAATTCAAAACTTTGAACTAACCATTAGGCAATGATCGACCTTCCAGTCAGCCGAGCCAAATCGAGACTAGGGTGTGACAATCGGTCAACCGCTAAGTTTGCTAGTCGACCAGTCGGTAATCCGACAAACGTGCACAAGCAATCACTTAAAATCAACCACGAGGCCCGGTCGACTGATTTGGCCTAAAACACATTTTTCAGATAATTTTTGAAATCAAACTCATTTTTAAATATTTTGTATTGGTTTAAAAGCTGTTTTGGCAATATATAGGCTATAAGATACATAATAGAAACAGGATATATAAATTTGAAAAAGTACGAGACATGTATCAAACACCAAACTTTGTCAATATCAAAACAGAAAAACTAGATATGAAAGCTTGTCTTTGAAAACTTGCATTTTTGTGTGTGACTTCTTGAGCATCAATTCTACATTTTATACTTTAACAAACTATTTTCTTACATAGCTTCAATATGTCTTCAAGTAATATTCAAGTGGGCTTCTTCAAAACATCAATCTTGATTGTCCTATCATGAATCCCATTCTTGAGTAAACTTGAGACTTTAAATCCTTCCTTTTGAATAAAAAAACACTTTGAATCTTCTTGAACCCTAAAAAGTTTTTAAACATTTGAACTTGATTAGTACTGAATAACTTCATGTGATTTGTAATCATCAAAACAAAACCGAAGAGTGTACCCTTGGGCCAACATTGACATCATATCATTTTTATTAGTCACACCACTTCATTCCTTCAGTGCAGTACTATCTTCCTTACCCAAAAAAGAAGAGAAAGATGTACCAATGCCTCTATTTTTATCGGTGCTTTGAAGAGGATAATCAAATGGAATTGTTCCAAACATCTCTTACACATCCTTTTTAAATCCCCATTTGCAAAGTCATCTCCAATGATGATCCTCAAGTCATCAAAGTGGACCAAAGCTTATTAACATAATCTTTCAGTCTTGATTTCTTCTATAAAATTAGTTATCTAATAAAAAAAATGTTTCAAAGATATACATGTTTACGAAAAAAATATATTTGCAAATAAACTACATGTATACCTTCTCCCGTCGATCATAAGATTATCCCCTAGCGTGATCATCTTTTTTTTTTTTTGGCTTATCCCACCGCGCGCCGTTGATTTTAAAACAACTACACATATCCATAAATCTTGTCCTCAAAGTCCAAAGATGGTTTATGACATAATCATGATCAAAATCCATTCCAAATTTCTTGTTGACAGCTCGTGCAACCATATTCTGAGCTTGGTGCTTAAAAAACTTATCAACTTTAAACCCTTCTCTTGCAAGCTGAGCTAAGTAGGGGATAAAAAAGTCAGAGTTCTCATGTTTTTATTTTTTGCTCTGTTGCCCATTACTCTTGGTCTTACTAGCGTCTTCATTTTCTTCTTTGTGGGAGAACTCACTTCTGCATATTCTTTTTCTCTTTATCTTGAGTTTTTAAATCTTCTACTATCACTTGATGTATTTTGCTCACTATGTGATGATAAAAGTGTCTCACTTTTGTCTGAACGCTGCATTAGCATTGGTGGTATCAAGCCAGCAACTAGAAGTTGCATAAAAGTTCCTGGATTGGTAGGCCCAACTATTGAATTATACTGTGGATTTATTGGATGGTAACAATCAGCATACATGCCTAAAGAGGGGATAGTTGGCCCAAGTTTGTCCATGTGTTCATCATTTGTGGCATGCCTGAAGAAGGAATGGTTTGACACAAGTTTATCCCCATGTTCATTACTGATGGCATGCCTGACGCTGGGGATGGTTGGCCCAACTTCATCCCTATGTTCGTCACTTGCAACATGCCACCAGAGGGGGAAGGAACCTAGCCATATTGTGGAGGCAGTGACAGGTATACGAAACCATAAGACCTATCACGTGGAGTCAACGACTCTGGCGAGCTTGGATCCATACCTACAAATAGCAATATTTCAACAATATCATAATGTGTTCACCTTAGAACGTCACAATATGATAAAATCAACACGATCTAAAGTAGTTTAAATGTCATTATTACAATAACAAAATTTCAAGAAATAATTAGTTACAATGAAAAGTTGAATGAACTCAAATAAACACACCAATACACGGATTTCACACATTGTTCGAATTATACGCTTATTTAGATCAATCATCCATGTTCTTCTCTCTAGTGTCTCCCCGCTTATACTTAGCACCATAATCAACCCACATATTCCGCGCTATCTGGTCTCTCTTATGCTTTGATTCACCTCTAGCTTCTATCTTGCGCATCCTCAAGTAGTCATTACAACTAATGCTAGATCCATTGAGGACACGCCATATGTGTGCGTTTCTACATAAGCCCATAAAATAATGAATGGTTCATGGGGAATGGGCTTTGGTCGATGATAAATCATATGGAAGCAGATCATTATGATTATGACAACAGCAGATGTAGTACCACAACACATGCGCAAAATAATTTCTTTTTCGCGACCATCTATATACAAAGTATACAACCCCATATCCATTGGTAAATTTAGAAACATCCTATTTTAACAAACTTCAAAATTCTTTTGATTATATACATCTTCATATACATACATAACTTATATAAATACACATGTATAAATTCTATTTATGTTCACATTTATTTCAAATAGATAAGTAATATACAAACATAACCCAATGATATTTCACAATCCATAATTTAGGAATAAATTATTTGCAACATTACTAATTATCAAATACTGTCATCAATTAAGATTAATAATTTTCTGATTAATGATTAGGCATGGGGATCATTACATGAAATAAAGAAATTCAGGGTATTATACAAGTAGTCGGGGAAAAAATTCAATTAACCGAGAACATTGGGAGCAACTTAATTCATCATATCCTAATTAAAACCAATACAGTGAATAGCAATAATCAGACATAAAATAATTCAGAAACAAATGTAGGATGAAAATATTAGCACTCAGGTAGCCATCTATCATAATGATATAGGTTTATCAAAGATCATTTAAAATTTAAAGCATTCAAAGTTTGGCAAAAAAAACCTACAATAAGAGAAGAAATTCGTTACTTTCAGTATGACGACAAAGAAAATAAAAGAGAGGGAAGGAAAAATCAAGGAGCAGTAGATTTTATCAAATATTCGAACAAGATTCTAATAAATTCGTCCTTACAGAACTACAAAACTCACAAATTTCAGGCTGCAACAACCTATCTCTTACACTGAAGATTCATTTTCATAACCCACTCAAAATCCAAAATTTCTTCAATACAACGAGGCTCAGATCATCATCATAGCCTTAGACATAGAAACCCCTTTTAATTAAACTTCAAAATTCACTTTTCAATTCAAATTGAACAAACCCACCAGATCTACGTCGGAAATTACCTCCAAACAATGATTATAACCTCAAATTATACCACTCAACAAAACCAATAACCCCCATCACTAGAGCAGAAGCCCATAAGTTAACTCTAATTTTGAGAGAGAAGAGACTCGCAACGGTGAAGAGGAGAGCACGACAGATCGGTTAATTATACATCCACTTTCCAACAATTTTCGGTCGCCGGAGACGAATGAACGGCATGAGTTCATTGCGGTAATATTGGGGAGAGCGAGAGAAGAAAAGAGAGCGTGTAACTCTAAACGAGAGAGTTCTTATAATTTTTTATCACCTCATGTCAGAAATCCTCTCGATTTTCTCTCCAGATGGGGAGGAAAATTGACACGCAAAAATGCTGATGTGATAGCACATTTTTCTCTTCTGCTCTGTTTTTTTATTTTATTTTATTTTATTTTAAAACAAACAGATTTTGCAAAGAAAAAACCTATAAGGCCTACAATTCAGAGGAAAAAAATTAAGAAATACTTCCAATCACATTCAGTGCAAAAAAACAGGCTCTAAACTTAACATCTGGGCCCTGCCCGGCCCGGTCAAACCCGAACAGAATTGGGCTTTGTTGCGGCGGCGACGCGGTTACGCCAGGTGTGTGAGTATATTTACCCGTGTAATGTGTGGAATCCTCTCGTCTCGTCTCAAGCCTGCTGTCTCCTTTCTATATTCTTCTTCTTGCTCCTTCTCCCTTTTTATTCCCGCTCTCGCTGACGACGACCTAATAGCCTTTCCGCATCTCAAGAAGCCGATCGATTTGATTGTGATCTTGATTTTTTGAATTGATCGAGGAAGAGGGAGAAGAAGATGGCGTTGAACCCTCAGCTGTTTGCCAATGGGATGCCCGTCCCCTTCGTCGGCGAAATGTTCGTCCTCTCTCGTGACGGCGTTGAGTTCGAGGTCGATAAGATCCCCGAGTCAGTATTCTCTCAATTTTCTCTTTTGCTGCGAATCTTTTATTTTGCCCTAATTTCATTTTCATTTTCTCTGCACTCTTTCATCAAATTTGGCCCTGTTAGTTATGCGAATGAATCTCCAGACCCCATCCGAAATCTCGTTATGTTAACGTCTTCAAAGATTTTTTTTTATATATATAAAAAAAATCATCTCTTTTATCATTATCCCACCTTTTTTCTCCCATGGGATGGGCTTTGGAGCCTCGAGTGAAAAATTGAGAAAACCTTCACATATATTTTGCTAATAGGAACCATTCACTTCTGATATGTGACGAGCGAAGGAGTTAATTGAATTGCAATTGCACAAAAAAAAAAAAAAAAAACCTTTCTTTCTGATGATAGAGTGCTCAGTTTTAACCTCTACCACAGACTTATTCGAGAAAATGTACTAAAACTCATTAAGTTGTGGTTCGTTTTTTTCCTTTACCCTATTTTGTGATTTTCTACATGTTGTGTATATGGATCAAATGACTTGTGTGGCTATGTGTCAAGGATATACTTGTAGCTTATTCATCTCAGTGCTATTTATGCAGCATGTTCATTTGAGCTGAACCATAATTAGAACTTGAGGTTTCATTCGCAACTGTGTCCTTTAGGTTTCAATACTCATCAAGGAGTAGTTCTAACCATTATATCACTAAAGGGTTATTATTTGGAAAAAGGAAGATTTGAAGATGTTAGGTAGAGTTAACGGAATGAAGTAACCTTCCAAGTATGTCAACAAGGCAGCAATTAATGTGAGGGGAGGAACTTGCAGCAGTTGGATTTCCGATCATTTCTGGCAAATTCTTGAGATTTGGATCAGCTCCAGCCTGCCGCCAAATAATCAACTGTTTCACTTGTTTACATCGGCATAGGTATTTTGGTCAAAATAATTGGAAGCTAATTAAAATGTTTGAGAAAGAAAGATGAATTGTGAAGGAAAAAATTAACGTGAAATGATTAGTGATAGAAGATTTAAGAACAACTCAAGAACTTTGTATTATGCTAAGGAGAACCAAAGATTTTGATCTCTATGAAAGTGAATTACATAGGGATGGTGTAAGTGGCATTTAGCTTTACTCGTGTAATTTTGGGTGGAAGAAAATTATCTAGTATCAGTTATTAGATATTCAATTTGATACTTGTGGCCATTTATGAATATGATATGGACTAAATTAAAATGTAAGTGAAGATTATTTTCTGGACACATGCTTTAATGCTTTAATTTTGAAAGATTGTTTTACTTTGCCAGATGAAATTTGATTTGTGTTCAGCTGAAACCTGAAACACTTGTTAGAAACAGATAAGGGCATTGCTTCACATGACATCATTATTCTTTGAACCAGTCAATAAACCTATATGCTTTACTTAACTTGAAACTACAATCTGATGCAATGCACTATTTATATTGCTGGAAGAGGACTGGAAAATCTGTATGTAAATTCCCATGGTGATTAATTGTATACATGCTAAAAGCATCATGATTAACTGAGCATTTATCTTTTATGTATGCGTCAGCAGATAGATATGAATGGATGAGGATCTATTCAATTATTTTGTACCTTTCAAGCTGTGAATTGGTGCATCACAAAGCTCATTGTGATTTGGTGCATCACAAAGCTCAGAAAAGACAACATGATGTGAATCATGCATTATTAGTTTTTGTTATTCGGTGAATCATGAAAATTTTAATTTCTCTTTTAATATGAGAGGTTTTCCTACTTCATTATTTACCTGTGTAAATAGAGCCAAAAAATATTTTAAATACAAGTTTCTTTTCCTTCTAACACATTATTGATGGTTGCAGTTTGTTGATTATGTTGAGCATCAGTCAAATTCATTTTGATATACCAGATAGAAATTAAAATATCTTATAGGAGGAAAATAACATATTGCACAATTAGTACTACCAAGCAACGTAATATGGCTCTAAATCGTAAAGGGGAATATTAGTTTGAAGGGAAATGAGAGGAGGGGTTGCCACGTGGCATTCTTTTTCACATCCATATTGTTTTGCTCTGCGTATCAAGTCATCAACCTTCTAGGGGTTACACTTCTAAGAGCCCAATAACTTATGACACTTCTTTGTCTCCTTGGAAAGCTTCTAATCTTTATTATTTATTTTTATAATAATAGTACCGTGCTAGTTATCGGCATGTGTTGTGTAACATCAAATTGCAAACTATAAGAAGACACAATTATGTATGCATCTACCTTGTCTGGTGTCTCCTATCAGTGGCAAGCCGGTCCCTAACCAACCCAAACAGCCACACACAGAGGCCTGCACTAGGGCGCATGCACATACACAAACCTGCCAAGAAGAATTAGAAAGGAAAAAAAGAAAAAAGAAAAGTGAAAGATGGAGGGAATACAACAACGACAACTAAGCCATTTGTCCCAAGTATTTGGGATAGGCTACATGAGCCAAAAGAGAATTACGCCGGATTGGGCACATGGATCAACTTTCTTCACTCATTCCTATCGAGCAATATGCCTTCATTAAGACCTTTAGCCTCTATATCTTGTCGTATCATCTTCATCCATGTTTTTTTTCGGTCTCCTTTGCGCTTTTTTAACCTGCCCTAATTTGATACGCTCTACTCGTCGAACTGGTGTATCCGTCGGTCTACGTCGCATATGACCAAACCATCGTAAATGGTTTCTCTCATCTTCTCTTCTATAGGGGCTACTTCTATCCTAGTACGAATATCCTCATTTCTCACCTTTTCTCTCCTCGTGTTACCACATATCCAACGAAGCATGCGCATCTCTGCTACACTATTTTTGAGCATGATATTTCTTTATAGCCCAACATTCTGTACCATATAACAAAGCTGACCTAATAGCAGTCTGATAAAACTTTCTCATCAGCCATAACAGTTGTTACGGTCGCATAAAACTCTTATTGCACTCCATTTCAACCAGCCGGCTTGGATCCTATGGTTGATATCACTATTGATCTCCCCATCCTTTTGGATAATAGAATCCAAGTATTTAAAATGACTGCTCATCGGTATTTCTTGTTTGTCTAGTGTCACAATATTATAATCTCGGATTCCCTGTTTACTGAATTTTCACTCCATATACTCTGTTTTGACCCTACTTAATCTAAAATTTCGAGATTTTAGAGTTTATCTTCATAGCTCCAATTTGATGTTCACCCCAGCTTTTGTCTCATCAACTAGGATAATATTATCAGCAAATAGCATACACCACTATATCTCATCCTGAATAAGTCTAGTAAGCTCATCCATCACTATGAAAAATGAGAATGGACTCAATACAGATCCTTGATGCAACCCAATTGTGATAGAAAAATCATTTGTTATGCCTTCACAAGTTCTGATATTTGCCACTACTCCATCGTACATTTCATTAATTATGTCAATATATTTGATGGGAACATTTTTTTTCATTAATGTCCACCTTAATACCTCTCTTGGCACCTTATCATAAGTTTTTTCTAAATCAATAAAGATCATATGCAAATTTCTCCTTTCTCGAAATCGCTCTATAAGTTGAAGCAAATGAATAGCCTCTGTCGTCGATCGTTCTGGCATGAATCCAAACAGGTTTTCTGATATTTTAACATTCCACCTTAACATGTGTTCAATTACCCTTTCTCAAAGCTTCATGGTGTGACATGTGAGTTTTATTTTACGGTAGTTTGAACAACTCTGGATATCACCCTTGTCTTATAGAAAGGTACTAGAATACTCTTCCTCCACTCATTTGGCATCTTTTTAGTTAACTAATTTTTTTTATTTAAAAAATCACCCCTTTCCACTCATCAGACAAATAAAAAAACATAAACACACGACAAAATGTAGGTATGCACATGGAGACACTGACAACCAAGCTATCGGAAATCTATTCTAGACAAAATGTAGGTATGCACATGGAGACATTGACAACCAAGCTATCGGAAATCTATTCTAAGTGAAATGACCAAGCCTTCAAAGATTGAAGCCATTTTTTCATTCTTGCCTCTGAGGACTTGTCATGATCCCAGTGGAAGATGATTGACTGGAAACATTGTCTCAAATAGTACTATCTTGGCTTTAGGTTATCCTCCATGACTAAATTCTGTATAATGATTTTTCGTAAAACTATGAAATTTCGTAGATTTTATAGATTCACTCCTTGCCCAAATTGATGTTCCCATGATCCCCTTATGGGTCAGAGAAATCCAGGAGTATTAATGTCTTAAAAAAAAATCTACAGCATAGGAATATGTTTTGTGTCATACGGGTCTACATGCACACAAATACAGAGTCCATTAAGTTCTAGAATAAGATAGGGGTTCCATTAGTTTTATTTCAAATGAGCTTTGTTTGAGAAACTGAGGTTCTCTCATTCTTCTAATATGAAAGTTTGGTTTGTAGGGGAAATTTTTCGTTGATCTTTAATAATTGTCAATTTCCCACCTTCCGCTCCTCTTCCTACTTGTTCTGGTAACCATGATGGTGGTGGCATCAGAAGCAGATGACATAAAATGTTTATACAATTTTGATTTGTTATGGTTCTCCGACACATTCTTCGATCTAATGGAGTGCTCCCAATTTTGCTCCTTGTGACTCTTGTTTTCATCAGAGCTCCTGGTGGCCATGTCAAGGCAAAGGGGAATCTTTATCTGTCAAATATACGCATGGTGTTTGTTGCAAAGAAGCCTGTTGGAAACTTTGTGGCTTTTGATATGCCCCTGGTATGGATCCCTGAACATAGTTTGTTACTTGAATTCTTTATGAAACCCTTGTTAAAGCCATTATTGCCAGTAATGGGCTATATTATGTTTTCTTTTAAATAATTTCATGTGATAATTAGAAATGTGGCATTGTTTACCTGCATGCCCCCGTGGACTTGCATGCAAATACTATATTTCCTATAACTTTTAAGATCAAATCGAAGTGATTATGGTGCATTGTAACAAGTATCATCTGTTGAAAATTGTATGATCAATGGGAATGCATGCACATGTAAGTTTATATGATCATGCACATGAAACCCAACGGATAATTGTGACTGTAATCACATGGAAGTCATACATATTTGTACTTGAAGCAAGTCAGGTTAGGTTGTGAGTCTGGAAAAAGCTCATGATATATTAGACAGAATGATTAATGAAAGCATGCAAGAAGCTTCCAAGTAAAACCTACGTGGCTGGGAAACAATGTGGAAGGTTCTATGAGCATGATTTAATATGACATGAAATCTTGGTTATTCTGCAGAATTTGCCTTCAGTTTATGACCATGTCTCTAAATTGGTTTACTTCATGTTCACCACTAATGCATTAAACACCCACTTGTCATTTTTTAAATTTCAGTTGGAAGTAAGCTCTATAGGAAGAGAAGAGGCACGTTGGAGAGGAATGGCTTAGTTTCTTTGTTTTGTTAGTTTCAAGTGTCAAGTGTGATAAAATTCATTTATTGTGGGTTTTTTCTCCACAAAAGAGCTAGTTAGCGATGTCAGCTAACATATCAACTCTATTTAACACGTTAACTGATTAATATTTTACTGCTATCTGACTGGCACAACCGTGGATTCTATACAAATGCCTTGTCAATTAACATACAAATAGGCTCTCTTAACTATGAAACGAATGCTAATCAGTTATCTGCTTTGGTGCTTCCCTTGGTTAGGATGGTTGGCGAAGCAGGATCTGAAAGGGCAATACCAAGAATCAAGGCAAGGCCCTGTTGGCTTAGGGTTCTATCTTCTATGAACTTAGATTCCTCGTATTATGAATATGTTGCTGACAGTTTCAGCTGGAAGTTTTTTTTGGCCCTAATATCTTTATTTAGTCATCAGCCAATCATCCTACTGGATAACACACTAGACTGGGGCATAATATAACTAAACTGCCCAGCAGATTATGAGCAATGCTATTTCGCTGGACAGGGACTTGTCTTCTTTTGTTACATTCTAGTGGCATGTAATATATGGTGACATATACTGATTGTATAGCTAACGAGTTTAGAGCACTTCAATGTAGATTCTAAAAATATAGATAAATTGAAGAAATTGCAATAGTAGGATAAATTTTTTAGTGTTTCATATGTGGTCGCTGGTCCCCAATAATTAGTGCTGCCCATAAGGCCATAACCTAATGAACTCAGTTGTTTGCGCTTGATTGCACTTGATTTTGAAAGAGAATTGACAGTAAGGTGTTTGATATTCTATCGTAACAGTCCTTTATACTAGAATCACTATATCAAGATAGGGTTGGGGGTGATGGAAAGGGAGGAACTGAAAATGTCAGGTCCCTCCTGCAGATTATGACAACAGTTTGATAGAGACCCTTAGTGTGCCCTCTCAATGAGGACTCCTTGTGGTCATCATTTCCTGATAAATTGCCAGTCATATGCTTGAAATACAAACTGAAACAGTAGCCTAACCTTTGTGGTGCTTGAGGAGCTACAGAAGGTGGTTGGTCTGTGGTTCGCTACAATTGGTGAGTTGATTGCTACAATTGGTGATACTTTTGCCAAAGAAGAGAAATATTGATAATGATATTTCAAGTAAATGTGTTGGTACTAACTACTAACCAAAGCAAATTGTGCCTTTTGAATTTCCACTTTAGGAGTGGTGTGGAAAGCGGGAGAAAACAGCAAGGCAGTAAATTTAAGCGGCAGATTCTCTTTTTTATGTTTTACCTTTTGTTAACAAACCACCCCCCCCCCCCCAACCCCAAACAAAAAAAAAACGAAAAACAAAAACAAAAACAAAACCACCAACCAAAAAAAAAAAAAGGCACACTCACACAATGCATATCTGATATAGATGTATAAAACTTTTCAATTTAAGTTGAATGAACTTGCATATTAGCTTTTGAGACATCTGCAGAGTGCACCTCAATCGCCTAATATGCTGACCTCTATAATGATATGTCAACTTTGGACTGACACCAATTACATATCTTCAGAAGTCGCAGCACATACAGCCAATGATAACACAAAATTACTGTGTACATTGCCTTTTCTGTTCCATGGTTACCATGTTCAGCCGTATAAAATTTATAATATAATTAGTGACTTCATCTTCCAAGTAGCTCTCCCACCATGTTTATCCTTTGCTGTTGGCCGGTGCTTTGGCAAACTCGATACGTTTCATGTAGAATTTGGCAAGATATAGAAAGTTCTCCAGTGTGCCAGCAAATGCTCTCACTAGTTTAGTAGCATTTTCTGATGAATATTAGCTGTTCTTTCTATTAAAGTTTGTAATTTTAAGCTGCACCCTGAATTTAACCAATAGTCTGGTTCTGTTTTCAGCTGTTTGTACACGGGGAGAAGTTTAACCAGCCAATATTCCACTGCAACAACATATCTGGACAAGTGGAGCCTGTGAGTATAGGTCTTCCTGATGAAATGGTTTTCTTTTGTCTCTTGATGCTTCTTCCCTTTATATGACCTCAGTATGATAAATACCTTGCAGGTCATACCCGATGATCAGCATAGGGCTCTGTATTCAACTCACACCTTCAAAATCTTGTTCAAGGAAGGTGGATGTGGGACTTTTGTGCCTCTGTTCTTCAATCTGATTGCATCTGTGAGGCAGTATAATCAACAACAGGCTGCTGCTGATGCTGCAGCCAGGGTAGACCCATTGCAAGCTGCTCAGACTCCAGTAGATGAAATGATGAGACGCGCGTAAGTACACAAGCATAGGTTTTCATTTCTTTCATGCCCTGATTTGTTTAGTATTCCTATACTAAGCCTCTACTTTTCTTCTTGTTGGTGTGTAGTTATGTGGATCCAAATGACCCAACAAAGATTTTCTTGCAGCAACCCACGCCAGAATCCCAGCTGCGGCGGAGGGCATACCATTCCCAATCTGCTGAAAACTCTTATTAGTATGTGATGTATGCCTGAGTGGATGTGATTAATATTATATAAATAATGCTTACAAAAATAAATGTTTGGCCCTTTCCCCCTTTCTTCTGTTGTAAGTACATCTGTGTCTAAACTTCACTATCTACTTTTGCTTGGTATTTCAGTGATTATGTTGAAAGAATATAGATCATATTTGTTTGGATCAAAGTGTGTCTGAGATCATGGAGTTATACATACTGGGGTGTTGCTTGTTTTCCTGGAATGCTTTCTTCTCATTTCCTGATATAATTGCAGTATGATCGGTTATGCTTTCATGGGCACCCCATCCTTTCACGCTTGAGTTAAAAACAGCGACATTGGATGATCTATTTCAAGTATAGGACGACGTGGTGCACATTGCATATCAAAACAATGGCACCCCAGCCCCAAAAAGCGCAAAACAAGCTTTAGGAAAGAGCACTACAAGTCTACAGCTAATAAGGCTTATCAGTGAATGCCAACATCAAGGTATCATTGTCTATTCCCTCTTGTTCTCAAGGGCACCATATCAGATGGATTCATGGTAGAATTTTACTAGCAGGTCTGAGTGGGCCTATAGTCTACTAAACGAGTAAGAAAGAGTGTAATAGAATCGATAAAGCAAGAGGAGGATAAAGAAAACATCGTACTCCTTATATTGTAATAGTTGCTTGTTCACAATTCAATGGGGACCTTACAGGAAGTCCAGCACTCCAGCTAACTTGATGAGAACTTGTGTGGTCATTGAATTCAAGTACTCAGATATACATGATTATAGCCACAATTCCCTTCTGCAAAGGAACAAAATCTGCATTACAGATTTCTTTAGATCAGTAGCATTTTTCTTCTTGCTATTCCAAGTATTTGCACAAAACGGACATCAAGGGCTTCAGCTAAAAAATTGGACAAACATATTAACATTTTATGGGCAGAGAAGGCAAGGACACAAGGTAAAAAACCGGACAATAAGAAAAATTTAAAAAGAAAGTAAAAGGTACGCCAGCAATTTAATTAGGAAATATTTGCATTCTTCAAAGTCGTGCATGCCATGGTATAATTGAATATATAGATATTTCTTTTACCTCTGTTGGTTGCATCAATATCGTGCTGCCATGGTCTCTCCAAAAGAATATGACATGCATTCATATCAACCACATCACAAGCAACATAATTTTCATAAAACTTGCCAATTAAAATAGGAACATGACATAAATCTGTTACCTTAATAGAAGGGCCCTTATTGATCCAATCAATAGTGTAAGGATGAGGATGTGGCTCCATCTCTAATTTCAAATAGTTCACAAGTGCTCTAGAAACGATATTCTCGCAACTTTCTTTGTCAATGATGAGCTTGCATACTTTGCTCTTGACTGAACCCCTTGAATAAAAAAATTTGATGTTGTTACGTAGTGTCGGGGGCCTTCTAATTGCACATCAATATCTGAACAATACAAGTTGCAGATTCCTTATACTCATTGGCAAAGTGAGAATCATTTGGTTCTTCAATCTCGAATTCTTCCTCTTCATCATCTTCGTAATCTGCCATATTGACTTGCTTCGTTTTAGAGCATTCATTAGACTTGTGTCCAAACTCTCCACACCTGTAACGCTTGCCAAAATCAAGATTGGTGTAGGGATTCTCCTTGTTCTTTGCAGATGCGATGATTGTTGTTGTCGGTGCTGATGCAGGGGCGTTGGTCGACTGACGGGCTGGCAATCGGTCAACCGTTATGGAACTCTGCTGAACTCCTGTGCCACTTGTTGGCTTTTCAATTGGCGTTGAACACCTAAAAGGTGCAACGCTACTTTATAGTCCCTTAATCTTCAATGCTTTGTTGTGAGCTTCATCAACGGAGAACACATTGTGAAGGATCACACGCTCTTAAATAGAGTACTTTAAACCACTAATATACTTTGCCGCTTGTTACTCTTCTGTCATAGATAAATCACAGTGTGATGCTAGACGATAGAATTCCTCTGTATACGCTGTGATAGTCCTTGTACGCTGAATTTTAAGCTAGAATTAATTAATTTTAAGCACGCGACGCGTTCAACCTTAATATCTTACTAGCAAAATAAAATTGTTCTTCAGGTGAAATTATTGATTATGTACTCTCTTAATCTATGATTGGCAACCACACAAGCTTATGTACCCTGAATCTTCTTGTTGATTGGCTGTGAGTAATGGCAGAGCGAAGGAAGGGGCACGTGTCCCTTCCCCGGCCCCGTCCGAAAAATACTCTTGGTCTTCTATTTGTGTCCCCCGTTTCGTCTGAAAAATATGCTAGTTCTTTGAAAAAATGTCGACAATTAACAATATATTTGATCAGTTATTTTGTTCCCTGTTTTTGAAATCTTGAGTCCACCACCGGGTGTGAGCATAATGAGTTACGCCGTTTGTGACCAAGGTACCTGCTCATGCATGATCCATCACCATCAAAATTCATCAGTAAAACAGAATACTACACACCTGCACTCTAATTTTGAAAATTAGCTGGTGCAAAAATCGTTGACCAAGTAATCTATTCGAGAAAAAAATGGTCGCTACAAACAGGAGAAAGACTTGGTTGATTGGAACACGCTAGAAGAGTTGATGACGCGATGTACAGTACCCATATTCAACAAACACAACTCAGCTATATCTTTTACTGTTAGGATCTGTTTAGTTATCATAATTGACCGTAATTGGTAAAGTCTTTTAGTAAATGAGTTACATGCATATAAGTTTTACGGTGTTTGATTGGTAATATAATTTTGTCTGTGAGAAAGTGTATTATATTTTACGGTATTTGGTTGATAATATAAAGTTATCTGTGAGAAAATGTATTATGTTTTATGGTGTTTGGTTGTTGTAATGTGTAAGTCTAAGTGGAAAAGTTGACTGCAAAATTAACTATTTGGTGATTTAAAATTTTTAATATTACAAATAAATACTAAAAATGTTAAATATTAAAAAAATTCATATTAACATGAAAAAAATATAAATTTGCATAACCATAAAATTAACTGTAAGTGTACTGTAAGTGAGTGATAATTGGGTTGTAAGTGGGTGATAGTTTAGTTGCGTAAGTCTTTTACGAATTACGGTCCAAACAAATATCGTAATTGTAATTGAGTTATAAATCATTTACAAATTTTAGACTTTTACGATTTTTACGACGAAACAAACGGCCCGTGAGAATTCACCATTAGCTGCGTGCAACCAGAATCCATGTACCCGAGGCCCAGGCCAGCCCTGCACGGGCCATGCCTGTTACTGAGTCTGAGGAGCGTGTAACGTGGGAGTGTGAACGAGGACCAAGGAGGAGCAGGAATCGCCCACTCTGTTACTCATCGTTCGTCGGCGATCTGAAAATAAACTTTTTTGGCCCATCACCTCATCCTCACGCCTCTTATCTCTTCATCCATCCAAAATCCCGAAAACAGACACCGAACATTTGCAACCGGCCCAGGGTTAGAGGTGAGACCACACCGCCTGGTTAGTTCCGCCCACAATCGCAAGCAACGCATTCCTTCCTTCCTTCTCGTTTTAATTCGCTCATTCATTCATTAATTAACTTCTCTTTTCTCTTTTTTCTCTTATTAATTATTTATATTCTCTTTTTAGCCGATCCTCTCTTCTGCTGCCCATCGCCATCATCATGTCTTCAGGAAATCAAGGTAGGTTTTGCTATCTCAAAATTTAGACTGGATTAGGGTTAGATCTGCTGCTATCGTCAGTAGTATAGAATTGGGGATGTTGATTTGATTTTGGGGTTTCCATGGTCATGGGTTTATTATTACAAATTGTTCGAATCAGACCCTTTTGTTCAATATTCTGAAATATCGGATAATTTAGATTTGATTTCTGCTTTTTTGAACAACAGGTGACAAGTCGAGCTCGTCGGAGAACAAAAGCCCCAAGAGCGAAGCTTCGTCTGCCCGCGGCAGGCCTGCTGCATCGTCGGCGCCGGGGGCTGCTGGGTTCCCCGGAAACCCTTTCGACTTTTCTGTCATGACCGACCTGCTTAATGTACCCTTCTATTCATTGGCTCCTAATATATAATAATAATAATCATAGTCTCTTATTTCGGCTTGTTATTGGATTTGATCGATATTTTTTGTTCATTATGTTATAATAAAGCCTTCAATTGCTTTATTCTTAAGTTTTCTCTGTACATAGTATGCATCATGAAAAGATGAGAAATATTTGTTGTATAATGACTTTATGATGAAGCAATTGCAATTTACATTTGAGGGACAACACACACACATTAAGATACAATGCTTAATTTGTATTATTTATGCGAGGGTTGGCGAGTAATGAATACAGCACTGGTTGGTGGTCAGCCCTTTTCAATCTTCTAGAAATAGACATGTTGAAAACATTGGTGGGTGCTAGGAGATGTTTGATGTGTCCAACGCCCGTAGCTAGAATCCTTGACCATTTGTTTCTTGTTTTCTTTTGGACTTCCGATTACTCACCTATTATTTTCTTTTTCCAAGCGGTCAGATGTTCTTGTAACAATCTTCTAACACTTCTCTTCCATTATGCTTTTGATCAAGTTTATCTTAATTTTGGATGAGCCTTGGCCAAGAACAGTTACCACATAAGAGTTGTTATTGTGAAGAAACAGGAGGTTGGTCATTCTTGGTGGTTGCATTAGAGAAACCTTAAAAGCTATACTGTGATATTATAGTCCCTAATTTTGTAAATGTTACCAATTAATGATGAGGGGAATAGATGGTTGCAATGGTGGAGGTGTTGCTCGTGCTTGACTCGGTACCAGTTTGATGTAGGGTCAGTATAAGGTTTTGCCAAATTACTCTACATAGAGTCACAAACCAAAACCTGTATCATCTGAATATGTCAAGGGTGCCTGTGGCTTTCTCAATGGTGATTGCCTTAATCCAGAAACTTCTTTGATGAATAATGTGCATCTGAGAAATATTTACTGGATCTGATCTCTTTGTCTATCAAGAGTAGGTATAACTTTTGCAGCATTCGTTGTATAATATGCAGTTATTTTATTATGATGCATACAATACGCCAGTGATATATTTTCTCTTAGAAATAGACATGGTGAGAAGACATCAGTTGGAGCTTGGAGATGTTTGATATGTTTACTGTCTTAATTAGAATCCTTGATCTTTCCTCCCCCTCCTTGTGGCTTTTGATTTGTGAGCATTCACCAATTATGTTTTTTTCTCCAAGTGGTGAAATATCCGTGCATCAATCTTCCAAGCCTTATGCTAGGTCATACAACAACAACAACAACTAAGCCATTTGTCCCAAGTATTTGGGGTAGGCTACATGAACCAAAAGAGAATTACTCCGGATCGGGCACATGGATCAGCTTTCTCCACTCATTCCTATCGAGCAATATGCCTTCACTAAGACATTTAGCCTCTATATCTTATCGTATTACCTTCATCCATGTTTTCTTCGGTCTCCTCTGCGCTCTTTTAACTTGCCCTAAATTGATACGCTCTACTCGCCGGACTGACGCATCAGTAGGTCTACGTCGCACATGATCAAACCATCGTAAGCGGTTTTCTCTCATCTTCTCTTCTATAGAGGCTACACCTATCTTAGTACGAATATCCTCATTTCTCACCTTATCTCTTCGCGTGCTACCACACATCCAACGAAGCATGCGCATCTCTGCTACACTCATCTTATGGGCATGATGTCTCTTTATAGCCCAACATCCTGTGCCATAATAAAGCTGGCCTAATAGCAGTCCGATAAAACTTTCCCTTCAACCATAACGGAATGTTACGATCACATAAAACTCTTGTTGCGCTCCTCCATTTTAGCCAACAGCTTTCCTTGACTTCATCCTCTTCAAAGCCTCTTTAACTTCAGATTCGCTAATTCTGCGCATATAACTATGATTCATATCCTGGCACTGAATGGTAAGGTCATCCAAGTCTTGAGTAGAATTACCATTGAACAGTTTGTCAAAATACTCTCTCCATCTTTCTTTGATTTCTTCATCTCGAACTAAAACATTCTGATCCTCATCTTTGACACACCTCACAGTACATAAGTCTCTAGTCTTTCTCTCCCTTATTCGAGCAATTCTATATATATCCTTTTCAACCTCTTTGGTGCATAACTTCTCATACACTTCTTTGTAAGCTTTAGCTCTTGCATTCTGAACAGCTTTCTTAGCCTCCTTGGCTAGCTTATACCTCTCAAAACTCACTCCATCACAATTTTTCTTCAAATCTCTATAAGAGTCGTTTGATCTTAATGACAGCTTTTACCTCCTCATTCCACCATGATGTGTCCTTATATGGTGGAGCACCACCCCGTGACTCACCAAGTACATCTTTAGCTACTCTTTTAATGCAGCTAGCAATTTTATTTCATGTTGTATTGGGATCATCTTGGGCTTTCCAATCTGCTTCATGCTAGGTCATATTTACCTTAATGTTGGATGTTGGTGGCCAACATTTCCACATGACTGCCATTGTTGCCAATAAACGGGAGATCAGTCACTCTTGGTAGTTGCATTAGATCAACTTTGACAACAGCAAGGTTAATATATAGCCCTTGATTCCAGTCAGTGACAACAGAGAATATATCGCTGCAATGGCGGAGGCATTGCACTTGCTTGACCCTATGCATTTTGATCTACTAGAGTCAACATAGGAACTTGTCAAATTACACCATGTAGACCAGAAACCTTTATCGTCTTAGTATCACGGCTGTTTCTGTGACTTCTTTTAGCGATTGTCTTAACTATGACACTACATTTTAGTGGTGTATCCTGGCTTGAAATTAGTATATTGGCTCAGGATATGTGTGTTTTTGTCAGCTGTGATATTGTGTTAGATTGTTAGAATTTCTGTGATTGATTCAATTGTATGCATTGTTTTCTGGATATGTCATTACATTCTCCATTTATTCAAGACTTCCATTTTGAACAAAGAATTGAAGGTGTATCAAAAGGTTCTTTTCGTTGTGACAAAACCCCTTGGTATTAGTTAGATGATCATACTTCATAATCATCTTTATGGTGCTACATGAGGCCTTATTTGACAGCCATATGCAGTGGGTCTTTACATCAGGAAGGGATTGTGATATGATACCGTTAATTAATTTTATATAACGGTCAACTTTTTTTTAAGGGCCATCCCAACACACACACACCCACAATTTTATATAACAGTCAACTTGTTTGTAAGGACCAACTGAACTCAAGCACACACTCACAAACCACGCAAACACCCAGAAAAAAACTCACCCAGCACACACTCTCATAGAAGAGGAAAAATAACGTGAATTGTGATTATTTATTTGGGAGCATCTGTTAACTGGCTAATCCTTGTAAAACTTGATGGAAACTTTTGTTTGGATTTTGATTCTTGTGTTTATAGTTGAACTTGGTTTAGGTTTTATTGTACCTCTCATTGGTATCAGGAATAAGGAGTCGCTATGGCACTAACTTTAGACTGTAGTATTTTTATCTTGTTATAAGAATTCTTGTATGACATTTGAAAGATGAGATATAGGACCTAGGCAGTAGCAAGAAAGTCAAAACAAGACCTGAAACCAGATCTGGAAGTTTCGTGTATTGTTCCTACCTTTTGGTTTGTGCAGAAGGACAAATATTGCAGAGTCACAACATCTCTACTGTATTTTTGCGCTGTGTGACACACACATGATTTTATATGTCGTACACCATTGTAGGATTCAATACTTTTACCTTTCTTTCTTCTTGAGTTCTAATATGGTTTTCATTATTTACCTGCAAAGGGTTGTAGCTTCTTCAGAACCTGTAAGGGTCGTATTAAGTTTGTCTGGTCTAACATGATATGTAGGATCCATCTATAAAAGAGTTAGCCGAGCAGATATCAAAGGATCCTGTGTTTAACCAGATGGCAGAACAGCTTCAGAAAGGTGTTCAAAATGTTGGACCTGACGGTGTCCCTGCTATGGATAACCAGCAATATATTTCTACCATGCAACAGGTCATGCAAAATCCTCAGTTCATGACAATGGCAGAACGGCTTGGAAATGCTTTGATGCAGGTATTTTTTAATATGATGTGGACAATCTTTACAGTATGTTTATCACGAGGATAGCTTTGTTAACCATTGCAAATTTTGTTACTGTAATTTGGCAGGATACTCATATGTCTAGTATGCTCGAGAGTTTTACTAATCCAGCTCAAAAAGAACAACTTGAAGAAAGGATGGCACGCATTAAGGAAGATCCATCTCTGAAGCCAATTCTTGATGAGATAGAGAACGGAGGTCCTGCTGCAATGATGAAGTAAAAGATGATGACGTGTTATTGATTTATGCTTTAGTAATATATCTCCACTCTTGTCATTTAATCTTTCCGTTAATTTCTCTTAGGTACTGGAATGATCCTGAAGTTCTTTCAAAGCTAGGCCAAGCAATGGGGATGCCCACGTCAGGGGAAGCTGCATCATCAACGGAACTCTCTGGACCAGAAGAAGTAGAAGAGGAAACAGGATATGAAGACGAATCTGTTGTTCATCATACTGCTAGTACTGGTGATGTTGAGGTATGGATATTACAAATATACTAGAAATTGTTTACTTTTGACAACTGAAGTGTTGCCTTTAGAAATGCTGTTTGCTTTAATCCATACAAATGATGATACATGATGTCGGCACAGGAGGAGGACAATAGATTGAGGGATTCAATTGTCTTGTTGGAACTTTGTTTCTTCTTTCTCTTTTATTATGGCATGTAGCCAGTAGAGAGAAGTACCCAGTACAGAGGCAAGACACCCTCATTGAAGGTGTATGTCTCCCGCATACATCTCTCCACAAGATAGGCATACATCTCACATATATTTTTCCACAAGTTAAGCATTATCTCCCCACAAACGAGGGAGAGCCAGTTTTTCATAATACAGAACAGACACCTGTGAGTTCAGATATGAGAGAGAGAGAGAGAGAGAGAGAGAGAGAGAGAGAGAGAGAGAGAGCTGCCTTATAACAAATTGTTTAGACATCAATTGTGTTAAAGCGGATTCAGAAATTTGCATAGCTGGGTGCCGTCAGTTCCACTCCTCTAACCCACTACACATAACAAACCTTCCACCTTGCCGCTATACATTTAGCTCAGCTCTCTGCTTCTTCAGGACACATCTTGGCATCCTTTTGGAAACTGCCAAGTTTCTGCAGTTTAACTTCTGCTTTCATGCCATATTTTGACCTTGAGTGAATTAACATGTCTCTTATCTGTTTGGTTGACAAGTTCAATCATCAAAGTAATTATTCTTCATTATTTGCTTGGGAACTCCAACTTATCATTGTTCTTCTTTTGAGATATACTTGAGCTAGTAGGCACTGTCTTTCATAATCTGTGTCTGAATTTTCATAGTAGGAGAAAAATTTGCCCTTTCTGCGCGCAAATATGATATGTATAGACAACGATAAAACACAATATAATTTGCAATGAAGCAGTGGGTTTTTAATTTTATGGTGCTTATACATTTTTTGCTGTTTTTGTTAGAAGTACTTGTGATGTTGCGTGATTTGTAAATATTTTAGTCCACAGGGTACATTTGTTGAATATTCATAATCATAGATTATGACTGCAGGCAGTGCTTACTTTTTGATAGTTCTGAATGTGCATTTGAGTTTTTGCTAACACAGGTAGGGAGCACATTTTCTTCTCACACTTTGTCTATCCTTTCCTTGTTCAGTTTCCATGCTCCCAAATATTTTCTTGGCTTTTGATGATCATGTGTTATAAACATTGTTTACGTCTCAAATAGGGTTTAAAGAGTGCACTTGCTGCTGGAGCTGACAAGGATGAAGAAGATTCAGAAGGAAGAAGAGCTTTGCATTTTGCATGTGGCTATGGCGAGGTATGAGGAGTTTACTTGTTTTTTCTTCTAGTGGAATATTACTTTTTTGCTTTTAATTGTTGGTTTCCGATTGTCTGAACACACCCACTTTTTTAGGGAGAATTGAATATTATAGCGACGTATTTGTCAGAGTAACTGCTATGCTAGTAGGCAGGGAAGCGATTTTACCATATATATGATATGTGGCCATACATGTAGCAATCATGTATGCGGTGAAGCAAAGGGTTTGCAATGTGGCTATATTTGGTTACTCGTGTAACAAACCTTGTCAGTCCCTTTTCTCATCTGTGCACCAATGTCAAAAGCAGGCTGTCATATCTGGCATGTATTCGATGGAACTACTTTACAACTACAACTAGGCTTAAGCTTGCTCTAATCCCATTTTCACAGTTTTCAGAGACAAAATTCTTACTAGAATTTAGCTGTTGCTGCCATGTCTAATCTATAAAAGTCTACTGTTACTTGTCACATGCTTGCAAAAAAGATCAATGCCTGCTGCACAGTTTTGATATTTCTATGAATCCATTTACTAAGTATAACTATACCTATTATCTGCATATCTCTAACAAGCTATGCCTATTATCTATACTCCTGTGCATTGTTTTCTGAATGTGAAAGAATGGGTTATCTGCATCCCTAGTAAGCTGTAGCTGCTGTATCTATTACCTATGCTGATTTGCAGTTGTCTAAATGTGAAATGAATGGGACACATACATGAAATAGAAAAGATAGGGGACCCTGCTGCCCAAGAAGATTGGATGTAAATGACAATGGATGTTTTAGTGTGGTTGCCTTCATTTAACCTCCAATAAAAGATAATTGTCAAGTTGTTATCTCTTCTTAAACCATTATTGAGCCTGTATGGTGGATGATTTTTGAATGTCAGGTGAAATGTGCTCAAGTCCTTCTTGAGGCTGGAGCTGCCGTGGATGCACTGGACAAGAATAAGAACACAGCTCTTCATTATGCTGCAGGTTACGGGCGGAAGGAATGTGTAGCTCTTCTATTAGAGAGTGGCGCGGCAGTGTAAGTCACCTTTTTGCCCTTCTGTCATCTCGCTAGTCTTGCTTGCATGATGGTTTACCTTCATCTTGTTGGGATGCAGCACTCTGCAAAACTTGGACGGGAAGACTCCTATTGATGTGGCCAAGCTGAACAACCAGGAGGAGGTACTCAAGTTGCTGGAGAAGGACGCCTTCTTGTGATTTAAGTTGCATTATTTATTTGAATGAGAGGGTGAATCATGTTTTGGCATGTACGCTAAGTAATGCAACTTAAAACTTGGACAGGAAGACTCCTATTTGATTCAGTCATGTTGTGAAATGTGATGCAGAATACCTGTTAGGCTCTCGGGGCATGGAGGTTTGCATAAATTATCTGGTATTTTTCCCTTTTTTTTTAGCAAAATGAAAGGAATGTGAAATTATAGGGCTCGGTTATTTTTTTTGTTCTTATCCTTGAACACAGATACTTTTGCCGTCATAGGCATCACCAAAGCTAGAAAATTAAGAATTTTATTGTGTGCCTCCCTTAAGATGTCCCTTCCTTCTTTTCAACTTTGGCTGGTTAATATTTCTTTATGGTTTATTATAATGATCAAAGGATGTCAACCCATTGGATTTATTGTTTCTGCACGAATCAACCTATTACTGTTTCTTCTAGTTTGGAAGATAAGGCAGATGGTAAGCAAATCCTTTACCAGTGATTTCTGCTTCAGAGAATAATTCTGTGTGCTTGTGTGAAGTGGAGAAGAGGATAAAATCCTGCATTAATATTGGTGTTATGAAGGAACCTTGAATTATGAACTCTACTGCCAAGAGGTGAGGAGCTGCGAAGAGCAGCTCCTGTGTTGCTGTTACGCTGGTAATGGATTGTGTTTGATATGTGGTTCTGTGTTCGGGCTCTGTTGCGGCTGGGAGCGGACTGCTTGCTTGCTCTGTAATCTTGTGCGCACAGTGGTGCACTTCACTGATTGATCTGGACTCTTGTAAAAAAACTGCTGTCGATAAAAAGAAAGAGATTGTATCTGTTCTACTTAAAATCTTGATATAAACAAGTTTGGCATGTGAAAATGATACGATCTTTACCATTTTAATGGTGCTGTGATAGAACAAGACTACATGACACAGAATATAAATCACAACATACAAAAGATTGTAAAAGAATATCACCTCAGATGAGGGTGTTCATTTCCCCGATCAAGGCATAGGTCGGCCAGACTAACATGGGTGTTCATTTCCTGATGCACTGGATCTATAATCAGCGAAAGGGATCCACATGCAAGAATATACTTCAAACTCACCGACCACGCATAACCTTCAGTGCCAACAGTGTTCCTAACTTTGAAGAAGAGAAGATAACAACAAAAGAGATTCATCTTCCGACATCTTCCAACTCTAAGGTCTCCTTTCGATGTATGATGGCGGTCGTCAAGTGATCATAACTTTGAAGAAGAGAAGATAGCAACAAAAGAGTTTTGTCTTCCTCTTCTAACTTCACCTGCAGTGCCAACAGATCGCTCAAAATCTGATTGAACGCATTTAGCTGCAAAACCGGTGTTCCTTCTTTCATCTGAGGACTATACAACTGCTTCTTCAAGAAGAGTTTGTTGGATAAACTCTTCGTCATGTAGAAACTCTTCACCTTACATCAAAAACCTGCAGTTGTTTCCTCATTCATTACATTGTAAAACACCTAATCTATAAGCATAATATAATAGTGATCTGGCTCGAAAATTGAGATCCATCCACTCGTCCTCCATCTTAGACGACTTCTTCTCAGCACCAAGCAGGACCTTGTCAGTGCCTCTCTTCACGAGCAATGCCATTACTCACGTTTTTCATAACAAGAAGTTATTCTTCTCGTCGAATTTTCCCCCTCCTTTTGATTGAATGGCTAAGATAGTCTTGTTAAAGATTTGGATGGTCTAGATTTATTCAAGATGTTTATAAAATATTTATTCAGTTGGTTTATCATGAAGCATTAGGAAAACATCCACAGACGCTTAGTGATGTGCCTTTAATAGATAATATGTTTTATATCAAATTTGTTTCTGCACACAAATATTACCATTTTACTTGTGTGTTTATTGATAGTTTTTGCTTACAAAATAAGTCTACATCCCCTCATCGTCTAGACAACCAAGGTAGGTTTACATTAATTCTATAAATACCTTTTTCTCAATGTTATATGCTAAATATTTGATGCTCCAAAATTTAATTTAGTGGAATAATGTATGTATTGTGCGTGTATTTATATGTGTATGTGGATACATTCACCTATAATGCCACCGCTTTTTACCCTCATGTTCTTTTCTGGACTATTTTCTTATGCTATTTTATTTTTTAAAAAATTTAACTTTGTAATTGTAGGTTACTTGGAGAGCTCTCGCATTTTTTGTCATTCTCATTCTTGATCTCAAAGTCTACAAGGTTGACTTTAAAGTCTTAGCAAGTTGTTCTTTTTTCTTTATAATTATTATCAATATAATAAGGCATTAAATAATTTTCTGTGGTTTTGAAAAAGTTGCTTCTCTCGTGCAGCATTTGAGAAACATCTACAGATGATTAGTAATGTGTCTTTATTAATAATATGTTTTATCTCAAAAAAAAATCATATAAATATACTATTTTACTTAAATGTGTGTTTATTGACGGTTTTTGCTTACATTAAATAGTATTTTTTGTGATTTTGAAGGTTAGTTATACAGTTGCTTTTCTCGTGAAGCATTTGAGAAACATTTACAGATAGTAATATGCTTTTAATTAATAATATGTTTTATATCAAAAAATTTTGTTGCATATAAATATCACTATTTTACTTAAATGCGTGTTTATTGACAGGTCTAGCGTACAAAATAAACCAATATCCCCTTGTTGTCAAGATAACCAAGGCAACCAAGGTCAATATACATGAATTCTTTAAAGATAATTAAGTTAAACTAAACAATAATGTCAACAGCCCTAAATCATTTCGTTTGAATTCACGAAAGTGGAGGAAAATGGGAAGTGAGAAGTGGGAATGAGAAATGTGCAAATATAGTGGAAAATTAGAGTTTGTGAAAATAAGTTTTCCGGTATTTGGTTGTAACGTGGAAGTGAAAATGAAAAAGTTGATCACAAAATAATATTAAATTAAATATTATTTCTGAAGTGACATTTTTGATCTGTAATTGGACTGCATACATGATATTAAAATTTAATGCATTAAGTTACAACTTATTACAAGTGAGATTAACATGACCACAAAATTAATTGTAGCACTCTGAAAGTGAGAAAATGATAGTGTAAAAAGGAAGTGTAAAAGAGAAAAGGGAAAAGGAAAAAGAGTTTTTCCATTTCCCATTTCCGATTCAAAACAAACAAAGAAAGTGGGAAATGAGTTTTTTCACATTCCATTTTTCTCCCACTTCCATGAATCCAAACATGCCACATAAACGAGAATGATACTACTCACTTTTAATTTATCAAAGATCATAGGTGAATAACGATTATTTAAATGTTGTCTAATCTAACAAAATCATGGCGATGAACACAATATGAGAGATAAGCTACAAGCTACTTAAGTATTTTCTTAAACTTAGTTTCATCCTACCTTAGATATTAGAATTAGTTATACATGATGTTAAAACAACAAAATAGACTGAAGAAGAAGAAAGTATCATAAAACAAGAAAAAAATTATTGATATTTAATTTTATTACAAATGATCTCCAAGCTTCTTGGTTGCAACAACAAGCTTCCGCTCTGACTTTGGAAGATATAAATGATACTATTAGTTTAAATCTTCTTCTTCTATTTATACTCAGAGTTTATTATAATTGTTTGTTAAGATCTCAATTGCATCTTCTATAGTCACAATAAATTGATTGTTAAGATCGTAACTGTAAATCTTATAATTACAATTGCTTGATTGTTAGAATCTTATTTGCATATCTTGTAGTTGCAGCTAGTTGATAAGATTAATATAATATTTCAAACTTGCTTCAGATAAGATGTGAATTGATTGAAGATGATTCTCTACTATCCAAATGTGGATTAGAGACATCTAACTTTATTCATTCATTGTTGGGCTTCCCTCTTGGAAGTAGGCTTCCATGTGACTTGATTATGACTCTGACTTCACAAGTTTGGCACCTTTATTGCATTAAACCGTGCTCTCTTTTGAAATATTACATTTAGTCTGTTTTCTACAAAATTAACAAAAAAACACTTGAATAATATTATTTTAGATACAAAATAATTGAACATGAGTAAATAAAAGTGTGTGAAATTTGTGCTCTAACATTAGGTTTATGTAGGGCTTCCTCTTCTAAAAGAGAATTATGAACACCACTGATGATGTGAAGAGCATGCTCCCGCCATTGGAAGTAGTTCCCCCATGATAGGAGAGAGTGGATGTTTTTCATTTCCAACATCGCTTCTTTCGGTGATTCAGTGATACTGATCATGAAAACATCTATCTGTTAGCCATAACAACAATTCACACGCATATATGCAATTGTTCAATTCAGCGACACACATCATTTGATTTCACTGCATCAAATTTCGAGATGTAATTATTTAAAAGTAATTAACTGGTCATGGAATTGAAAAGGTTGCACGCTTTCCAGTTACCATCCATGAGAGCCATTAGTTATTCGAAAATTTGTTATTCTCAATTTCCGTGCACAATGCATTAAAAATATTAGTGCAAGAAGTACAATATTGCATATCCAATATAAACATTGCGCAGTGTTTAGAAATTTGACTATAACCGTACAGAACTCTGATCAACCTGAAATCACAGCCATTGGAAACTAGACTTCGTTAGAGATTCAACAGTGTATTATTCTGTGGGTTATGATTCAGTGACTGGTGGCAGTTTTCCCTTTCGCAAAAAGACAGTCTGAATCTGCTGGGGCTCCATAACTTTCAGCACTGAGATCTGATTGAGCCGAAGACACAGCCGTTGAAAAATAGACTTCTGTCCGGTTCCAACAGCGTATTACTCTGTGGGTTTTGGTTCAGAATTATAGACTGATTCAGATTGGAAGTTACAGCAGAGGCGCAGATCTGCAGTCAGTGCTCCGCACCTAAGTGTGACTATTGATCGCAACGTGAAGTTTATCGCTTCACCCTTGCTGGACTGTGCATGGGGTTCCAACAGATCCCCCACTGCCTAGCGCCCAAAGGCACATGTTCTTGATCCTTTCCCTTTAAGGTATCCATTTATCTTGTGGATTTCGTTTTGCCCAAATAATAATAATAAGAGCAATACGCATATTTTGGGTTTCACAAATATAATGGGGGCTCTCGACATCAATTGATGTAACAATAGATCATATACAATAATTCATATTTAATCATGCATGATTTGTCAACAAGATAAAACATCAATAACAAATAGGTCAAGAAACTTGAAAAAATCATGCAAGAGAACAACCAGGGCTCTGATACCTGTTGTGCCTACGACAACAACCTGATGAGGATCCCCTGAATCTCCCAAGTAAGAAGAACAATCCCAAACAGCACAAAAACAAACACCAAGAGAAAGCACACGCAAACAAAGTAATCTGACGAGGTTCGGCCTCAATGCCTACGTCCCCGGGGCAATCAAAAGAGAGATTAATTACTTGGAAGATTGATTACAATGCTTGCAGCCTCCCTGATCTCCAGAAAGCTCAAGAACACTTTTTCTTCTCAGATTCTAAACCCTAGAAAATAGCCACAGGCTTTAAATACAAACAGGTTTCCAAACCTGCAATCGCAGCCCGCACCCGCTTGTCGGTCGACCGGGCGGTCGACCGACCCCTTCCACCGGTCGACCGGGCGGTCGACCGGGTGCCCAACAGAGAGTTGGGTACTTTCAGTCGGTCGACCGGGCGGTCGACCGAGCTCCAACCTCGTGCATGTTGTGCACGTCAGTCGACCGGGGCCGGTCGACCGAACTCCTGATACTGCGGGCGGTCGACCGGGCCGGTCGACCGGAACGTCTGTTTCCTGCTACTGCTGCTGTTTTCTGCTGCTGCTTCAATCGTCTTTTGTCATCGACTTCCTCGGCGATCACTCGACGACCCCTCGACGATCCTTGTCAACTTCCTCAGCAATACTTCTCTCTTTCCAACAATTCTCCACCTCGGCGAAGACTCTTCCCAAAATCTGAGCCGATCTCCAACGTACCCCAGTCTATCACCTGGCGAAATCGACACACGATCTCGGCGAAATCGACACACAATCTCGGATTGGAATCTTTAGCTCAGCTATCTACTGGAAAGCACCACACATGCCTTTCCTACACTTCACCTTAGGAGAACTTCCATACATGCCGATCACCAACATGGCTTCTACTCCGCAACTTCACGACCTCACGAAGACTTCCTCACGAGCCAACACTGACTCTCCAACTGACTAGCTCTATCTAGTCTACATGTCTTCCACTGACGGTCCAACCAAGTCTGAGTAGAGTACACCAAACACCATCATCGGCATCAACTGGATGCACACCACTCCTTATGCAAGCTCAACATCTTCTCACCGGAAGATCAACATGTTCATCGAGATCATAACACCTCATCACTACATGAGATCCAACTGGCCACAACACTTCACCTCTACGTGAAGCCTCTCCACCTCTACGTGAAGTTTTATCGGCCACAACTCTTCACCTCTACGTGAAGATCCATAACAGCTTCTCGAGAACCCAAATAGCTTCATAAAAGTTGCACCAACAAATGGCTGCGCCTTTACGGCTGCCTACGTACCTTTGCCCAAAAGGATCAAGCCAACCGTAGTTCATTGAGATGAGCTTCATCAAGCTCAAGCACTTGTACCTGTATTTGCAGCAGCGAACCTGTCAGGCTGAGTCAAATGAACCTCTTCCCGAGCATCATGGAGAACAACAGTCTTCAACTTGAGCTTGTCGCGATCACAAGCTTGAGATTCATGCTTTTTTCCCAACAAGCATGGTTTCACCTTGGTTCCAATGGCTGCAAACAACTCGACATCCTCAGCAATGTCTTCGACCTGTTCAGCATCACCCTTGATTTCATGATCTCCACCCGGTGTCACCTCCGAAGAAGTCTCCTCTAATGCCGAACCAACTGGAGATGATGGAGTAGCATCAACCTCCACCCGCTGCGATCCTTCCATGGTCTCTGTCCTCTCCACCTACTGAGAGACAGTGGACTTCAGCACTGAAGTCTCTCCAAATGTGACATTCCTGCTCATCCCGATCTTCTTGTCTTCGGGGTCCCACAACCTATAGTTGTTCCTCTTGACGCCCAAATAGACAAACCTCTTTGCTCGCGGATTCACCTTGCCATTCTTGGCACTGAAGTAGGCCGGACTTCCAAACTCCCGCAGCAAACAATTATCTTGAGCAGCTTTTCCCAGATCAAATATCCAATGGAGCTTTACCTCCTATCGCAGTCGATCTATTCATGAGATGGCTAGCATACTCAGTCGCCTCAGCCCAAAACGACCTGTCTAATCCTGCATTAGACAACAACCGCCGAACCTCCTCCAGCAAGGAACGGACTACATCTTTAGCCAACTCATATGTACCTGTTGTGAAGTGAGTAACAATTCTGGTGTTCTGGCCAAATCGTAGGAATTGGTACATGTCCTTTCCAACATTACCAATCTTTAGCTCTTTGATCTTCCTACCTATCGCCTCTCCATTCTTCCTCTCCATCTCACCAACACATCTAGGGCTTCACCCCTTTGTCTCATAGGATATATCCAAACCTGCCTAGATGAACCATCAACAAAAGAGACAAAGTACCTGTGACCTCCAAGCGATGCCGTCTTAGCAGGTCCCCATACGCTCATGTGAACACAATCAAGAAGACCTTCATTGCAGTGAGTACTGGTGCTGAATCTCACCTTCTTCTTATCCAGAACGCTGTGTTCATCTTCTAACTTGCAGGTAGCAGCACCTTCCAGCGATTCCATCTTTACAGGAGCTCGTAAAGACTTTTCTTCTTCCTGTCCGACCTTTCCCTGCCAGACCTCCGGGCCACCATCTTCTGAGGAACTCGAAGTCTCCACCTGATCTGTAATCGAACTACCCTTCAAGTAGTAGAGATTGTCTCGGCGGACGCCCTTCATCACCACCATCGAGCCCTTGATCATCCTGAGATCGCCATCTCGAACAGATATCACCATGCCCGATGCTTCCAAAATTCCCACGGAGATTAGATTTCTCTTCAACTGAGGTACATACCTCACTCCCTTCAGCTCCCTTACTATCCCATCAAACATCCTGATTCGGATTGTACCTACACCCTCCATGCTACATGGGTGATCATCGCCCATAACGACCGAACACCCCTCCAGCTTCTCAAAGCTGAAAAACCAGCCCTGATTAGGGCACGCATGGTATGTTGTACTTGTATCCAGAATCCACTCATCTTTTCATGAGTTACCAATGATGGGAGAACTGACTGAAAACGAGAAACCTGACGAGTCCAAATCTGATCCATCTGCCTGTGAACTACTCCTCTGAGTATTCGTCACCTTTGATAGATTTGCTTCAGCCTTTGACTCCTTCTTCTTCCCCTTGAACTTCGGACAGTCCACTTTCCAGTGCCCTATCTCTTTGCAGAAGGCACACTGATTCCTTTTGAGATCCCTGAAACCCGGCCTGGACTTTGATCTTCCTCTAACTTCCTTGCCCTTCCTCGATGAACCCCTGCCTCTTACTTCCAGTGCCTCCGCCGATGAGCTTGACTGAGAAGGATGTCTCTCCTTCTTCCTCGTCTCATAACTTGTCAGTGCAGACGACACCTCATTGTAGTCCAAGGTCTGCCTACCATTGATAAAGGTCAGTGTGAATGTCTCATACTCCTCCTCTGGGAGTGAGTTCAGGAAGATGATCGCCTTGTCCTCCTCTTCTACAATGACATCCACGTTCACCAAGTCTGTAAGAAGCTTCACGTATCGGTTGATGTGCTCATTCACTGTGCTCCCCTTCTTCATCTGAAATTTGTACAGCTTACTCTTAAGCTGCAACCTGACTCAACACACTTCGTCAGGTATTTCTTCTCAAGGGTTTCCCACAGATGCTTCGCCGACGTCTCATGTTGTGCAAGATATTTTATGTCTTGCGACAAACATGAACGTATCAACCCACACGCTGACCTGTTCATCTTTGCCCACTCTTCATCAGTGGTCTTTCTTCTCTTCTCTCCAGAAGGAGAGTATCCTCGAGGTTCGATGCATTCAGGGCATCCATAACCTCACATCTCCACATCCCGAAATTATTTATGCCATTAAACTTCACCACGTCAATCCTCGGATGAGGATGTATGGTCTTAACTGAAGTAGTTTCTTATGCCATCTAGATTACTTGATCCTCTATCTATGCGAAAAATCAACCAACTGGAAATAGATCTCTACTTCGATAAAAAATTGAATTTTTACCTTTCCTTTGAAACCCTATATTGAGTTTCTCACCGGATCTACTCTACCACTGATTCCACGAGCCCTCCTTGCGTCCTCCTGAGATCGACACACGATCCCACGAACACGAATACCTCTGATCTAAGATCGACACACGATCTCTACCGAATCAGATCTCGAGCCCTCCGAATCTTCAGACAAATCCCAAGCGAAACCTGGGAAGCTCTGATACCACTTGTTGTGCCTACGACGACAACCTGATGAGGATCCCCTGAATCTCCCAAGTAAGAAGAACAATCCCAAACAGCACAAAAACAAACACCAAGAGAAAACACACGCAAACAAAGCAATCTGACGAGGTTCGGCCTCAATGCCTACGTCCCCGGGGCAATCAAAAGAGAGATTAATTACTTGGAAGATTGATTACAATGTTTGCAGCCTCCCTGATCTCCAGAAAGCTCAAGAACACTTTTTCTTCTCAGATTCTAAACCCTAGAAAATAGCCACAGCCTTTAAATACAAACAGGTTTCCAAACCTGCAATCGCAGCCCGCACCCGCTTGTCGGTCGACCGGGTGGTCGACCGACCCCATCCACCAATCGACCGGGCGGTCGACCGGGTGCCCAACAGAGAGTTGGGTACTTTCAGTCGGTCGACCGGGCGGTCGACCGAGCTCCAACCTCGTGCATGTTGTGCACGTCGGTCGACCGAACTCCTGATACTGCGGGCGGTCGACCGGGCCGGTCGACCGGAACGTCTATTTCCTGCTGCTGCTGCTGTTTTCTGCTGCTGCTTCAATCGTCTTTTGTCATCGACTTCCTCGGCGATCACTCGACGACCCCTCGACGATCCTTGTCAACTTCCTCAGCAATACTTCTCTCTTTCCAACAATACCAGTGTTGGATTTTTCTTCACATATCGATCCAAACAAATTATTTATTAGGTCAAAATTTGAATTTTATGAACCCTAATAGTTCGATTTCTATCATATATCAAATATGTTTGTGTGGTTAAAAGATGTACATCATGATAGAACGTAAAACCCTAGATCAATATTAGATCTACACTAGCTTGCATATGAAAATAAATAAAATAGCAGAAATAAAAAACTTACAGTCATTGAAGGTCATATCGCTCACTTGAAGAGATCTCGTACCTCATCCTCAGAGTAAATACTTTTTCCTTGCCTTTCGATTTCATCGAACCTTGTTTGCAATCCTCACGATCCATGTTTATCCCGTGATCTTAGAATGTCTCAACAGGTCGTTTCGCCCTACGTCACCCCATGACAATGTTCTTCCTCGGAATACGATGCAACGAAAAAGATTCTAAAGATGAGATGAATGTCGCTTCTCTCTAAAGAGAATTATCACGTACACGCAGTAACCTCTCTAGTTTTCTTCTCACAATGTTTGGAGGATGTATTACAAATCATGCACGAGAAGTTGATATTACCAATGACATGACAGCTCTTGTATGTGAGAGAAATTATATAAACATACATAAATCCTAGTTGTGATAGGAAAAAGGAGATGGGATTGATCATGACCTACATTTAGTTAATCATGACCCTTTAATCAATAGAATCTCAGTTAGACATCCCAACTAATTAAGAAACCAAATTAAATTGGAAATCAAGAAAAAGATTGGAGAAAGAAAAATGGCACCACAGAGAGCAAGAGAAAAATTGCACGATAGAGAGCAGGGAAGGGAGAGCTCAGATCTGCGCGCGCATAGGGCTTGAGCTCGGGTGCGGGTCAGGTAAGGTGATCTCCGCCTAAGCGGGTCTCGCCCGATAATAACTTACAATCACATTTTTGACAATTCTTGGATGAGGAGCTCACAAGTTTTATCGTGTATATCTAATTAACCCAATAAAATTTAGGGTTTTTTTGATATATATATATATATATATATATATATATATATATATATATATATATATATATATATATATATATATATATATATGGGGTTACTGTACCTCAGCCGGCAGGCTGAGAGAGTTTCTCAGCCGGCGGGACGTGGCTGAATATATGCCACATATCGGCCGCAGAGTGTAGGCGCCAAAAAAATCAAAAAAGATCCCGCCTAAACAATCGTGAAACAAATTGACAAAAATACCCCTTTTTTAATTCTAAACTAGAATAAAGTCATCAACAAACAAAATTTCAGTTGAATATATCTACAGTTATAAAATTCGTAATTTTACTACATCGAAAAATATAATTAAAAAAAATTTGGATCAACATAATGTAAAATAAGCAGAAGCATTGAAAATTTAAAAAACATGCCATGGTCGCAGACTTAATACAATATAACTTTAAATTTTATATGACAACTGCGACACAGTCGCAGTCACTAGTCGCAGTCATAGTATAACAAAAAAATTTATATAACGTCTGCGACCCTAGTCGCATTCTATCGTACAGCATTTTATATGACAACTGCGACACAGTCGCAGTCATAGTCGCAGTCATAGTATAACAAAAACTTTTTTATATAACGTCTGCGATCCTAGTCGCATTCTATCGTACAGCAATGCGACCTCCTTCAGTACTGCGACCAAAGTCGCAATCTTCTTTCGCATGCCTTATGTAAGAGATTTTTTATATTTTTAAAAAGTAGATTAGCCATGCGACCCTGAGATCAGTTCGCGTACATCACATCTTATAAAAATACTATATTAATTATACTGAATTAAATGAAGTAATTAATATTCTATCTACCGTGATACAACAACAGTCTATAAAAAAGATATGCAATAATGTTAATATCGATAAAGGAAAGATGTGCACCATACGTAATCTAAAGATATAGGCAAACAATTCTATAAAAAGTTAATTTGTGCTTCAAGTATTAAACATCTGGTAAAAAGAAACTCTTCGGATTCTCCAGCAATAAATCTTCAATTAAATATTTAATTTTTTTTTACCACTTCCTACCATACTCAACCCTAACCTGTAACAATTATTATTACTATTCATGTTCTTCCACAATATTGACCTTTATATAATGCTTGCAACTAATATATTATCTCATACCTATAAACTATATTTTTGCTCTTCCTTTTCAATTTGATTTCAAAAACTTCCAAAAAATAATTCATTCTTGAATCATGTCTTCCCCATCTTCTTCCTCTGAACACTTAGATTTCAACTTCAATCGTTCCCCCACCGGTCCTTTTTCTTCAGGATATTCTAGTGAATCTGATACCAGTCTGGACTTCACTCCTTTTGACTATCTCACTACATCAAATAATGTATTAACTGATCCTCCTATTCATGAGAATAATGAAGATTTCATGTGGGTTAGTGAGGAAGACATTATTCCTCTGCCACTTGACGGAGACATGCTTGATGAAAGCATGTCCTCTGATGCTGTAGGCTTGCTTTCTCGCAACGAGTCAGACGAAGAGCTTGATAGAGACGATCCATTCTGAGAGTTTATCGGTGAAACAAAAAAAACCTCAAAAACAGGAAGATGATGAGGAAATAAGTGATGAACAGGAAGAGCAGAAGAATGAAGACGACGAATCTGCTTATGATGGTGATAATGACGAGGATTAGGATTTCCTGATCTTCTGATATTCAACCTTATTTTGTCTTCTTTTCAAAGCTTTTAATTCTCTTTTTTTTTGTAAGGTCTCTTTCTCACTATATTAACTTATAAGCTCTTTTAATTACATATCAAACTGCGAATGCTGTTCTTGAACACTGCGACCATAGTCGCAGTGCTATTACGCATGCAATAAGTAAAAATAATTCATACTTTATAAGCAAAACATATAAAAACATACGTAAACTGCGACTATAGAATCAGTACTTATTCACCGTTATTACATTAACTTAGAAAAAAAATCATCAAGAAAAATGCAGTCGAGTGTACTGCGACCATAGTCGCAGTCCATGATCGCATACTATATGTAAAAACCAATTTAATAGTTCATAGGAGGACCAGACAAGAGTCAGAAATGAAGAACAAAAATATAGAATAATACGTAAAATTCGATTATACTATCGCTCTCGTTAAGTACTGCGACCATAGTCGCGGTAGTGCGACCATAGTCGCAGTCCATCATCGCATACTATATGTAAAAACCAATTTAATAGTTCATAGGAGAATCAGACAAGAGTCAGAAATGAAGAATAAAAAATATAGAATAATACGTAAACTGCGATTATACTATCGCTCTCGTTAAGTACTGCGACCATAGTCGCGGTAGTGCGACCATAGTCGCAGTCCATCATCGCATACTATATGTAAAAACTAATTTAATAGTTCATAGGAGGATCAGACAAGAGTCAGAAATGAAGAACAAAAAATATAGAATAATTTTTAGGGTTTGTGTATTTTAGTGGTTTTAAATTTTTTCCAGATTTATTTCCGTTTAAGTCTTTTTATTTTTTTTTAAAAATCTTTGGACCATGTTCGCAAATAAGAAAGAGATTTTGAAACTTTAGATTATTTCACCCGAAATTAATTTTAAAATGAAGTTTGCGACTTTGGTCGCAGTTGCTGGCCGCAGTCTTAATCAACAACACTGCGACCTTGGTCGCTATGCGTGTTAATTTAAAGGAAACACCTACCTAACGTACTGCGACCTAAGTCGCAGTCAATGTACTGCGACCCTAGATTGCAGTTGCTGGCCCTCTTTATCAATAACAACACTGTGACCTTGGTCGCAATTAACCATGTACACTACGGCCAAAGTCTCTATCTACATTATATACACAAAAAATTAAACAATGTAGGAGAATTTTGTAGCAGTAAAACTTTAAAGTACAACTACTTATAAAAATAATACAGTAGAAATCAAAGAATGATAATAAATCTGATTATAATGACACGCCAGTGGCAGACTACGACATGAATCTCTCTACACTGTGCGACCCTGGTCGCACTTCATGAAAAAATTGAAGTCTTTGTTCCTTCAAGATGGAGGCAACCCAAACCTACTTCTTCTGCCATTAAAAAGGAAATAGTAAGAATTTTAAAGATACATCATTATAAAAAAATGATTAACAGGTTTAATATAATACCAGTAACGGACAACCAGTCCTGTAATGGCCCAGCTCTTGGCAGTTACCACATCTTCGATGCTTAACTTCCTTCTGATATATAGAATCTTCAAAACCAGACTTAAGCCTGAATGCAGCTCTAGGCCTCCCCTTGGTTGGTACAGGACCAATTGGATCACGTATATTCAATTCTTCACCATCTCGCAATACGACAACGGATCCACTGGAACCACTGTAGTTTTAGGCTGTGATGAATGATCATTTCCTGACATGGCTATGTATTCTCTAGTGGTTTCTTGGACAAAACTTTTCAAAAAAGCCTCCAACTTTGAAAGATGGATATCAGAATCAGCGACCATGTCAAGAATTGCATTAAATTTTGAACGAATTGTCCACAATCTAGCCATCCGTGGAGTACCTTGACTGGGAAAAGGCCTGATGCCATTTTCAATTGCAACGTTTTTGTAACGAGCATCCAACCTCCATCTCTGAAGTATATATGATTCCGGTATATGTGTAACGTGATTGCGCCACAAAATACACAGAATATGTCTACATAGGATACCCTCTGTTTCAAATAACGAGCAACTATAAGAAACATGAAGTTCCTCACGCTTATCATAACTGACCTTTTCCCAGCCGTCTTTTGATTCTGAAAAATTACCAACCAAATATGTTGATCCAGGTTTGTCGTGTTTCACCTCTTCTGAAAACAGTGTCATTACAACTGCCCATTCCTTTTGGAACAACTAAAAAATCTTCGGTGTATACAACTTCGAAACCTGTATCTCATATGGATTCGATGTACAATTGGGCACAGAATTCAAACCCCGAAAATCTTGAAGAGATTCAGATGTACGACGGGCAGCAACAGCTTTATCATATTGGTGAACAAATTCCACTAGTTTCGTGTTTGCATTAACAAAACCATCAAAGAAGGAATTAATACTCTCGGACCTCTGACTGGTTGTCATTCCAGCACAGAAAACATCCTTGAGATATGCATTAACCCAATGTCCACGAAGCCTGTACATCTTCAACAACCAACTGTCTTCTTCTTCTAAATGATATTTTTCATTCATCAGACGCCATCGTTCCTCACAACTGCTTATATCACGGGAGGTGTACCAAGCATGGAAATCGGAGACCATATCTTCTCCATACTTGTTTGTCATTGGGATTCGTTGCTCAGCAATATGTTTCCGCACATGCCAGAAACAGTAACGGTGCCTAGAAGTTGGGAAAACAATCTTGATGGCGTCACCAATCTGCGCATCCTGATCAGTAATAATCAGCTTCGGTTCAACTCCATGCATGCACTTGAGCCATTTTTGGAATAGCCAAACAAACGTATCCCTCTGCTCATCAGCAAGCAATGCACAGCCGAACAAATTGACTGCCGGTGATGATTTACTTCAGTGAATGGAGCAAATGGCAAGCTCAAGTGATTAGCTCTGTATGTTGTGTCAAAAACGATCACATCACAGAACCTCAGATACGAGGAAATAGCTCTTCCATCAGCCCAAAAAATACTTCTAAGTGTGCCCGCGTTATCGATTTCACTTGAAAAGAAGAATTCTGGATCGGTCTCGGCTTTCTCTTGAAAATATTTGATAATAGCAATAAACTCATGGCCGTAGTTATTTCTACGTTGACGAGTAAAATCAATAACTTGTTGCGGGCTTACTTCTTCACAGCTTTCTCCCTGGCTCATTGCATTCACAACGCGGGAAATATTTGAAGGCCGCATTCCCACATCAACCAGATTGCTCATAATGCTTCTGCTAATCTTTGAACGATGAGTATGTGAGAGTAATGGTGATGTACCTTATCCGGGCTTGACAACTCATGTGAATGGGTATCAACAAATTTTGTGATAACCCAACGTCTTCTGTCAAAAAGAAAACGAAGACGGACACGCATCTCAGCAGCACAAGCTACTCTAGTGTCAATTCGACGATGCACTGTAAACCCCTCTTATCTTTTGTCACACAACTTCTTCACACCTTCCTTGTTGCAGCAAAATTTTCTGTAAATAATCTCATAAGGAGGCTTCCGTGACTTATCTGTACCTTTTCTTCTCACGCTAAAACCTCTATTCCTTGCAAAAGAATTGTAGAAATTGTATGCTTCCATATCCGACAGGAACTGTTTCCCTATAAACTTATCTGAGCTTCCAGACATTTCTCCATGTGCATTCATATCCTACAAATAACAATTACACGAATTACATGAATATAAATATTTTTTAGATATCACACGTCTAAAATATAAGTTATATAACTCCGACCAAGGTCGCATAAGATATGAAATCTATATTTCTTCTTATTAAATACTACGACCAAAGTCGCAGTTATCGTATGAGAAAAAAATCTATATTACTTCTTACTAAAGACTGCGACCTAAGTCGCAGTTATCCGTATGAGAAGAAATCTATATTACTTCTTACTAAAGACTGCGACCTAAGTCGCAGTCACAAAAAAAAGATTTCACATATGAGATGAAATCTATATTACTCCTTATTAAAGACTACGACCTAAGTCGCAGTTATCCGTATGTGAAGAAAACTATATTACTCCTTACTAAAGAATGCGACTTAAGTCGCAGTTATCCGTATGAGAAGAAATCTATATCACTTCTTACTAAAGACTGCGACCTAAGACGCATACCAAAAAAAAAGATTTCACAGCCGGAGATTATTTTCAAATAAGATTGCGACTGAATATTAAAACTGTCGCATTTCTGAAACTTTGACACATGTGTTATAGGTCGCAGTACCACATAGACTAAAGAGAAAAATTCAATATTTAAGAAATTGTTTTTAAAAAATTAAAACAATTAAAACCTGTTGATCAGCATGCAAAGATGTCAACCCTTCAAGATTTTCAATATTCTGAGAGAAAGTAGAACCAGATGCAATATCTTCCATAATTAGATCGCCAGTAGACTGCTCAGACGTCGACATTAAATATTTTGGATAAAAAATTGCTCAAAAAGAGTTTATATTTTCTGAAAAAAGTTGATCGCAGGCTGAAAAAGAGAACCTAAATTTGACAAATAGAGGTAAGGAAATAAGGGGAAAAGTAATTTATAAACAATAAGCTAAATCCTATAAAGATCGGCAAAAAAAAGGGGGGAAATAATAATAAACAATAACCTAAGTCTGACAACGTTCGCTCCCAAAATTGCCTTTTGGGCAAATAATAATAAACAATAACGAAAGTTACCGAAAGAGTAACTTTTCATAAGGGGCATTTAGTAATTTAACTTCTTCCCATAAGCGGGCCGCAAGTTAGTGGGGTGACAAAATTGCGCCACGTCACCGCAGGCTGAGAGAGTTCTCTCAGCCGCAGGCTGATATACATTTTTCTCATATATATATATATATATCAGCCTGCGGCTGAGAGAACTCTCTCAGCCTGCGGTGACGTGGCGCAATTTTGTCACCCCACTAACTTGCGGCCCGCTTATGGGAAGAAGTTAAATTACTAAATACCCCTTATGAAAAGTTACTCTTTCGGTAACTTTCGTTATTGTTTATTATTATTTGTCCACAAGGCAATTTTGGACCGTCCGTTGTCAGATTTAAGTTATTATTTATTATTATTCCCCTCTTTTTTTGCTGTTGTTTATAGGATTTAGGTTATTGTTTATAAATTATTTACAGTGTAAATGTAAACAATGAACGACATTGCGACCAAGGTCGCATAAGTTTACAGTGCAAACATAGACATCTGCGACCATGATCTACATTGCGACCAGGGTCGACACTGCGACCATGGTCGCATAAGTATACAGTGCAAACATAAACAACTGCGACCCGGTTCGACACTGCGACCTTGGTCGCATAAGTATACAGTATAAATATAAACAACTGCGACCAGGGTCGACACTGCGACCATGGTCGCATAAGTATACAGTGCAAACATAAACAACTGCGACCCGGGTCGACACTGCGACCAAGGTCGCATAAGACTACAGTGCAAACATAATCAACTGTAAGATTACAGTGCAAACATAATCAACTGCGACCCGGGAATTAAAAAAATGACGTTAAATACACTGCGACCATGGTCGCAGGACATTACAACGCATATTGAGACAACTGCGACCCATGTCGCAGTATGTAATAAAAAAAAGGACCTTTCATATATTGCGACCAACGTCGCATTCGTATAAATAAAAGACCAAAAAAAAATTAAAACTCTACGATCTAAGTCGAACAGATCTGCAACTATAATTTTAACCACTGCGAACGAGTTCGACAAATAGTGTATGAAAAAAATTTGGCTTAAATAAATATTAGCAAGGTCGCATATATATACATCGCTTTTTCAAAAAATACTGCGACAATGATAAAAAATAAAATGAAATGTTTTTACAATAGGTAAAAAGTTGTGAGTGGGGGTATTTTCGAAAAATACAATGTTGAGGTGACTGACATAAATTAGGCAGGATTGTTCAGGTTTTTGTCCGCTAAATTTATGACAGATTTGTGGATCTGATGTTGCCACGTCCCGCCGGCTGAGAGAGTTCTCTCAGCCGCAGGCTGAGGTACAGTAACCCCTATATATATATATATATATATATATTTTCTGTTTAAATATTGCGACTCTGGGCCCTCGAATTTTATGACTTGATTATCTGTGTGTTATTTTACTTTGTTTTTGGTTTTTCTATTCTATTACTAACAATAGAAATTGATCGACGAAAGCAGAAACTCGTTCTTCATGGATTGTTGGAGAGAAAGTAGGGGACAGACTTGATTCGTCCTTGATGAGTAGTTGCACACTAATTGTCTTTTTTTGTGTGCTGCAATGGAGGTAGCCTTTGTTTCGCAAAAAGCTTCATAGCTAGCTAGCTAGCTCCTTGATTTCTTGGCAATAAATCGACCCAATAATTGTCAAGTTTTTTAGATACAGACTTTTTATATTTTTTCTATCTAGAAAAATACTGCTCTAATTACTTTAATCATTACACTTCCAAAAAAATTACTTCAATCATCACAAAAATTACTTCAATTGTTACAAGTATCATTATAACACAATGGTAAAATCTCTTTGCAGGTGACAAGAGGACCGGAGAGGAGTTGCAGCCTATATTCAAACAAAAAAAATTACTTTGAGTCTTACTAATTTACTCATCCAACTAAATTTTGGATGAATTTTTTTGCTTTCTCTCTTCTTTAGCCCTCTTTATTCATTGTTTTACATCCTTCATCATCTTGAGTTAACCCAAACTCCATTGAATGACACTCAGCCAGCTGGAGTAACAATCGATCCAAGAGATAGACGACAAGTCACATGAACAAAACATGCAGGGTCTGCAGAAACATTTTCCCCCAGCATGAACAGAACCTCTGATTACACAATCCGATACAAGTCCAAACAGTATGGTCTCCATAGCGCAGACGCCTACAGAACCTTCACTGGAGAAACAATGCAGCATCTGGCGACTAACTCATAAACTCGCACCACTTGAACACTTCAACGCTACCGGTAGGGAAGCCAAATGTTGTTCGCTTTCATATTGACTTCTTCCAGTACTCTGAAAATCGCTCACTGCCTCTGGTACAAGGCAAGGTAAAGACCCAAACTGTCAACATTCAATACCAAGATACAGGCGAGCGAGCGGCCCCTATCTGACTAGGTCCGATCAAGAAGAGAGCACATCACTTGATCAAACAAAGAAATCCGTGTGTCTGGATCTCCTACACGTTACAGTTCCAAGCGATACGAGAAGCTGGGACGTGTTTCTGTGCCCAGTGATGCTGGGGTTTCCTAGTAGTTATAACATGTGCAATGCCATGTAAAACAACCTGTGATTAAAACAGAGGCAGGCATTTTCCTTGCAAATTTCAGTAAACCTTCTTCAGAAAGCAGATAGACAACATCAAAATCAAAATACAGATTGTCAGCTACCCAAAGCATCAGTGATCACAGCTTTATCTGATCCCCAAATAAATAGATTTTGCTCATGCAATCTCCATTAATGGAGGACCATAAGCAAGAAGCCAGTAAGCCTCTGGTGAGCAAATAATCACACCGTGGAAGACAATTACGTCAACTTCATTGCTGCAAATTTTGATGCCAGATCCATGGCCTCCTCAACTCGAGATGCATCGCTTCCCTGCAGTTTCATCATGAAGAGTTACCAGCAATTGAAGCCTAGACATTGCTATAAATGATTTTTTTTTTTAAATAAAAAAGTTAACTAGGAACTGAAAAACTAACCTGGCCTTGAGCAATACCGTTTTTTCCCCCACCTCCTCTTCCTTTAATAGGCCCCATTGCAGAAGTCAGCCACTCCAACACTGCAAGGCCATCCTTCGATCTATTGTTTGGTACTCCCGCATACACAACGGCCTTGTTTGTTTCGGCATCTGTGCTGAATATCATTACTGCTAATCCCTGTGATATTCACAAAAAAAAAAAAGCAATAAAGTAATTAGGAGCATATACATCTAAATTAGGGATATACACAATTTTGTGGGAATTTCAACCAGAAGGGTTGACCAGAAGAACAAAATCCCATCAATCATATTTCTTTTTTGGTATTAACAATCTACTTCAATCTGAAACATGGAAGAGGATATCTCCCAAGCCATTGGGACTTTGGTCATATTTAGAGATTAACACAAAAGTGAAATTACACCGTAAGAGAAAAAAGAGACTAACCTTTTGATCCATGACGTTAAGAACTGCTTCTCGAACAGCAGTCGTATCAGCCCCCACATCCACTCGAATGATACAAAAGGCTTTTCCTTCAGAGGCAGCAGCCTCAGCAATTTCTGTTGCTGCCTTGATAGCCTTTTGGATATTTTCCTCCCCAATTTTCTTTTTCGCCTTTCTAACTTGATCCTGGTTTTATAAATCACAATTGATCAGGCCTCCCTTTATGAAAAAAAAAAATGATATGGCACTTAACAGATGACGGGGGAGAAGTAGATGCATTTTTCAGTTCAGTAACACATTAAAGTAATTGTTTCACAAAATGTACACAAACCTCTAGTTGGGATATCCTGGCTCTAAGATCAGCTTTCCTAGCCGCTGGAATAGCTGCTGCATCCGTCTTACTCTTCAGAGATGCAACTTTCTGCCAAGAAGGGAGGAAATTGAAATATAATTCAGTTTTCAGAAAAAGGAATCTTTGTTCCCTGAGAAGCATACAACATTATGCAAAGAAGTAAAAACTGATTTAAAACAAGAAAATAAGAAAATAAGATATTATTATAAAAAAAATCAACTCTTTCATCCCACGAAGTTTTTGTTTGCAATATTTTGCACTTTCAAGAAAGCATGTGCAAGTGAGTCGTCAGCGTGAGTTAGAAAGTCATTTAAACGAAAGAGTTAAACCAGTAATGTTCAACCCTTTTACTCTACGTTCCGAAGGACGGATAATGTGATAGGGCTTCTATGGACCCAAAGAATGAGCCTTGATCTCTGGGTGTATGCATTTTCATGAGCATAAAACTAATGCTACAACACTCATGTTGTTTTCCCTGCACTTCAAACTGTTTCATTTCACAACAACCAACATTAGCTTCTCCATATAGATATAAACTGAATAAAATATAGTGCACCATATTTCACTTCCAGACAACATGCCCTGCCCCTTCCTCAACAAAAAATTGGAACAATACTACTAATGGCTTCAACTCCACTTCAAAAATTCTATATTGTCTAATATCCTTGTCATGTGTGTACCTTTCGTTATGGAATGTTACATATGAATCTGGAAGTTACCATTGGAATATAGAATACCTTTTCTAGTAAGCCTCTGTCCACTTTTGAAGCATCGCTTATTTCAGCATCAAGGGAGTCAGCCAACACTTTTGCATTGATAGCACACTCAGTTGTAACAGCAGTCACTCTTCGAACACCCTTAGCAATCCCCTCTTCAGATAGAAGGGCAAATGCTTTGGCTTCTCGAGTGTTTGATATATGAGTGCCTGAAACAATTTAAACTTTGGTTATAGAGAAGAAGAAAACAGCTTAGAAATATAATACATTAAATCAGCTAGTCCAACACTTAGTAACAGAATAGACCTCCGCAAAATTCGGTTGAGTATGACAACCATTCCTCATTCTCTGGATCAACTAAGAGGTCTTCAACTTTGCGACCTATGGACACGATTCTGACTGGGTCAGGATAAACCTACACAGCCAGACAGCAGAATAAAATGCATTCAGTACCAAATAATGGTTCAAATTTCACATCATGTGAAAATATCTAAAGCTTACTTCACCAAATACAGCTCTCAGTCCAGCTACACGCTTTGCAGCAGAAAGATTTGCTTCACTTGCAAATACATCTAGTTCATCTTTAATCTGCTGGTTCACAATTGATTCAATTTTTCTCAAGTCATCAGGGTGAATAGGCTTCCCTGTTCCAATTAGAAGTCCAAATTAAAGTTATCGTGAAATTCTTGTTGTGAAACTAACATAAGTAAAAAAAGTTACCGTGGAGAAATCAAATCGCAATTTTTCTGGAAGAACTATGGAGCCCTTCTGATCTACATGATCACCAAGTACTTCCTGCTCAAGTACAACAATAAGGACAAGCAAACAAAAGCTAGGAATTCCCGCCTGATCTATAAAAACCGATTAACATCCTTACCCTGAGAGCAAAATTTAGCATGTGTGTACACGTATGATTAGGGGCAATAAGAGTACGTCTTCCATAGTCAACCTGTTCATGTAATCAAGTACATATAACCAACAAAATACAGATCCTTCAGAAGTATAAACAAAAAATAACTATGAGGATTTACAGCTATATCTGACCTTACAGATGACTTCATCACCAACTGACAAGTTCTTTATCCCTCCAGAAAAAAAACCAATGTGAAGGACATATCCTCCATAAATTTGAACATTGTTGACTTGAAATGATCCAAATGAACCTTCAAGAAAACCAGTATCGTATATCTGACAACAACAATTTATATCCAGTCAAACTAATAAGCACAGTTTTCTATGCACTAGATGAAAATCCAATACAAAAAAAAAAAAAACCACATGCACACACATAAAGGGGGGTCATTTTCAAAAGTAGTACAAATCAGGACTACAATTTTAATTCCAAGTCAATACAGGTTTTCTGAAGTCCCCATTGCAGGGGCACTTTCATTATTAAGTTGTGTGATGTCCCGCACATATCCAACATAATACTTACTGGAAATTTACTGGGAACTTTTCTAACTTTTCCTCATTTAAAATTTATTGTAAATTTCAGAGACTCATTTGATACATAATGAATATTTTTTCCTTCATTTTAAACATTGAATTATTATGTTTGTGAAATATACATTAAAAAAATTGTTGGTATTAAACCATAATAACATTAGGATTTTTTTAAATAGATGACAAATGTTTAAACGTAAGATGTGTGATAATTATGCTCCCCAATGGAAAGATTAAACAAAAGCTGACGAGACAAGGCCTGTGTATGTATGGGGTTTGACTGCATACTTTTTACACTGATTTCTGAAAAAAGATTTGACAAGTTTTCAACCATTATATGTTCCTTAGATTTAAACAGAACATATACAGAGTGAAATTAGGTATTATTGCATTTGTTCTCTAGTGGATATCGATAAGAATACACACATATTGTACACTTATTGAACTCAACGCACATATTTGATCAAAAATGAATTTGAAACTTTGATCAAATAAGGATACTAACCAAATTTATTTAATGACAAATGGCTGGAAAGAAAAATGAACTTAACCCTTTATTTCAGGCCCTTATTACATTAAAATAAGAAGTTATATAAAATCAAATAACCTATTAATCATGATATCAATAATGTAATACTAAATAGTGAATAGAATTTAATCTATATGCATTAGGACATGATGATACTACGCATATATAAATTCAGATATGTAGTCATAAGCAGTTTATGTAGCCTGCAGTTGTAACCATATCCATATTTTTCAAACTATGGATCCGGATCAGATTACTTTCGTTCGATTGCATTCCTAGCTTTCAGTTTGTTGTACATACATACATGTTATGGTGCATTTAATGCACTTAGAAAAGTCAATGTGACATCCAATGCATATGAACAAATCAATAAGTTATCTAACGGCTTAAATGTTTTAGATCTTCTTACTGATATTTTATGTAAACTCTCTAGTTCAATATTTTGTGTGCATCTGTGAGAGAGAGAGAGAGCCTGTATGTGAGTTTATGCATGTATTATAGGTCTGCCATGTCCCACCCATATCTTAAGTTTTTTAAAGATCTGTCATGTCCGCAAATCTGTTTTGTCCATGTCCTGTATCCAAGTCTATACCACGTCTCATAGCAACAACTCTCGAGCAAGTGAAACCATATATTCTTTACGAAATTCCACATACTGAACTGTAAACCTAACCATGGCCATGTACCCCAATTTTTTTTAACTGTCAATTCGTAGATAAACCTTATCCTTTTTTTAATTTTAATTAAAAATGTTAAATTTTAATATAATATAATAATAAATATTATGTATTATATTAATATTATTTATTAAGAATATATTATTCAAATATCGCTATTTTATCCTTATAATCTTATAACAAAGAAAGAAAATGGTTTTTTTTCAATCTATTTTACTTCACGTGTCGTGTAACATAAAAGAATTTCAATTTTGAATTGAAAGAGATGGCTGAGTGAAGGATTGGGAGATCAATAGTGAGGTCAACCATAGGATCGAAGCCGGCTGGTTGAAATGGAGGAGCGCAACAGGAGTTTTATGTGATCGTAACATTCTGTTATGGCTGAAAGGAAAGTTTTATCGGACTGCTATTAGGCCAGCTTTATTATATGGTAAAGAATGTTAGGCTATAAAGAGATATCATGCCCAGAAGATAAGTGTAGCAGAGATGTACATGCTTCGTTAGATGTGTGATAACACAAGGAGAGATAAGTTTAGAAATGAGGATATTTGTACTAAGATAGGTAAGCCTCTATAGAAGAGAAGATGAAAGAAAACCACCTACGATGGTTTGATCATGTGCGCCGTAGACCTACAGATGCGCCAGTCCGGCAAGCAGAGCGTATCAAATTAGGGCAAGTTAAAAGAGCGCAGGGGAGACCGAAGAAAACATGGATGGAGGTAATACGATAAGATATAGAGGCTAAAGTCTTAGTGAAGGCATATTGCTCGATAGGAATGAGTGGAGAAAGCTAATTCATGTGCCCGATCCAACGTAATTCTCTTTTGGTTCATGTAGCCTACCCCAAATACTTGGGACAAATGGCTTAGTTGTTGTTGTGAGAGATGGTTGAGTCGACTAAACCGGCAGATTGCTAATCTGTTGTACGAGTTATTTGTACCGAGGGTTGAACCCCCCCCCCCCTCCCTGATCAATTCAGACTTTCGAATTTGAAAATATTTCGATCCTTGATTATTATTTTTTTTCATCATGGGTAGTTGTGTATTCCACAAGGGAAAAAAGGGATTTGCAGAATCACAAAGTATGCACAAATAATTCAGTATAAGATACTTTTCTCATTAGAGATTTAGTACAAAGTTGAGATACGTAAAGGACCTGAGAAGAGAAAAACCAATCCTTTTATTCAAGTGTTTGAACCAGCTAGAGACATTAGAAGTGAACATTTTCAATATGCACACTTAAACTTAGGTATCGCTTCCATAAGAACTTCAAAATATGATTCTAGATCATAATCCAAAAATGAATCAGTTATTATTAGGTTACATATAACTAAAAATATAGCTCACTAGTATAGACAGTAATGTACAACTTGAACATCAAGCTACCTTTGCATTTAGAAAGAGCTCAAAATAAGATTAAAACATCTAATGCAAAAATGGAGGGTCAGAACATCTCAAATACACAACAAGAAGAGTGTGGCATACCATTGCCAAGCACCTTAACTCACTCTATTTAAGGGAATAAAACAGAAATTTAATTGGACCCAGTCACCACATCATATCTATGTCATATTGCACGGCTTTGCTAATTGAGAAAGGGAGTCTTTTTTTTTTTTTGCATCTACACATCAGATGCAACTGTTTTGCATGTCGCCCGTGTAATAGAAATCTATGACAAAATCTACCTCTCAGAAGGCCCTCTAGACGTTAGTTTAACATATAAAAAAGATATCCTATGCATTCTGTGCATGCCTTGATAATAATGGAGATTACAATTTTACATAAATGTCCTTCCAAGTGTTCCATTTTACATGAACTGTTATCCAGTTCAATGAAACATTTGACTAGGCACTATGTGAGAGCATGAGCTAATCAAATTGCATGTTAAACCATTTGAAGGGCATAAAACCAAACCATGTCCTAACAATCAAGATAAGAGATTGTAGCATACAGTTCATTCAAAATGGACAAATTTACAAAGAAAGTGAATTTTAAGTTTTCAGAAAAAATACAGGTACTATACCTGACCACCTTGTTCAGCATAGAAACTTGTACTTTCCAGAATAATACCAATATCAGAACCAGCAACAGCAGTTTCCATGAAGTCCTCACCTGTATAAATGGCTTTTACCACTGTTTTATGGTCCTAATAAAGGGGAAAAGAAATAAAATAAGAGCACATTTAGAAAATTTTAAAATGGAACATGTCCATAAATATTCCAAAGAACAACAAAAAGGTCAGAGACAACCTATGCAGAATCAGAGAAAAGGAGATCGTGTGAACATTAGGATATACAATTTGTTAGGTTATTGAAAACAAAGAAAGCCAGGAACTGCAAAATCTATCAACAAAGAGCAATGACATATCAAATCAATCAATGTCCATACTGCCATTTAAATCAATTCTTTGTAACCATTACAATGGGAAACCACTTTGGTGGTCAAAAGCTAAAACCTTAATGATTTTCAGCAGGCTAACCTTGTTCCATATATACTTGTAACTATCGTCAGTTGCACCCACTTCCTTCCTCTGCAACACTGATGTAGCATTAGCATCCATAACTATTAAGTCACCAACTGCCTGCAAAAAAGTAATTTAACCATAAAATTACGAGAAATAAATGAAGAGTGTTTCCTTGTTACTTCGAGTATTATAAGTTTTTAGAAATATAAAAGGCTTATAAGAGCAAATCAAGTTCAGATTGATAGCATCTAAAACACATCTGATAATCAATTAGTGCTACAATATAACAGACTGTTACACATAGGCATCTCACTTTAAAGCATTTATGTTATCATTTTTTATGCACGTGAAAACAAAAGTCCCCCAAATTTGCAATATAATACAATCCGATGGAGGAATTCTAGTTAGCATGTAAGAGGCTGAGACTATTTGGAATTAAAAGATTATGTTTTGATTTATACTAAACTGGGCAAGAAATTAAAGATTTTAAGGTGTAGACCATGTCTTCTCCTTGTCCATGTTGTTTAACTTTCTTGTCAAACATTGGAAAGATTTTAGCACAGCCTGTTTTGACGAAACTACCAGAAACTTAGAGCCCTCAACTATCTCTGTTTAACCTCCTTCCCTTCGGAGTAAACAGTACCCAGTGAGAAAGAGGAAGCTCATTTTGAGAATCAATGGCACTGGTCTATGACTTTTCCACTCTTCCCTTCCATCTTTCAGTTGATTACTCTGTATAGCATCTTTGTATTAAAATTGCATCTTTCAGACCCGACTCAAGACTCACAACCTACTTTGCATCAAAGTTGCTCTTGAGGGGATCTAAATGCATAACCATTCGCTCAGTGTTGTAAGTTGCCAATCTTGTCTTTCTATTCTGACTTGACTACCTATGTAGCTTAATCCTTCTTGAATCTGTAACTGACTCATTCATGGTGTTTCTTTTCATGATATACCAAGGGTTTATACTGATATTCACATAAGAGGCTTTCTAAATGAAGCATTACCTACTTCTTATCATCAACAGAGATTTTCAAATGGTTACAGCATTTGAAATCATGTTCATGGATAATGTATTGTGCACAATGGCTAGTGCAAAAAATAATAATTTATATCAAACGACCCTCACAGTATGCTTAAATCTGATTGTATTTCCTACTAGATAATTTTTTCTGGGTGACTTGTATTGAAAGAGACATTGAAAGATCCTAACCTACGCAATTGTGATTGTAGAAATTCACAACTAGATCATAACTTGAAGTCTTTCATTTAAATATGCTACATAAATTATAGCTCAATAAATATAGTTTTTCTTCAATAAATGGTATCACAAAAAATGGTCAGAAGCAGCAGATGCACATGACTCACACTGGTCTAAAGAGAAGGCATCATAGAAAACATGACCTGAATCTACATGCATGATCAGGTAGAGGTGGAAGACATGCACAGAGAAAACAAGAAATAATAAAATAACATAAAATGCTAATTCAGAAAACCACATATTAGACTAAAGAAAAATCAAGATTTATGTACACAAGATATACTTTATTCCGAGCACTTCTAGCTTTCTGCCTCGCTTCATCCATTGCATTATTGAAACCTTCCACATCAACTGCTAGGCCCTTTTCTTCAGCCATTAACTAGGAGAAAAGTAGGAAAATAAAATTATCATCAGGCTAACAAAGTTGCGTAAAACTTGACATCAAGTAATGAATGCAGATTACCTGTGTTAGATCTAATGGAAAACCATAGGTGTCCCACAAAACAAAAGCATCCTGCACAACCAAGGAAATCGAATCAAACAGTAAGGCATGCACAAATGTAATATATTGCCATAGGAAATGTTCATGTATATTCTAATCAGACGTGTGTAAACAATGATAGTATACATTATAACAAGGAATAAACAAAGTCACTAAAATTTCGGACCAGAAGAAATACTTGTGTGACAAATTGAGCTGAGGTGAGACTACAGACGCAAAGATAAATTAGAGAATACAATATTTCCAGTTAATCAAATTGCATCATCAACAGTAGGATCGAAAAGTCGCGCAAGGAAACTGATGGTGCAAGTTCAGAACGGTAAGTGCACCCAGATGAATAAGACTAGTCTTTTATTATACTAATGGTCATTAATGAATCAACTATATGCAAACAAGAGTTTCAACACAAGTGAGCATTGACTAGGTTTCTCAATATGGAATGTAGGACATGACTCCTGATTTCAAGCATCATATAACAGCTATACATGTACAGAGAACAATAGGGGAAGGAATGGATTCCAAACACGCCCTTAAGCACTAGTCAATAAAAAACCAATGAGTGGCATTCCTCCTGATACCAAAAATATAGGCAAATATCCAACAAAAAGCAGAACATTGCAAGGACTAGACTTGCACATTCAAGATACGCTACAGTGGGAAAACTCATACATAAAGTAAGTAATTCATCCAGGACTGATCAATCCGCTTAGAAGAAAAGCGATCCTCAAGCACCACAGGATTTAAAGATAAAAGTGTCAGCTAAAAACAAAAAGAGCAGCAGCAACTGATCATAATTACTTGCCTGCCCATTCAGTATATTTCCTTTTACGTCCTGAGCAGCCTTCTTAAATTTCTCTCTTCCCTGCAAGTCCAAAACAACATTAACTTCCATTGACAAGTATAGACATCATGAAGAAAAAAAATAATGCAAAGAACATTTGATTTTATCTACTAGCTGGTAATCTGCCATGCTTTGCTTTATTGCGCACACCTATACAGTGATACAATAATAGTTTTGCAATTTCAGTTCCTATTTCTATAGTTTTCCAACTTTATAAACGTGTGGCATATTCCTTAAATCCTAACATTTATAACTAACTGATTATTCAAAAATCATAACTTGCAATTAAGTGCATGCCAACAGACTAGTAGTATACAGCAAAGAATAAGCATATAGATGGATGAATGTAAGATAGATCTAACTCACAATGGTGTGCATGCCAATAGATTCAAATGTAAGAAACCTCAAATAATTAGTAGATACATAGATCAAACTTGCAAGCATGTGAATTCCAACAGAGACAAGAGCAGTATACAACAAGAGTAGAAACACGAGGAATGGATAAATGCATTAGGGAACACAGTGAATGGATGAAGAATATATATGGTGTGGTGGTTGCAGTTGGGTGGGTGGGTTTTTTTTTAACATCAAATGATGAAACAGTAGTATACATAAATTACATGGTAGGATGCACAGCCAATATCTTGTAGAAATAATACAAAAGCAGCATATGTCCATCGATCTTGCCTGACTCTCGCTCCAGAATAAGTTATTTGCACACGGGTCAAAAAACATGGTTCTGTAGTGTGTGTTCGAACAATCTGTTAACCATCCAAACAGGACGACTGCTAGATCCCTCCCTCCCTCCCTTCCAATTCCATGACATGTTGTATTTTGGGCAGATTAGAGGTATTGCTAGAATGGAAAATATACGTAGATTATCAGGTTCATGCATACGCGGGCACACATAACAATTTAAAATGGAATTCAAAGGGGGCTTGTTATTTTTAAGATTGGAGATACAAATAAGCAATTTTTTAAGATTCTGTCAGATCTATTCACTATTTGAAATCTTTTTTGGCTGAAGACCTGCGTCCAGTACTACTTCTCATAAGATAAAAGGAAATATGGCTGTAAATTTTGGGTTTTTAAGGGTGCAGATGTAAAAGACAAAAAGGTATGATCATATGTACAAATAATGCAACATGCAATATTTAATGAACATTCATGCAAAATTAGTAGATAAATGGTTCCCATCCAAAAGCAATTTTGTTCTGGATTATAGTTTTTCTCCCTAGAACATTAAACCGTTTATGCAAATGGTCTTAAATGGATGGGTATATCTAAGAATTTGTTACTTCGCGGTGCCCCCACACGCATCTAAAGAAGTGGCGTATTAGGGGGCTTTAAAACAAGAGAAGAAATAGAAGTAATGGATCCTATTAAAGTATTAAACAAATGAGCCTGCTACATTCCACTTACTAGAGGGACTTCCAAATTCATTTAAGAATTCAAAGGGACAAACAAAGGGGAGAATGTGCTGCAGGGACAAGAGGATTACATTAAATGGGCCCACATAATTGAAAAAATTGGCTGCTGAATTAAAACTTAGGGAAATCTGATGAAAATTACCTGAGGAGTGGAGCCCACAGCAGTAAGAGGCTGCAGTATAACTTAAGATGAACCCCAGGGATATTACTCGCTATTGTTCACAGTAGACCCCAACAAGAACCCGGCTATGTTATATGACTTACAGTATAACCTTTAAGGGTAAAATTCAAATAAAAAATTCATAGGGTAATTTGGGAGGGAACAGACCCAGATCACAACTCGCACTATTTTATTACAGTAAAATGATTTGTGATGATCTAGGCAAGTGCAACAAAGATTGTGTGTCAATTATAGGTCATAAAACCATGGATGGAGGAGCTGCTAGGACTAAGGATAATCAAAGCAAACTTACATTAAAGAGGATATGGTAGTTCCTAATTTCAAAGAAGAGAATAACAATTGATAGAGCTGAATGGAGAAAAAGGGTCCTTGCAGCCAACCTCATAATTGTGAATAAAAGCTTTGTGGTTGTTTAGAATTAGAAAACAATGGTATCAATATCAGAGAAGTCACCTCTATCAATATTTTTTAACTATAGTTGGTGTTAGTAGCAGAAGCCAGTCGCAATCCAGAAAGCAAATTTTAGCAGCTATTAGGAGTTTCATCTTAGAGGCTCATAGCATAAATCGTATGTATCCTAGCAAGTAATCAAGGGAACCTTGTATCTAAAGAGGGATCACCGTTAGGGTTGTTAGTGAATTTTCAACATAGAGGACATTTTTGCCCTTTAATTTCTATTGGGATACATTGGAGGTATTGCGGAAAATTGGGAATTGTGTGGGGATGTGGGGAACATAGTTCAAAGTCGCGGTCTCGGACGCGGACTCGGTGGGCACTGAGACGGATCGGTCGCGACGACTCAGATCTTTCTCGGGAGATACGCAGAAAACGCTATATAGAAAGCTTAAAAAATTCTGAAAAAATCATGACAAATCGTAAAAAAAAATATAGATTGGGAAAATTTTAAAAATATGAAAGATTTGAGGGGTAAATTGAGAAAAAACCAAAAATTAAAAAACAAAAAGAAAAAGATAAAGGAGAGAGACGGGTAAGGGGAAAAGAGTTAGAGACCAAAGGGACGAAGAGAGAGACTCTCTCTCCCCTCCCGCCCTCTGATCTCTCGCTCTGTCTGTCCTCTCCCTCCCCTCCCACCCTCCGTCCGCTCAGAGGCAACGACGAGGGAACGAATCGGTCGGTGGCGGGATGGAGGCGGCGACGTCAGATGAGAAAGGGGCAGAGAGAGAAAGATCGGGTGAGAGATGAAGGGAAGAGAGAAAGAGAGATCGGAGGAAGGGGAAAAGATAGAGAGATCGGAGGGAGGGGAGAGATAGAGAGAGATCGGAGGGAGGGGGAGAGATCTGAGGAAGAGAGACTGCAGGGGGACATCTGGAGACCGGGCCTTACCTGGAGGCGGGCGACCGACGGCGGTAGGCCTCGATCCTCCTCCTTTTCCTTTTTATGTTTCTCCTACTCGGGGCCGACTCGTCCCCACTCAGCCGAATCAGCTATGTCATCTCGAGTCATATCAAGACTCGACCGATTCGACCGAGTCGAGACCGACTCGGCCCCGAGTCGGAGAAAATTCGAAGTCCAGGGTGACACATGTCTCAGTATCGTCGCGGCGCCCACCGAGTCGGAGACTAGTCGGCCGATACTTCGAACCCTGGTGGAAAACGTCGTGTGTTGTGTAGGCCTTGGATGTGGTGAGTATGATTTTATATTTAAAATAAAAAAGATTATACATATATAATCTAATAAAGAGGGATGACTTTAAACACTAATTTATACCCCAACCCTAATTAATACCAATTAAAGGACAATTAAATATAGTTAATATTATTATAATAACATAATAATTAATAACCATAATTACTCTTTTATTTCTTTCATGATAGTGATTACAATTTTTATTATTATATATTATAACTAATTATAGTTTCTATTATAATTACAAAAATTATTAGTAATTATAGTTTTCATATTATAATTATTAAAATACAATAATATTAATGACGAATACCAAATATTACAATATAATTAAAATTAAATAATTATAATTGTCACTTATTATGTAATTTATACAAGATAATAAGTAATTCTTCCAATTTTTAATTAATTATAAATGACAATAAAATATAATGAATATTATGATTACAAAATAATTTATAATTATAATTATTCTTTCATTTTTATATTAGTAATTATTTTTTTTAAATTATAATAATTATAGTTTTTACTACAATCGCAACATTATAGGTAATTATATTTTTTATTATAATTATTAAATTATTAATATTAATAATGATGAATACCAAATATTAGTTAAAATTAAAAATTTAATTTTAATTATTAAATGATAATAAGTAATTCTTTCAATTTTTAATAATTAAGTAATTTTCAAGTTGATAATTATTAGTGACTATATTAAAAATTATGATAGTAATAATTCATTTAATTATTTTATTCATTAAGGAATTTAATAATGAGATGGCATAAACTATATTATAATAATAATTATTTTCATGAGAGAGATATAAAAGGAGGAGAGGATGGCGGTGGAGTGAAGGGTACGTGGAGGAGTTGGGTTGGCAGCAAGCACGGTTCAAAGACTCGGCCGAGTCGAGACGAGTCGGCCGAGTCGTATCCGTCTCGGGCTCCGAGACAGTTAGTCACGATTCGGTCGACTCAACTCAGAGAGACCGACTAGCCAAGAATCAGAGTTGACTCGGTCGACTCGGCATTATGATGATAATTTTGTTCCTCATCACAATTCAATGTGGAAACAACTACATTAGCATGTATTTATGAATGTATTTGTACAATTTACTATATTGTGCATGTATTTTGATATGTTTCTACCGACGACGCGTGTATTATACTTTCGCTTTATATTTAGTATGCTAGGTGATATTTTTTGACATATAATACATGAATGTGGATGTCTACATTTTTTAAGATTTGTCGTGATTTTTTCAGATTTTTTTAGCTTTCTATGTAGCGTTTTGTGCTATCGCCCGATACTGATCCGAGTCGCCGAGACCGATCCGTCTCAGTGCCCGCCGAGTCGGCGGCCGAGACCGCGACTGTGAACCAGGCAGCAAGGGAAAAAGCTAGGGAAGAGAGAAATGAGGGAACAGAAAAGGAGAAAAGAAAAAAAATTAGTTGGGCCTCTTGGCTTGGTTCAAAGAAAATGAAAGGAAAAGAGAGGAAAAGAGAGTGGGCCAGGCTAATATGTGTGGGCTAATGATATTAAGAATAATTATAACTTATTATTATTAACTTTATTATTATTAATAATTAGTATTATAGAATAGGAGTATTACATATTCACACACATTCACAAATATTTAAATATTTTCTTGTAAAATATATTTATTAATATTGTTAACACATACAAATTCCCATATATATATATTATATATATATATTATATATATATATATATTTGAAACATAAAGTTTCAGATTATCCCAGAGTGCCCTACTCTATTACAGATAAATATGTGTAGCGGTTATCTAGCCTCCAGACTAATCCCTAGGTGTCCATGGGGCGTCATCGAGCCAACGATTACTGATGAGCAAACACAGTGCCTTCCCGCCCACGGGCGATTCGAACCAGCGACCACTTGGGAGCAAATCAAGTGATCTAACCAGTCAGCCTACCTTGGCGGACATACACACACATCACGCATTTATGTATTTGTAAAGTATATAATTTATTGATTTGAAATGCATTTTTTTTACATAACAAAATATTACTCAACATGAAAAATAATATAGTTTATTTAATAACATTTTTTATTACAACACAGTCAATTTGAATATTGATATAATTATAAGTATTATCAGGTAAATATAAATACATGTATAATTATTTTAAATCTTTCAAAAATTCTATTAAACTGATGAGTTCAACCACTTGCCTCAGCACCGTAATAGCGGGGGGCACTTGCTAGTGCTTGATAATGAGGAAGAAACACTAAATTACAGACAAGGATGTTGGTATGGAAGAAACAGAGCACCTTAGAGAACTAGTTAATCCAACAAGCCAAATGTCACATGAGACATGTATTCACCCAAGGCATACTCATGAAGCTCAAGCTAGTATTACTAAACCGCTGCCCCATATTTGATAGGAGATATTACTAATAAATAAGCATGTCGTTTCAAAATTTACATGTGGCGCAAACGTTTATTGTTGTCACAAATTCGCTCCCTGCTTCAACATAACAGTCATTTGTCCCATTACTGCAAGTAGACCATGGTGATACTCCAGGATTCCAACAATGATTGAGTTCCCCCTTCCACCTTCTATCACTAGGGTTGGCTCCTCAAAGTTCTTTACCAAATTCATATCATCCCAAAAACATGTGAAGCAGAGGGATAAACATTAATGTCAGAAAATTGATGAGCTCAAAATTTACTGGGCGGACAGTTGAATGATGCAAGCCTTGGAGCCAAACACTGAGTTCAAGAACCTGCAAATAGAGTACTTGAGTAGTTCATTTTGCCCTTACATTCTATAGTTGGCTTAAAGTATGATAGTGTTAAATGTATGTTCATCATGTAAGTTTTAATTTTCTAAAGATACTTTCCAATGCAAATTTACTTTTTGAATGCCTTCAATGCAAGAAGGCATAGATGGATAGGGAATAGAAGATACAGAACAGTCATAATTCACAATTTGTTTTCTATTTCCTTATTCAAGGTTAGTGGGCCCTACTAAAAACAAAATTTTAGAAGTTGAATACATTGTTTCAACAGACAAACCCCTATTGGTTGGATACCAAGTAACTTAATGGCTTCTCAAATGACATACAATTTATTTCACACAAAAGACAGATCCACAAGTTTTTTTCTTTAAAAAGCAATTTCCACCAAGAACTATTCGTGTTGTATATGTACAGACAGATTTACTCAGTGAATTCTCCACCATGCTGCATTTCATGTCCATTCAGGCTATCTCGCATCGTTTCCACATCTTCCATGACCTCATAAGAACAAATATGAAAACCAGTTCGTGCCGAGGTTAGGTCATCGTGCTACACGACTATAGCTCCGCAGTTAGCCTCTATGTTGTCTCAGTCAGTGCAAATTCCAGACCTCTGATTCACTGTTTCCTCACCTTCGCTTTCCTCACTTGTAGCTTTCTCTTCAGATTTTGAACAAATCATATTATGTGATTATATATATAGGTATATGTATGTGCATATTCCTAGTACATAACAGAAGGATATACATGCATATTGCATAATATGAATTGTTCACAGTTCAAAAGATGATATCAGAAATAACCAGGTAGATGAGTAGGTGAATTATGGATGAACTGTGCATGTTGTACGGGAAATTAAGAGTAGAGGAACACATAACCATACAACAGCCAACATACAATTTGGATAATGATCATGACTGAGGATTAGAGAGTAATATGATGGTCGTTTTAAACTATTAAAACAGGTAAAAAAATTTATCAAAAAAACATCAGCTTTACAAATAGATAAAAGTAACAAAATTTTGAAGGAAAGATCTTAGTCAATCATACCCTGTCTAATGTTCTCTCAAAGCTCGCCTCCTCTTCTGCAATGATGTCTTTGATCTTGGCCTCATGTTGCTTAAGCTCTGGAAATGTATCCCCCATCACTTCCACAACAACACCTACAAGACTAGTTATCACCATACATAATCAAAAGGATGATCATATAAATATACACTAACAATGTGGATATGTGTACAATGGGACATTTGAAAAGACAAATGAAGCAAAAAAAATAAATAAATAACTCACACACACACACAGAGGTGGAAATGGGGGAAGAGGAAACAGTAGAGAAAGCTAAGAGATGCTCTAGCATTCTATGCAATAATTATGGTCATTAAGTCATCTCCTAACAACCATTAGTTATACACAAACATCTATTCACAAGTTACAGTACATCATCTTTCCACAGTTAAGAATACTAATTCCAAACATTTCAGTAATCATGTATGCCTGAGGTTATACAAAGATATCCACTATAAGACAGAACAAACACTTCAATGGCTACCTGCAACGTGTGTCCAAACTTGTGAAAGAAATTACATGAAGCCAATGACCGTGTTAACCAGAGCTAAAACAATGTTGAGAATGAAAATGGAAAAAGGAAGGGGGCTCGCTTCGTACATGACTGACACAATAGGCATCAGGTCATCCAATAATTTTCGCAAATTTTCAACCAATACTTTATGAAAACAAAGAAACTGCCAGTCTGCCACATGAGCAAATGAAAAATTATAATTTTTGAACAACAAGGACTTTATTTCAATTTTTTGGCAGATTGCACGAATCCTTTTTTTATAGTTACCTGCATAAAGAGCCATTTCAGCAATCATGCATCTTATGAAGCAAGACAAGTTTGTTATGATTTAGCTCTTGTCGAGTACTCACATCTCTCCTAAGTGGTGCGTCCAATAATCAGCATTTCAAATGTCCAAAACATCTCACAACAGTTTCCCCTAATCTTATTCTCGTGCCAGACAATTGGTGTTACTTATGAGTTCCAACAAATGAATTAATTTCTTATTCTATATAGCTGACTCGTCCAGCACAACAAATTCATCACAACTTCAATCAGTTTATGCACATGTTTCTTGATTACCAAACAATTTAATACATAAAGCATTGTCGTTCCTTGTCTCGTCCTCTAAAATAATCATTCAACTTCATGCATATTCCATGAAGAGTGCCGCTACAGCATTATTCCACTTCAACCATCTGCTTCTTATTATATGAACAAAATCACAATTTATCCATTCTTCTAGATAAATGATTTAACTTTTAGAATAAAAATTTAGCTATCTCAGGACCATGCACTTTGGTTACTCTCTCATCTCCTCATAATTTTTCCAGAATGTAATTTTTCACATTCATCTTCCTCGTTACTAATAATTTACATGCTATAGGTCAGCTTGCCTCTACAGTTTTGATTCTAATGTGTCCCATTATCATTTTATTGTTGCAATGTTGTCCTATTTCGTTAGGATTGCAATCTTGTGGCATGTATTATCCATACTGTTAGCTTCTATAATCATGTAAGTTCAGATATAGAACTTGCATTTCTTAATTGTGTGTTCTCTTTCAATCACACGACCCTCTAACATATGAGAGCCCAACTTGGAAAATGGTTAGAAGATCTGAGCGACTTGTTGGCCTTGAGTCTTAGAGAGATCCTGCAATCACCGAACAGAGTTAGCGGTATATTTACAATATTAAAATTCTTCCAAGGGTCTACTCCTCAAACTCTTCCTGAGACTTGATGTGTGTTTATTACCATTGTTATAGCTTATGAAATCTCATCAGTGTATGATTTCTTCCTTCACATTCTTAATCCTCAATAGCTTAATAAGATGTCATAACTCATCAATTAATATGTTAAATAGAAATTATGAGTTTCGAATAGACAGTCATTCAAAAAACTTGCAGAAATACAAGATGTGTATGCCTATAAAACCAAAGTGCCCATTTGGACAGATTAGCCTAAGCAACAACCATAGGTAAACTACGTAGTCTTAAGCTTCTAATGCTGAGTTTCATTCGATATTGGTGTTGACGTGGATGCTCAACATGGATGGACACACTAACTTTAGAAGCAACAAGGTCTCATGCATCATAAATTCCATTAGTACTCCAGCTCCTCTCCAAGCCTTCAGGAGCTGCCACCTGCTTCAAATTTACACTTTCCTCTGATGAAAACAACTTCTATCAATTTAGAGCATCTTAAGAAAATCTCTATACAGGTAATGCACTCCTTCAGAGCAACCCAAGTTATGCTATATTTTTTAAGTATTCCCTCTATTAAACCCACCATGCCTCAGCAACGTTCATTCTATTTTGCAGTGCCACAAATATCATGCACCGGGTCAATAAGACACTTTGTAACTATATCCTCTTAGTGCTTTCAACATCACAGCATATAGGCAAATTAATATCTAGATAGATAGTCATCCCTAACAAAAAAGAGTTGGCAACATTTTTTATTCAGAAGATAAGGTCTGTACTGAAAGTAAGACTTAAAGCAGGATGAAGATCTACATTTTCGCAACACACTGCATGGCGTGCTTCTATCATCAAGTTCCTATATACACAATGATTGTGAAATTGAGGTTTTGGAGTAATAGACAAATGGATCTTAGAATTAGATTTCCTGCAGAGAAAGGAAAATGATGTTAAGTCCCAAACATGTCTTCCAGAAGAATATCAACGAAGATGGTAGAATAGAACGGCTGTTTAGACTCAGATATATTGAAATTGACCTTAGATATGGTCCAGAAAAGCAAAGTCAGACATCCAGCAATGGTAAAATCAAGCAATCTTATTAGAAATACTTTTACTGTTTTGGAGTTGTTGCTGATGTGGGATCCAAGGCTAAAAATTTAAATGGGGATATGAACACGGATGGCAATCCGGTCCTAAGATTAAACCAATACCAAAACAAAATTTTTTATCAAATCTTCATTGCTTTACTCATGGAGCTGGGCCCATTTAAATAGGCTCCACTTGATACAAGATTCAACTCACTTCCAATGTGGGACTAAACCAAAAAAACAACAAAAATAAATACAATGTTGAAAACAAGCATGACCAACTAGACTCAATCTCAACCCTAAATGCTAACTCAAATGAAGTCCAAATAGACTCAAACGAAAATCAAACACATCTACAACATGCGAACTAAACAGTTGTCCAGTAAAATAGAAAAACACTGATAGGTGAGAAGAGAAGTCGGTATGATGTCCTCATTAACTCTCCCGAGATAGGAAGAACTTGACCCTGTCGAGTAAGATTCCTGATGGCTCTCATAGTACTCCAATAGATTCGGGACCAATCGCTGCAAGTCCTCTCGAGTAATCCATGCATCATCAGATTCAGGACGACTGCTCCAACGCACTAAATATCGTCTGCAACCACCATCTCGGATTGAAATAATTTGGTCATCCTGAATGCTATCAATTTGTTCTGTTATGATGGGACATGTGTAGTATGTAGTGGTGGCATATGGGGTCCCTCAAAGAAAGGCTCGGGGGTCGGCTCATCAAGATCCACAAGCAGATTATCAGGGTTAAAAAGAAGACTATAAGCTATTAAGTATGAAATATTAAATGTCGAACTAATCCTAAAATCTGAAGGTAAATCAATTATATAGGCATTTGAATTAATTTTCTTGAAAATTCTATAAGGACCTGCACTATGAGCATATAATTTCTTAATAATTCCTGGCGGAAACCGCTCAGGTCGAATTCGGATCATTACAGAATCACCATCATTAAATTCAAGATGTATGTGGTGCAAATTAGGCTGGGATTTATAATGTGCATTACTTTCTTTTTATGCAAATCATGGACATGCAATGTGAATGCAGATGCAGATTCGGATATCCTAGGACGATGCATCACACGGATAATATCTAAGTCTTTCTAGGTTTTAACCATACGCAACTTCAAATAGACTCATATCTATTGACCTATTCACCGAACTATTATATGCAAACTCTACAGTGGGTAAAATAAGATCACAATTCTTCAAATTCGCACCAAGCATCATAAAAGATTTCCTAGGCTCCTATTAACTACCTCGGTTTGACCGTCAGTTTGGGAATAAAAAGCAATAGAAAACTTTAGCTTGGTCCCCATTTTCTGCTAGAGTCTTCCAAAAATAGCTCATGAATTTCGCATCTCTATCTAACACAACACTTTTGGGTAAGCCGTGTAACTTAACCACTCAGTCAAAATAAATCTGGGCAACCTTAGAGGCATCAGACGCTTTGGTGCAAAGCAAAAATTAATCATTTTTGAAAAGCGGTCCACAACAAAAAAATATGGAACCATACTTTCTGATAGTCTTAGGAAGTCCGAGCACGAAATCCATACTCACATCCTGCCCGAGACGATCTAGCACAGGTAGAGGCGTGTATAGGCCAGTATGCTGGTTACACTACTTAGCCCTATTAGTTTTGCAACATCTTTCTTAAGACTTGACCAGTAAAATAAATTCTCCACAGCCTCTATGGTCTTTTCTCGACCAAAATGACCAGCAAGGCCTCTAGCATGCAATTTTCAAACAAAATAGTCTCTCAAGTACAAAAAATGCATAACTTACAAAATCAAAATAAATAGCTATGTTGAAGTAGAAAGCCATCTATCTCACGAGTCACCCCTTCTTTTAACAAAATAATAATCTCTCCAAAGTCGGAACATGACACATACTCTTCTTTGATTTTATCATAACCCACTACTTCAGCGCTCATTTGGTTAAAAGACAAGTTCGACGACTGAGCACATCAGTAGCCTTGTTCTCAACTTCAGACATGTGCTTAAGGGTATAAGTATAATCTTGCAAAAATTCAACTCATCGACCATGCCTAGAACTGAGCTTCTTATAAGAATTAAGGTATCGAATGGCTTCGTGGTCTGAATAAATGATAAATTCTTGTGATAAGAGGTAATTTCGCCAATGGCGCAATGATTGCACAACCGCATAAAACTTATTGTCGTAGGTTGAATAATTCAACTTAGCACCACTAAGCTTTTCACTGAAATATACAACGGGGTAATTTTCCTCACTTAATACTTCGCAAACGCCAATGCCTAAGGCGTCACAAGCGACCTCGAGTTCCTTGAAAAAGTCAGAAGTCTCATGATATATGCTTCGGTCATCCTCTACTTAATTTCTCTGAAAGCCTTGGCAGCGCCTACAGGTCAATGAAATTCTTCTTTTTTAGGCAGTCCGTAATTGAGGTCATTATAGTGCTAAACCCCTTTGTAAATCGTTTGTAGAAGGTTGTAAGCCTATGAAAACTTCTTATATCGCGAATACTTCGAGGCTCATGCCACTTTACAATCACCTGAACTTTTTGAGAATTCGTAGAAACCCCTTCAGAAGACTCAATAAATCCCAAAAATATAACTTGACCAGTCATGAAGGCACATTTTCTTGGATTCACATATAACTTCTCTTTTCTCAAGGTGCGGCAAACTTAACTAAGATGATCAATATGTTGCTCCACCGTCTTACTTTAAATCAATATATCATCAAAGTACACGATAAAGAATACTCATAAAGGGTCATAGTACCCGAGTCATCACGCGCATGAAGGTGCTGGGAGCATTCGTTAGCCCAAAAGGCATAACTATCCACACATACACATCATCTTTTATCTTGAACGCGATCTTCCACTCATCCCTGGGCGAATCCGAATTTGATGTTAGCCACTCTTCAAATCAATCTTCAAAAAAATGGTGGCTACAGACATCATGTCGAATATGTCTTCCAGTATGAGAATGGGGAACCGATATTTCACAGTAATCTTGTTGATGGTGCGACTATCAACACACATCCTCTAAGAACCATCTTTTTTAGTAGTTAATAATGTCAACACATCGCACGGATTCAAACTCTCTTTAATGAATCCCTTAGTCAACAATTCATCAACCTAACTCCTCAGTTCGGCATGCTTGACCGGATTTATTCTGTAGTGAGGCAAATTGGGAAGAGTAGCTCCCGACACAACTACTATGGCATGCTGGATGTCACGCATTGGAAGTAGGTTATCCAGGAGTTCCTCTGAAAAAATATTAGTAAACTCCTTTAACATCGAGACAATCGCAATAAGAATATGTTCTTGGAAGTCATTAGTAACTTCCCGAGAACAAGGACGACAATTGTAGACTGTTTAGCAATCTCCTTGTCGAGAAACTTCAGACTGATCAAATTTAATACTTTCTTGCTGCTTGATGCATCAGGCATTTAGTATCAGCAGAGGGACAAGCTGCATTGGGGCTAGTTTGACCTTTCCATGGACAAATGAACAGAAGTTCGAACGCTTATAAATAGTGACATCTAGGTCATATAGCTATGGTCTGGCCAAAATGATATGATCAACATCCATATTGACTACATCATACCAAATTTTGTCCGAATAAGTGGCAAATTAGATCGGGACAAGACATCTTTAACGTCCATGGACGTAGAGTTCACCCAAGACACTTTATATGGTTGAGAATGAGAAACAGCCTTCAGCCCAAATTTAGTCACCATTTTCGAGGCGACGGCGTTGACACAACTTCCACTATCAATTATGACCTGACAATTTGTCACTTATTGTAGTGATAGTTTGAAATATTGGGGATCGACATCATTCGTCACTCTTCTTAGGTTGAGCTAAAGTACACCTCACTACGCTAACCCGACAGGTAATCCCATCAACATCATTAATCGAAGGTGGGTGCATGCTCAAAAGACATCCTAAGGTGATAGCCTAATCAACAACAAGCTCATCTGTCCCAACATCTCCTTCAGGGCCATGGACAATCTCCTCAAGGGCATGTTTGATTTGGGGCGGAAGTGGAAAAACTCATTTCCACTTCTGGTGTTTGTTTGGAATCAAAAAAGAGAAATGAGAAAACTCCTTTTCTTTTTCCTTTTCCCTTTTACACCTTCCTTTCACACTATAATTTTCTCACTTGTAAAGTGTTACAGTTAATTTTGTGGACATAAAAATCTCACTTGTAATAAGTTGTATCTCAAAACAGTTAATTTTGTGGTCTATATAAATCCCATTTGCAGTCTAATTACAGTCCAAAAAAAAACTTCATAATTAATATTTATTTTAATATAATTTTGCGGTCAACTTTTTCACTTTCACTTCCACATTACTAACCAAACAACAAAAATACAATAAATTTTTTCACTTACACTTCCACATTACAGCCAAACACCGGAAAACTTACTAGTACAAATCCCAATTTCCTACCTTTTCTTCACTTGTTCCTCCGCATTTCCCACTTACACTTTTTTCTCCCACTTGTAGCAAACCAAACAGGCACTACGTCATCATGGTCTCTATCCGATCAAACTTCTTGTCTTGTTCGGAGATTGTGCAACAATGTGACCAAACCCTTGACACTTAAAACATCAATTTTGTTGAACCAGTAGATGACTCATTGTAAACTCCTTTACCTTTATCATCATGCTTCTGAGTAAAGTTACTAGATCCAAAACGGGACCAAGACTGGGATTAACTAGGCTGAGACTTGACAACGGTGGCCTTGTTGGTGTTATTCTTATAGTGTGTGTATCTAGTGAAAGGAAAACCTTGAGAGCGATCTAGATTCTAGACAAGATGATAAGCTTGTTCTAGAGTAGAGATATCTCGCAAAAAAAGCTCACGCGTAAGATCTTTCCTAAGTTGAGCGAAATCTAGACAAGACTACGGTGTCCGACTCGTTCTCCCCACACCTAACAGAAATTCATCAAACTTGGTGATGTACTCCGCCACTGATTGATTGCCTTGTGTCAAACACTGTCATTGATCAAGTAAGCGTTATTTGTATTACAAAGGCAAATATTTCTCTTGGAGTTTCAATTTCATCCCATCTCAAGTATGAATAAGCTTTTGTCTCCTAAGAGTAATCAGCTTCTCTGCATTAGTCCAATATTACCTAGCATGACAACCAATTTCATTTTAGCAAATCGATTTTGCCTCTCATCAGACATATTATACCAGTCAAAATAATAATCCATGTCCGATGTCCAATCAAAAAATTTTGGGGATCCAACTAACCATCAAAGGCGGGTGCTTCTAGTTTAATATTCCATAAGTTTATTCCATTGTGATCAGGTTGAATATTATACCTAGGTGTGTGATTTTCAAGTCGAGAGCCATTCTCACTAACATTCTCGTGGTCTCACGTTCTATTCAGTCTAAACATTCTTTATTGTTTCTCAACTCTTACTCGACATTGTCAAATCGAGCAGATAAGTTAAGAGTTGTGCAATGCTAGCAATGTTGAGATCCATCTCAGAAATTGGGTTTCAAAGATGATACTGCGTTCCACTATGAGTGGGCATGTAACAGGGTGTTCCTAAATGCAAAACCTAGATAATATGACGTTGTCCTGTAAAAATTATAACCAAAAATGATATGTTTTCATTGAACAAGCGATGCAAATTAACAACTAAATGAGGCCTAAATGCAACCTAGGAAGAATGAAAATTAATCCTAACACCTAACAATACTCTAATGTGAGATGCACATGATAAATTAGAAATCAGCAAGTAGCTCAATAATGGATGCTCATTAGATTATCCAACAACTTATCGAATGTTTAGGCATCAAGGATTTAATTAAGATGATCAAATAATAGAAACCATGCAAGTTACGTTGGTCATTTTAATTTGTCTCAAGAGATTAATCAAGTGCCTAGATTCAAAAAATAGTTCAATTTAATAATCAGATTAGAGCAAAAAAAATTTAACAGATTCACATGCTCACAATTTTAGAGGAACAATAACAATATTGATAGCATCATGGATGAACCAATTTAGGAATAATCGAGACAATTTCTAATGTCATTGAAAAAGAAGTAGAATCGATAAAATTAAGATTATCTCGAAGAAACCCCACCAACGATAGCTAAAAGTCACCCACGAAAGTCCTAAACAACAGTAATATGGTCTGGAAGAGTATTGCCTCGAAAACGGCGCAAATCAAACTTGAATTGGGCCTGAAAAGGCTTCTGAACCAACTTGACTCGTCAGACCGAGTCAGTACTGAGCCAGAGCCAAGTCATCACTGAATCAACTAAGCCGACTCAGGTTGTAGCCAACGGCTCAGGTCAGCTTGGGTTTGGCTCAGTCTGAGCCGTCGGCTCGGGGTAAGCAAATGAAGTCAGCGTCAGCTCAGGTGAGCCGATGAAGTCAGCGTCAGCTCGGGTCAGGTCTGAACCTGAGTGGATTCTGGTCGCAAGCGCGTGTGGATTGGATGTGAAGCAGATGGCGGGTCAGGTCATTAGCAGGAAACCGGGTCAGGTGACTAAGATCACTCAAACTCAGTCTGTGATCTAGTGTTCTTTGGACTCTTTCTCTGCAGCTCGACGCGCTGATCTGATGGCGGCGAGGATCTGGCAACGGCGGCGAAGCGATGGCGGCGATGAGAGGATCTAGATCTGACGGCGGAGGTTGGATGTCGAAGACAACGGAGCTAGAGAAAGGAGGTAGCAGGCTGAAACAAAGGCGAAGACGGCGAGATATGTTGAGTTGTCTACAGTCGGCGTGTGTCGCGATGGCGAGACGAAGTGGTTGTGGCATCAGGAAGGCGGCGGCAGTCGTGCAACTAGGGTTAGGGTTTTGGTTTGATGGAGGAAGAAGAAGATGAACGGTAGGTGGTGGTAAATTTTAAGGAATCTCGACATGAATTTTGAGAATCTTGCTATAGTTTTTTTAAAATAAAAAGAGCAGAAATTTAACTCTGATACCAAAATGATGTGAGATCAAAAGCTAAAAAATTTGAATTGAGCATATGAACACGGATCGCAATCCAGTCCTAGGCTTAACCACCTGTTGATTCAATCAATTTGATCAAACCACTACCAAAACAAAAACTCTACCAAATCTTCATTGCTTTATCCATTGAGTTGGGACGACCCCTTTAAATAGGCTTCACTTGATTACAAGACTCAACCCACTTTTAATGTGGGACTAAACAAAAAACAACAAAAACAAATACAATGTTGAAAACAAACATGACCAACTAGACTCAATCTCAACCCTAAGTACTGATTCAAACGAAATTCAAATGGACTAAAACGAAAACCAAACACAACTACAACATGCGAACTAAACAGTTGTCCAGTAAAATTGAAAATAACAATGTCAAGCACATCCCAAAACTAAAATCAAAGGTAGGTCGATGCAAAACAACGGCGATGACGCTGATAAGTGCGAAGAAAAGTCGGTATGATGTTCCATCAGCTGCCCTATGTTTAAAAAGCACATCATAATGCATCACTGGTTTCGCTTATGCACATGCAAATTTCGGGCAATTTAACCTTATACAATATAATCAGTCTTATAAATTTGATGTCTCAAAATCAAAAAGAAACCAAGATTTAGCTAAGTTCAGTTTACTGATGGGTACAAGTAGTATTTGCAAACTATGTTTCACAATTTTTTCTATTTCTCCCTCCTTTTTTTACTGTTTGTGTTCTCTTATATTGATGTAATGCTTGTAAGTTGTAACCTCCGCAATTTGGATAGTACTCAAGGACAACCCAAACTCGTCAAAACCATTTTTGGCTGGTCACTACCTCATGAAAACCTTACTTTCTCCCAATTATAGCACTGGAGCACAGCCTAGCCTCAGGCTCAATATTTTCAAAACCCCCAATCTAAATTGCATCTGGTAGGAAAGGATTGAGTTGGTTGGGCTGATTGAACTTGAATCAGGGTGGAAGAAATTATTTAAAGTCTCCCCATGTACTAAAGATGTCATTAGCCATAACTAGAAAATTTATACAACATGATATGCATATATTCTATAAGTACACATTATGTCTCTCCCTCTAAGCCATTTTGGCTACCTCATGCAGATTTGAATTGGGTTTGAAGCTGAATCCACAACCCGCCTGACTAAGGCTTCGGTTGAGCCTCTTTCACCCAAACTCAAAACCAACTTCCTAAAGCCTCACCAAAAGAAAAAAAAAAAAAAGCATAACAAGCAGGTAAGGTTGCCCGACTTTTGAACCCAGCTGAAGTAGAAACATAGGGTGGTGATCCACGGTGTTGGTGAGTGGACTGAACCACTCTTTCTCAGATGAGTTCTATGATTCCCTTGAATATTCTATGATTCCCTCAAATATTTGTTTCATCTTCCCTTACCACCTGTAATTCCAGTCTATAGTGATTGCTCATGCCTTATGCCAAAGAAGAAAATAAAAATGAAGCATGGTTTTAATATTGGCGACCATAGAATCACAAGGACGCCCACTACAAGTTTACTCACAGCCTTGCGAATGAAAGGAATAAGCAAATTTTTTAGTATCTTCAACAATTGACAAAAAATAGAAGAAACTTTAAGATAAACCCTGAATTATTGACACCGATACTAGCTCTAAGCTATTCCACACACCTAAACCTCAAGGCACAAAAATCCAGTCATTCTAACAAGGGGTGAAGCCACATTGTAGCAAGGTAGGGCACCTGCCCTACCTGAGTTTTGTGAAAACTCTCTAACATGTATGCTTGGGCACTGACTTTGCTGCTTCCACTCCACAAGATTCTGACTTTCTCAGTTTGCCTAGTCTCCCTCTAATCTCCTTGACCATCCATCTAAAATTGTAGCAGTTAATAATATAACTACTACTGGACACACTGCCATGTAAAAACCATTCATTAGTATCTGGGACTGTGACCCACCAATTCTTAAAACCAAAATATCCCATTGTCTTGACCACCAAATTGACTTGTTTAGTTGTCCACTTCCCACTAACAGAACATTCATGGTTAGCGGAAAATGAGTGAGCAAATATATCGATAATGATTATTGCCTTACGAATAATTAACCTGGTATTAATAATTAGTTGATTCGGAAGAGAAATTGAATTATCAATTTTAAGAAGGAAAAAAAAACAAACCATAGCTGGGTCTTGAAACAAAGCCTTTTATAATTAGAACCCTCCGCTTTGTCATTGAGCCAGACCCAAGTGCAATAAACAGTACCATTCGACAATGCTTATGGATTGAAAGAAGCAGATGTGTCGGCTAACGTAAGAACAACAGAAGAAAGAAGGTAAAGAAATTAAAATAATAAACATGAACCTCAAGTTTCAGTTTACAATTTAATAGGTCACATTTTGGAATCAATAATGATTTTGTAACTAAACTTAATGAACCACGAGACTTGCAATGTTGTGATCATATTATAAAATTATAGTCAATAGCAAATTTCCTATTCAAAATTTTTCAAGAAATTATTACTGATATTTTTAAAAAATCTCTAATTATGTTTCTATTAGTTGAATACTCTAGTATTATTTAGCTTTTTACCAATTGTATGACAAGACAAACAAATATGATTATAGGTGATTACTCATCAATTTTGCATATGTTACACCACACTCTCATATTTATTTTAAATAAAATCCTGCTATTTAATCTTCTTTTTGCTTAGTGATGTGCAGGCCATTATAAATAGGAGAAGAGAGAGAAAAAAAAGCCAAAGAGCCCAATTAAATTCGGATTTTAAAGTAAACCTAATTAAATTCGGAATTCTAAATTAATTCAGCCTCGAATTCAGACTGGACACTCTTAGTATTCTGATCATAACTTTCGTTATAGAAATGCAAATTCAATGATTCAAGATGTTACAGAAAAAAGACTTAAAGGGCTACAATTCTTATGTTGATCACTCTGTCTAATTCAACCGTTTGAGGAGTCATATTTAGCAAATTAACACGCCGACTTGCTGCAAATCAGTTCAGAATTGAATTTCTCATATTGAATTGAGATTGAATTAAAACTCCTAATGTATATCTTATTGTGATTGGCTTTTAGGCCTATTTAAAAAGCTGAAATATCTCATAATCAATTATCTCAGATCAATTCTACAGATCATAACTTAAGATTTTTTTTTTAATTTCTTCTCTGAATTTCTTTTGTAATTTTTAGGGTTTAGTTTAATTCAAGTTTGTAAAGAAAGAGGAGCCTTTTGTAATTGAAAGTGACAGCATCAATAACATGATTTTTCTATTCTTCTTTCCAATTTCTATTTTACTGTTATTTATTTGCTTTCTTTATTTACTTGTTTTCTCTTCTTTTCTATCATGCTTTCTTTAGTTTTTATCATGCATAACTAAATTAGTTCATGGCTTGCTAATCTCTACCCACCACTACTTCTAGTTTGTGTTAGATCACTGATTGAATCATGCATGCTTAACTCTAAGATTAGCAAAAGTTTTTGAAGGCACATGATGATAGCTAATTAAATTCATATATGTTAATACTTTCTAATGGTTTTTCTTATCCTACACTTAGATAGCTTTGATAGTTTAATCTTGAATTCTTATTCTTCTTATCCTATGCTTAGAAGGCTTTGATAGTTTAATTTTAGGTCTTAGTTAGAGATTATTTCAAATAGGGTTTAGTTGTTATCTTATATATCTTACTTGAATTGAATGCAATTCTTAGGTATAATTTTTATGATCCAAAGTAAAAAAATTTCTAGCATAGGTTAGTAAGTTAGTGGTGGTAGATGATTAGTAAGCCTTGTTTTCTTTAATCTTTTAAAGAAGCCTAATCTCTAAACCAAATCATATCTTCATCTTATTTCTATCTCTAACATTTAACATAGAATTGTCTTTTTGTTTTAATCCAAAGAAGAATCAAATTAATCAATCTAGTGTTTAAGGGGATACCGAAAAACTTTCATTGCAGCTCTCCCTGAGGATCAACCCGCGTAGCCCTTGCTACCGCTTTAAATTGCACGAAATTCAGAGTTCATCACACATCACATACACACTTCCTTAAACTCTGTCTTTTCCTCAACCAATAGGATAGTCAAGTGTAGTGCCTACCTAACTAAAAGTTCTTGCTTCATCAACGCACAACATAGTTGCACAATGCTCTTCACTTTAGAGTGCTCTTTGTTGTCTCCAACATTTATAGGCAAATGAGAGATCATTGTACAAATAATGATTATTTCACACATTATATGTCTCACTAATACTCCAAACAACAAAACTCAAAAGTATAATAAACCTATCATCCTGCATGTGACATGTGCATGATGCATTCCCTCTGAAGTGCTTAGTGAATTCATGCAACATAACAAAAAAATGCATTCTCCACTGTAGTGTGTTTGGTCAATGTAACACCATCATGTGTGCATTGCACATCATTGCCGGCATGTCCCTTTCCACTGAGGTATGTGGCACTTGAATTTCATACACCAAAAACCATAATACAAATGCCACACCACCCCTACCACACAAATATTCTCAACCAAATCCCCAGACACTGAGTTCTTGTCAGGTTTCAGCCTAGCACATAATAAATATCTAACTTCAAGCATGAAGTTTGTCTTTTCCAGACGAAACAATTAAAACTATTAAAAAAAACTTAAAAAGAAGTAAGAAAAAAAGTGTATAATATATATGATGATGGTTTTCTGAATTTCATACCCCTGTTTTAAATATCGGCCAAGTCGGCCAAGATGTCGTCCGATATCTCCTTTTTTGTCTGCTGCCGATACGATATGGGGAAATCGTTCGCCATATCGTTTGCAGCAAAAAACGGCCGATATTTCAGCCGATAAATCGCCCGATATTGGCCGATAAATCACCCGACATATCGCCCAATATGAAATAACTTATTTATTGCACGATTGCGCGCAAACGTACATTATTTTTTTTACTGTCTTTGCAAGTATATTACATCATTTTTATTAGGTAGATATATCTATGACTTTAAACCAAATTTTAGTTATCAATATTTCATTATATATAGTGTCTAATATGAACGTCAGATATGCGCGCGTAGCCCCGATATCTCCCTTGATATCCGATATCCGATATGAAAAACCCCCATCCGATACAATCCCGATATCCGATATTTAGAACCTTGTTTCGTACACCAATGCTTAAGTTGCAAGGATGACACCCCTAACAATTTTACTCTAAGCATAACATATCAAACTGTCAAGCCACATCACATGGTAAACTCAATGTGCTGAATGATGTGATATACGATAATATACACAGCACTTCTACGTGATTCAAAACATTAGCCATCAGCAATTTCCTGGCTAAAAACTAAACAGCCTAATATATTGGTTCATTTCATCAACCCATGTCTGAACCAGTTTGGTCAATCAGGTAAGATTCTGCAGAATCCCCAAATATGTACTGTATAAAACAAGCCAGATGCCACCACCTATTATACTCACAAGATGCAGTGTGTCCCAGCAGTAAAGCCTTTTATAGTTGTGCGAGAGGTGTGAGGTGAGAATCGTGTGCATGTCATGTCTCAGGGAAAAGAAAGAAAAGTCTTATTTCCCCCTGCTCAAAGGCCATCTTAACAAACTGACAGTTAAAAATATCAAGCATATTACAATAAAGAGGAGTGACATACAATCGCTTAAACCAAATGTGAAAAAATATGGATACAAGTAAAAAATACAACATTTAATGATGGAAGTTAGAAAGAAAACATTTCCAACTTACCCACTGAAAAATCCTTCTTTTGCTTTTAAAAAATCAGTGCCATAACGCACAGCTCGTCGAAGAATACGTCTTAAGACATATTCTCGCCCCTCATTGCCTGAATAAAAAATTGTCTTCTATTATGCACAAGCCAAACTACTACCTAAATCAAGAACCAAAAAAATAAAAGGTTGAAGATGTAATGGTACAAAAAAACTATTTGAGAATGGTGTTGCTTAGTATACAACAGCAAGCAGAATTCAAAAGATTATGAAAAATTATCAAAAACGACTTTCACAAAAAGAACATGTATGGCTTCCAAAGAAATGATATGCACTTATGGCCAGATATTCACAGCAGGAGATACACAGATCAAAAGAAGCGATGTGACGTCATTCTTTGCTTTTTGTTTTTAGTTTAAGAATCTGGCAGCCGCTTTAAAGTACTGAAGGAATCATGTATAATAACGTATCAGATAAACTACTGCAACTCAGAAAAACAAAGGACAAACTGAAACATACCTAAACATCATGTAATTCAATGAAGGCCTCAGAATCTTTTTATTATTTTCTTGTTTTCCCTTTTTTATGGATATATTACCATGATTCATTAAATGATGCATAATTCACTTTACATAATTCAATTAGTTTTGAAATTTTCGTAGCTTTACGCCTTAACAAATCTCTTAACCCAATTAATTCACTAAATAACAACTTTCTTCCATTTTTAAAAGAAGTTGGGCTCTCACACCCCGCTTCAATGTGATCAAAATAATCAGATCCAGATCCCAAATTGGGCCAACAATCCTAATTTTCAGGGAAAGTCACAAAGAGCTGGCAAAGTCCAGTGCTCGCATACTTATTTTGTCACTCAAATGAAAATGCCAAGGTCGTTCAACAAATATAACACACCTGATTTTTTCTGGTAAGGTATTTGATATAGATTGTAAATAAATTTGAATTGATCAATGTTGTGGAAGGCAGAAAGTAGAGTGAAGCGGGAGGATGGGGCTTTAGCAGGGCTTAAGTGGCAAAAATAGCCAATGCTATTTTTAAAATAATCTTAAAAAACAGCAAAACCAAAAGTAAATAGGAAATGGAAAAAATGAAAACAAAAACAAAAAACAAAAGAGCTATTTTTTGAAGATTCAAGTAAGATGCAGTATAAAAAAATTGAAGCAAATTAAAGAATAAATAATGATCCTTGATATAAGGTCTAAGAGAACAAATTTAAAGACTAAAATTGAGTCACTCTTCATTCAATACAATAATTACATGCTACACAAGAAAGAAGAAAATCAAAGTGGCGAAAATTGGTGGGATTTTTTTTTCAAAAATAAAAGTTGTGGTGGATAAAAACCGGCTTACTATGGATTAGACCCACCACAAGCGAAGTTTGGTTGCTTCCTGGGAATGTTACCTGTCAGAGCACACACGGAAGACACCTTTCAGGTTAAGAGCACAGGTGTGATGTCGGCCCCTCGAGCGTGAGGATCAATAGACGAATGGAAGTGGGGGAACCGAACAGAGGATTACTACCGGTATGTAATGGTGGAGTAGAATAAGGAAACTTCCAGTGAATTGGATAGACTAGCACAGGAAACTGCCACTGTGGTGATTGGACTAGCACAGGTAACTGCTAGTGTAGTGGAATGGTGGACTGAAACAGGGAAACTTTCAGTGGAATGGTGATGTGTGTGTATGCTCTGAGGATTAGAGAAGTGATCAATCCCCTTCTCTCAAGAGAAAAATCAAATGTACCTAACATGGATGTTGGCGTAGAGGCGGAATTGGCATATGGTTGTAACTACATGAACTTCATGTGCTAGATTTATTGCAACGGTCGTGATCGCTGACACTGATTAGTCGAGATTGCATGCCGATGAATCTGCTGTCTTGTATAACCACCCACTTTAATGTAAGGGCGTTGCACGTTATAAACATGGAGAGGATTGAGCTGCTTGAATATCAGCAGAGATCTTGGACGTTCTGTTATTGAAGCTTCTGATTTGGAGTTAGGGCCTCTAGGTCGGGGAGGACCTCGAAGTGAAGGGACCATGGAATAGTAGAAAACGGCTCCGGGATGGAAGGGTCTTCGGAACGGAGGATAACTTCAGGAAAGTTGGATGTGGCCGAAGCTGACTTCAAAAAAGTTGGATGTGACGGAAGCTAACTTCAGAAAAGTTGGATGTGGCGGAAGCTTCGAGTTGGACTCGGGAAGTTGTGGAGTTCTCGAGGAAGGTGTATGGTAACTAGGACACGTGTCATCATCATAATGAGGATCAAATTTTGACCACTACAAATGTCACCCGCTTCTCCACTTGTTGGGGTCTATGGAAGAGAAGTTGGGAAAGCAAAGGTAACTCAGGGTGGATGCTTTGAAATTCATCATGACGCTTGTGCGGCGAAACTCTTTGGATCGAAGTGGATCTTCTGAAATTAATTATTGGTTGCACAACTGGCTGACAGCTGTCACATCGGGCGGCTGAAAGATTATGCCATGCATCTCTTTGAATCCTAGTGTCATTATGACTAGGATGGTAGAATTTTATAGTTTGACTGTGACGGTTGATCTTGTGCCTTTACTATAGATCAAAAATCTCAGAATCGTAGGCCGACTTTTCGGGGATTGGGAATCTGAATTGGAGGCGGTTGGGCTGTCAGTCTATAAATAAAGGGAGATCTGTGAGTAGAACTCATCCACTGTATTCAAAAAAACTCTTGCTTTGAAACTCTAGTTTCTTTTCTTGTTGCACCACCATGTCGTCCTTTCTTCTTTTCATCAAATGGAGAAAGGAGAGGGAGGAAGATGAGGAGATGGTGACTGGGCTCTCTCTTATGAGGAGTCTAGAAGATGTGTTGCATTAGTCGTCGTGAAGGGGAAGTTACGGCGTATTAGTCGTAGTGACAAGGTGTCGCCATCGGAAACGATAGGTGGGAGTCCTACTCCGATCGAAGTGATACTTGTCCTGGGCAGCTCTGGGTTTTGTAGCGCGATTCCACAGCCATCCAACATGTCTTGCATGCTTCAGTTTGTTCATACGCCAGCTCTGTTCTCGGAAGGCTTTCTGGGAGTCCTCACCCTTCTCGCAACGCAAGGAGGATGGCTGTGTTAGTCTGGCTATCTTGAAGGTTCGTCTTGTCGGATATCGCAGCCTTGCTCTCAGATAGCATCTTGGGAGTCATCTGGTCCTTCCTACAACGCAAAAAGAACGGTGGCGTCGACTTAGCTGCCTTGGAGTCATAGGAGTTGATGTCGGGACATATGGTTGCCTATTCAAAAGCCGTGACGCGGATAAAGATGAACGACTACTTCCAGGGGACGTTCTCCGATGAGTAAGTTCTTATTGCTTCAGCATCGGAGTCTGTTAATGGTGGCAAGACCAGAGTGTTCGGATTCGAATCATCTGTATAAAAAAAATGTAAATACAGATATGTAAAAGGAATTTGTATTACTCTCGTCAGATGTAATCAAATATATTTAATGTAATGTATTCGAAATGAAAAGATTTTGAAATAAAAATGTATATGTATTTTTGGAATTGAAATGGTTGTCTGTATCTTGCATGGTTTGTTTTTACCGTTAGTTTTTAGAATTGATATGACCGTGCCTCTTCTGCTGATCTCTCTCTGGTATGGCTAATTTGATATGCTATGGTTTGGCGAGTTTGCGTTGTTGCAAGTGGGGGTAATCCTATCAACGATACCTGCAAACTTCGGAGGGCTCTGAGAGAAAGAAACACCTACAGCATAGTGGGAATTCCGAGTGAGGGACACTCTCACAACGGAGGGTTTCGATCGCCCGTGGGCTAACCGAGATGGGATTCGTAGGTTGGTACTTGTGTTGCCGACTCCGAGTGGGGGACACTCCTACAAAGAGACGTACAAGCATTTTAGATCTAATGGGGGACACTCCCATTAGCAGGGGGAAGGAGGATGCGCACACAAGCATGCAATGGAACATCTTGAATCAATCGTTAGCTATAGCATAATAAGTGTAATGGAAGTCAATATATATCTAACATAGTGGATTAACGAAATTATGTACATTTAACTTCCAAACGCATGAAACTAGTACGTCGAAAGAATAATCCAAACAAGAAAACCCTCGCGTATATACCATTTGTCTTGTGCAGTTATAGGCTAATATACATAATCCATGTTAATCCGAGATGAACAATACATGCAGCAGATGCAAAGACCGCTATCGGATAAAAGCAGTTTATGTTTGGATAATCCTGAAAAATCATACATTTTCGGAGCATTTAATTTGTATCTTCGGTAGGGTTAGCTGGTATGAAGTGTTCTGGCAAGTATGCGGTGTTGTCTCCGAGTGGGAGTAATCCCATCAATGGTACATGCAAACTTGGTAGGGTTCTGAAGTGGGAGTGTGACCCATCGACAGATTGAATGCATTGACTCAGAGTTGGGATAGGACCCATCAGCAGAGTGACGATCCGAACCTCCAAGAGGGGGAAATTCCAGCAGTGGAGTTGAATTCACAGTTGCTTCCAAGTGGGAAAATCTTGTCAACGGAGCTATGAACTTGGTAGGGACCTGAAGTGGGGTGTGACCCATCGACAGATTGGATGTATCGACTCTGACTGGGGTGGAGTGGCGATCCGAGTCTTCAAATGGGCAACACTCTACAATAAAGCGTTTTGACTGCCCGTAGACCCGACCACGGTTCGGTTTGAACCACCGGTTCAAACCGAAACCGGGTCTCGAAAATCGGAACCAGAACCGGTTTGACCCGGTTCCGAACGGAATCGGACCCGGGCGCCAATCGGTCTGGTTCCGGTTTGATTTTTTCAGAACTAGAACCGCCGGTTCGGGTTCTGAACCATTATTTTTTTTCCTGGGCTCTGCCTGGCCTAGCCAGTGACCAGGCCGCCAGGCCAGGCCCTTCAGCCGCCAACCTGGCCCAGGTCAGGCCCAGGCCTGGCCACTGGACTTATTTTTTTAAAAAAATATTTTGCCCCCAGCAGTATTCAGACTTGCAACCTTGAAACTGTTAGCCCAATGCTCTCACCAACTGAGCTAATTGATTATTTTAATTTAAGTCTATATTTAATATGTATAGTAGTTATTTGGTTCCGATTCTGAAACCGAAACCGACCAGTTCCAGAACCAGAATTGGAACCGACTGGTGCAGATCCAATTCAGGTTCCTCGCCGGTTCCGAAACCGGGAATCGCCTGTTCCGGAACCATGGTCGGGCCTAACTGTCGTGTGCTAATCGAGAGGGCCCGTAGGCTAATGCGTTGCTGACTCCAAGTGGGGGACTCCCCACAACGAGACGTACAAGCGTCAGGGACTGATGGAGGGACACTCCCATCAGCATGGCAGGAACTCCGAGCAGGGGACACTCCCACAACAGAAGGTTTCAATTGCCTTGGGTTAATTGATAGGGAGCCATAGGTTGATGCTTGTGTTGCCGACGACACTCCCACTTCAGGACGTACAAGCGTCAGGGACTGATGGTGACACTTCCATCAGCATGACAAGGAAACAGTTAGAAGTAAACGTATTTTATTTCATTGATTTAAAATAAAATACATGAGCTTTAAAAGAAATACAGGGAGTGTTATTGGTTGAGGTACTTATCTTTAGAGGAGAAATTGGGTCGCGCAATCGCTTTGTACTGAGTGATTGCATGTTGTGGCTCGATAGGAGGCGGAGCGCTTGGTTGTCCGGTACTAGCGGTCACTCTGGATGTAAGTATGTACTCTTTGAGGAAGGCTTGGGGACAAGTTCTTCCAGGAACCACTGGAGATTTCTGCAGTAGGCGCTCTTGTGCCCTTGCTTTCATGGATGAAACAATACTCTTCTGCTTTGGGAAGCGTGGGTCATGTTGGATCGACTTCGGGCGTCTTATCCATGGTTGGTCTTTGATGGCATTGAAGACGTTGATGGGGAGCGGGGTGAAGTGTTGCTCTGCTCTGAAGGCTCGGAGTGGATCTGGGGAGAGAATCAAGAATGTTTGCTTCTTGAAAGCGGGTTGCCCCTGGTTCTAGTTGCTAGCATGGGTCGAAGTCTCGCGCTACGAGCTCATCCTCTTTGTCGTTGTTGCGTTTAAGAAAGTGGTTAATTGAACTCTTCATGGCTTCCTCCAATTAGATGTAGGGCTGAGCTAGGGATAAGACTTCACTCATTCGAGTGACATCATGCTTCAGCAGGCGTTTGTATTAGGGCTGAGAGACCTGCAACCCGCTGATGAATGCGTGTGCACAGATATCCTAAGCGCAATTGGGAACCTTGACAAGCTGGCTTTGAAAGTAGCCGATGTAGGACTTGAGTCAATCACCTTACCTCATCTCAACAGAGAGGAGATAGTTACTCTTCTTGGCCTCCCGACGAGGGGCGTACTGAGTAAGGAATGCTTTAGTTATCTCCTCGAAGTTGTGGAGAGAATGAAGCGGCAGAGAGTAGAACCAATCCAAGACCACGCCTTTCAAGCTGGACGGAAAGGTTAGGCACATAATCGGATCGTTGCAGAAGTAGAGCACCATCTTGTCCCAGAAATGCCTGATGTGTTGAACCGGGTCACTTACTCCGAAGTAGTAATTGAATGTTGGAATTGAGAATTTCCTCAAGAACTCACATTCCAGGATCTCTTCGGAGAGAGGAGTTAGAGACTTTGGCAGCTGAGAGTACTGATCGGCTATGAAGCTGCAACTTAGCCTCCTCGATCCGTCTTTGGATCAGCTCGTCGAGGACTCGAATGTCGGAAGATTCTTTGATTTCAGGCTCGCTTTCTGACTATGTCGGTGTTTGGGTGTTCTGAAGGGCAGCGATTTTAGCCTGGTGTTGTTCGTTGAGCTGCCTCAATGCCTCTTGTTCACAGATGGCATTCTTGTGGTCGAGAGCCGCCCTGAGCTTGCTGCTCCATCTGCTCTTTAATATCGGCAAGAATCTGAAGAATTTGGTCTTCGTGCTACGACGAGGGTGCTCGAACGTTGACGTCTGCCCCCTGATGCTAGGAGGAGCCAACGTCCTCGGTAGCATGTGGTTGATTGACAGCAGGCGAGGCGACCATTCCCCTATGGCGTTGATGGCCTTGCCTTTTAACATGGCACTGTTAAAAGTGATGGTTTGCTTTCTTGAGGCCATCGACGGTATGGAAAAAGCTTTTTAAGGAAAGTTTTAGATTGGACGAGAAGGTAATCTTGAGTGTGTACTCAAATCTCAATGAAAGTACCAGTTTGTGGTGGATAAAAAATAGTTTACCGTGGATTGGACCCACCACAAACGAAGTTTGATCGCTTCCTGAGGAAGTTACCTGTCAGAACACACACGGAAAACACTTTTCTTAGAAGCACGTGTGTGGTGCCAGCATAAGACCTTCGGGCGTGAGAATCAGTAGACGAAATAAAAAGGTGGGTGAACCGAACAGAGGATTACTGTCGGTGTGTAATGGTGACTGTAACAGGAAAACTTCTCGTATTGGATGAAGTAGCACAGGAAACTACTAGTGTGGTGATTGGATTAGTACGGGGAACTGCTAGTGCAGTGAAATGGTGGACTGTTTTCAGTGTAGTGGTGGTGTGTGTGTATGCTCTGAGGATTAGGGAAGCGATCAATCCCCTTCTCCCAGGAGAAGAAGAATTATATGTCCATGACATGGATGCTAGCGTGGAGGCGTAATTGGCAGAGGGTTATAACTGCATGATCTGCACGTGCTAGATTTGTTGTAACGGTCGTGATCATTGACGATGATTAGTCGGGATTGCATGCCGAGAAATTTGCTGCCATATATAACAACCTGCTTTAATGTAAGGGTGTTGCACGTTATGAACGTTGGGAGAATTGAATTGCTTGAATATCGACGGAAATCTTAAACGTTCTGTTGTTGGAGCTTCGGGTTTGGAGTTGGGGCCTTCAGGTCGGGAAGGATCGCGGAGTGGAAGGGATCTCGGAATAGTGGAAGACGGCTCTGGGATGGAAGGGTCTTCGGGAAAGAGGATAACTTCGATAGAGTTGAATGTAGCAGAAACTGACTTTGAAAAAGTTGGATGTGACGGAGGCTCTAGGTTGGACTCGAGGAGTTGTGGACTTCTCGGGGAAGATGTTTGGTAGCTAGGATACGTGTCATCACCCTGATTAGGGTCAAATTTTAACCACTACAAAAGTCATAAAATAAAAATATATATATAGAAATGAAGATTTAAGAAAAACTTTAATGATTTATATTAGTTAATGTAAATAACAATGAATTTACTCCTGGTCTCACGTATTTGTGGATTCTAATATATATTGAATATTGTAACAAGTTTTAAGATACTTCGTATGATATTAGCCCTGCAACATCAGCCAATATCAGGGCTTATATTGTTTATATGATCGATATTGCCGATAATGCACTGATATTGACAATATTGACACTAAAAACCATTGGCTAATACTGAGATTATAAACCATAATTTTACTATTTTAAAGAGTGAAGATAACAATGAACATTAGTATAAGAATTTTTAAAACACATAATATAAAGAATAAGAATTTTGGCAAAGAATGGGAAACAGTTTTACACCAAAACTATTAAATAATTAAAAAATAACTTTTTGAAGGCTTGCAAGAATTTATTGTCACCGCAAGATCCTTTAAGTGTCATTGTAGCTATTGGCTACAGCTGCAGCCAGAAAGAGGTGAGAGAAAGAGGTAATAAATCATAAAATAAATCTTTATCCCAGTTTTGCCTGTTAAAAAGTGGGTAGAAACAGGCTTATAATCCCTCGAAAAAGGCTAAATATGAACTTAAAATGCACAAAAGGCGTTCTACCACAATTTTAGGCTGAAGTGACATGTCCACTGGGTTATTTCTCCTAAAGCGGGGCTTTTTGAGGCTTTTTTCAACAACGGAAAAGACGAAGGCAAAAACAAAAGTCTAAAATGCAAAACTCGCTACTCATCAATTCCTTAAGAGAACCCCCCATAAAACTGTGTCGGTCTTACTTTTGCTATTGATTGATAGGATGAAGGCAAAAATAAAAATCTGAAATGCGTAACTCCCCACAATCAATTCCTTTATGACCCCCTCACAAGACTGTGCCGGTCTTACTTTTGCTATTGATTGATGAGTGATAACAAATGTAGGTGTTATTTTAGTAAGAAACAACCTCTAAAGCCCATTCCTTCACAAGTAGAAAGTTTTGCTAAGTGGTGATTGATATAATAGAAAGGGTTGTATCTCTAAAAAGTATGGAAAGGGTGAGACAGTGCAACTATACCTTCAAAAAGAAACAAGAAAGGCGCTTATGCGCCCAGCAATATGTACATTTCCTGGATGGATATTTCTGGTTTTTTTTTTTTTTTTGTGGGGGGGGGGGGGGGGGGGGCGGGGTTGGGTTGTTGGGTAGGGGTGAGGGTTGAATATTGACAACAATCTTGAGGAAATAAGACAGATTATGGTTTTCATTGGTAATTAAAATATGTGGGCCACATCATTGACTATACCTGTAGGACTGAAACTCAACCCCAAATAGGTCAGTTGGCCCAAATTATGGATCATGATCAAACCAAAACCAGTTTAATTGTTTCAAATTTTGGGTTTACATGGACCAGCTTGCCTGACCATCAAAATTGCAGTGATCCCAAGATTCTACATTGGTAAATGTTTTCTTGCGCAGGGTCTCAAAATTTTCTTTTCTTTCTTTTAAGGAACCATAATATGTGAGATTGGGTTGTTCTTCAAATTGTCACGACAAACGGATAATGAATCAACTTAGACATTGCAAGTTCTAGCCTTTACTTGACTAAGTTGCACGGGTTATGGGTACATTTAGAGGGTTGGGGTAGAGCACTTGACTTTAGATTGTACTGAACAAAATAGTGCTAATTCAAAAAAGTTATTCATTATCGTAGTTTTTTACTTTATTTATTGGGGTTGGGGCTTTTTGGTGAATGGCTGGTGTTGGTTGGTTGGAGGCTAGAACATATTCCATTGCAACTTGACTTACTCATATAAAAAGGGGAAACGCAATAAAAGAAGATGACCAATCTCTATGGCAATTGGCATATGCACTTCAGTAGTTATTGACTCGCATACTCTGAAAACTGGCTAGACTATCCATCGTAAGTATCATGCTAGTTACAACATCAATCAAAGCTCTGTGTGATGAAATTATGACAGGTATATACAGCATACCTGGTCGAGAACCATCAGCAATAGCGAAAGAAAGAGTTCTTATGTGATCTGCCACCACCCTGTAAGCCATATCAACTCTATCGACATCATCTGCCCCAAGTTTTCCAGCATATGGCTGAGCACCAGTTGCCTGTAGATGAGGAAGAAAACTCTTAAATCAGATGAGTAGTTTCCTGAAAAAAAAATGTTCTGTTCATCATAAGAAATCCTAGAAATTAACAGCTATTAGTACAAAACTTTTGCAGCTTAAACAGTCAATCAACAAAGGCTCATGTGTTATGATCATACTTTCTGGATAGCATCAAAAATGGGCAAGAATACATCGGTATCATAATTGCTCATTTTTTGTTGAAGGATTGAAGTTAAGCGTTCAAAACCCATCCCAGTGTCAACATGCTTCGCTGGCAGGGGCTTAAGACTGCCATCTGTTTCCCTATTGAACTGCACAAAATTCAAATGAACATAAATTTCATAAAACATTGATACTAAAAAAAAAAGACTGTCCATCATGAAAGCACAGGTGTGGTGCATAAGATAATAAAAATTAGGTTTATCATTTACTCACCTGAATGAACACAAGGTTCCAAATCTCTATGCAAGTAGGGTCATCATTATTGACCAAAGATGCAGCATCACGGTTACCAATGCGATCAAAATGGATTTCCGTACAAGGTCCACAGGGACCAGTATCACCCATTTCCCAGAAGTTGTCCTGCAGGGCCAACACCACCCGTTCTCAAAATTAATAACCATTGACTTACATTAGAAGGCAGATCAATGTGACAAGTACACCCCTTTACTGATTTGACATACATATTCATCAACAATAGGATACTAGGACCAAGAAGAATGTGAAATAGAACTGCTAAAATTCAAGGAATGTGGCACCCCAAAAAAACAAAGAAAGGCCTGCATAGCATTGACAAGTCATATAACCAATAAAGACCTAAGCTACAATATCCTAGAACCCCAAAACAATTGACAAAAAATAATGGGGTGTTAATGATCACTGGAAAAGCTAAAGGGACAAGCCCAATGGTCTGACTAGACAAAAAAGATAAAGAAGGAAGCATCGTAGTATTTCAGACTTGTGGTAAAGGCAGTGCCCTGACCAGCAAAAGTTAGAAAAAGAAACTTCCACAAATGATTCAGTATGGTGTTTCATGTCATCAAGCATTACCAGTTACCGCTATACATCTTATATGTAAAAAAAAGCATCAGACATCTTGATATGGATATCAAACGAACCTATAAATCCTTGGTGCAATATGCATATGTACAAGCAGCACTGCTGCAGTTTAAGGTATATTTTGGGAGCTAGGATAACTTTGAAGAGTGGTAGGATGAAATGATGTGAGAGCTTCTCATAAGGCATCCACATAGGGCATAACGTTACGGTTTTTTCTAGAAGATATTGCAGAAGAAAAAAAAAAGCAAAATGTGATCCAATTTATCATAATCAATTAGGTAACATATTAGTTAACCATATTCTGTAAACAAGGGAAAACCGTTGGCTTATAAATTTATATATAGGGCGAAAAATTAATAAAAGACAAAAAAAAGACAATGTAGCCAGGCAGTGTTTATTGTAGTGTCACAATCATTGAAATTATCTCACTGAATGCAACCATTCATTAGGGACATTGTGCTTTTTACCTCTTTATCTATGGCGTGCTTCTTACCATGGTTTCCATCCTACACCATAGAAAGTAACCCACTGAATTAATTTTAGATTATTGCACATGGTAATACAGTGAAAGAACCAGGACAACTGATAACTTGTCCTGCATTGGAGCTTCCAATTTTAAAGGTGATAAAGAGTTAGTAATCCTATGGTCTAAAATAGTAAGGCCAAAATGCGCCAAACTAATTCCATCTTGGAAAGGTCTTATGTGATCTAGGAGGACTCATGCTAGTCCAGAACTCAGAAGCACGGACACGACCCCAGTCAACTCGTGTCTGTGTCAGGTACGTGTCAAACACATGCACGACACGGGCACGACACGTTCAACCCGTGTCCGACACGAGTCAACCGAGTTGACTCACTCGGCACGATCAACTCAGTGGGGACACGGCAGCGACACGGGTTTGGGGTTTGGTTTTCGGGTTCGCGGGATCGAACCCGAACCGCCACCATTAAAACCCTAAATCCCCCACCGTAGTCACGATCTCTCTCGATCTCTCTCCCAATCCCTAAATCGCCACCGCAGCAAACCCTATTTCCCCAACTGTTGTCTCTCGCCGCCGTCATTTCGCCGCCATCCAGTCGTCGTTGAAGGTGATCATCGAAGACTACAACCTTGTCGCGGTCCTCTCGTAGTCGTCCTTGCAGTGGAAGCTGCAACCACGTCGAACGTGATCGTCGTCCTCTTGCCGTCGTCTAGAGGCAATTTTACCTCTCTCGATCTCTCTCCATCGCTATCTCTCTCTCTTCTTCTCTCCCCCCCCGACCTCGATCTCTCTTTGCATCTTCTCTCTGCTCCTCTCTCTCTCTCTCTCTCGATCTCTCCCTCTCTGTTCTCTAACTCTCTTTGTCTCTGTTCTCTCTAAGAGAGGGAGAGCAGAAAGAAAGAGATAGGGAACAGAGAGAGCAGAGAGAAAGAGCGAGAGCAGAGAGAAAGGGGGGAGACAGAGCAAAGGGAGCAGAGGGAGAGACAGAGAGCAGAGGGAGCAGAGGGAGAGCAGAGAGACGAAGAGAGAACAGAGAGTGGATTATGTGGATTGTAAGAAAAAAATGCTTACTGCTTAGGATATTATGTAGATTATACCCTTGTGTATGTTGCTTAATGCTTATGATATTGTGTGGATTATGTGAAATTCTTGTGTATGTGATTGATTAGAATATTAATTGCTTAGGATACTTGATTGTGTATGTTGATTGTGCATAAAAATTGTGTATGTTGTAATTTTATTATAAACTTGTGATATTTTATATCTTGTACACTTGTTAATTAATATTTTAGTTTATTGATTGGTATTTTATAAATTTATCTATATATAATAATAATAAATATTAATTGTCCTCGTATCATAATTTTCTAGATTTTGCCGTGGCCCACGTCCGTGTCGCGTCCGTGTCCCGTGTCCGTGCATCATAGGTCCAGAATAGCTTCCATTCCTGCAGTCTTCTTGCTCCAAGACTGCCTTAAGATACAATATCCAGACATATTTCTTGCATGCAAGGTCATACTGCTTCCCCATTAATGACCAAGCACAGTAAAGAATGGCATAAAGACCTAACCAGGTATCACCATACGAAACACAGTAAAATAATAGTATAAAGACCTAACCATGTATCACCATGAGAAACCCAAATTCCATTCTCTAACTGCTCCAATCTGTCGCAACATCAAAAATGAGGATTTGGCTAAAAACCATTGGTTTGACTAAATGAACCAAACTAATACTCCATATTCAAGCTGGTTATCATAGATATTCCAATGATGAGATGCATCATATTTAAACCCACAAGGTAGACGTTTGTTGAAAGTTGCAACTTGGTTCTTTCACAACAATCTATCTTTATGACCTATGAACCACAGACACTGCCATATGATGGTTGTGTCTGTGTCGGGCATGTATCGAACACAATTCAGGCCGTGTCCAGCTCAAACCGCTAAGTTTTGGGCTCGGACACGGACCCGACATAGGTCGGTGCGGCTCGGACACGGGCGGGGGAGGGCGCGGCGTGGGCAGGCGAAACTCAATAACCCGACCGACTAAATAAAACCCTAATCAATCGATTTCTCGACCCCTCCCTCTCTCCTTTCTATCTCAACACCTCTCCCCTAAAATCTGATCGGCGATCTCAGCTCTCTCCCCCCCAAATCCGATCAGCAATACCCCTCTCTCCTCTTTATCTCTCCACATATCCCTCTCCCCCCAATTCCAATCGGCGAGGCCCTCTCTCCACCTCTCCCCCAAATCTGATCGTCGATCCAATCCATCTCCCTCTCTCAACCCCACACCCTCTCTCCCCCAATTTTGGCGAGGCCCTCTCTCCATCTCTCCCCACCAATTTCTGATCGGCGAGGCCCTCTCTCTCATCTGCGAACAGGAAGATCGTCTCTATCTGATGGTGGATCTGGTTGAGAACGTGGCAGTGGAGCTCGGCGTCATTGTGGAGCTCGTGGTGGTGGATTTGGCGGAGATCGTGGTGGTGGAGCCCGTCTGAGGTAATTATCCCTCTCCATCTCACACTGATGTGTATCTCTGCCATCCTCTCTCTGTGTGCCTCTCTCCATCTCGCTCTGCCCCTCTCCATCTCTGCCCCCCCTCTCCCTCTCTGCCCCTCACTCGCCCCTTACTGCTCTTCGTCTCTCTACCCCTCACTGTCTCTACCCCCCACTCTCTTACTCTGCTCTTTGCCCCTCTCTGCTCCCCCTCTCACTTGCTCTATGTCTCTCTCTGCCCCTCTGCCCCTCTCGACAGTGAGACAGAGAGAGGATCAGAAAGACAGAGAGAGGAGCAGATAGATAAGAAAAATAAGAGATAGAGATAATCAAAGAGACTGAGAGAGAGCAGAGAGGCAGTGAGACAGAGCGAGGCAGAGAGACTTAGAGAGAGGAGTAGAGAGAATGAAAGAGAGAAGTAGAGAGACTGAAAGAGAGAGAAGCAGAGAGAGAATGAAAGAGAGGAGCGGAGGGCGGAGAGAGGAGCGGTGAGACAGAAAGAGGATCAGAGAGACTGAGAGAGAGGAGTAAAGGCATCAGAGATTATGTAGGAAATTAATTAGATTGCATGATTTAATTAATTTAATTAGATTGCATGATTATGTGTATGATTTGAGTTTAATTGATGTAAGATTTTGATAGTAATTGATGTATGATTGTGTAGAATAATAATAATAAAATATTTCTTGTCGTGTCTCTGTATCTTTTTTTTTTTTTTTTTTTGGGGGGGGGGGATTTTGTCGTGTCCCGTGTCCGACACCCATATCCGTGTCCGTGCTTCCTAGATAATGACATACTAATAGCATAACTTCCTATATATTCACTTCTGTTAAGATTGGAACAATGTTATTTCCTTCCACGCAGCATAAATAATTATCACACTTTTTTAGAATTCAACTGCCTCTCCTAATTTGTTTTACAAGTTTTCTTGTTACATTCAATGTTTGCAATCCCTTCACATCATTTTCAGCCGATTCTACTTATTCTTAGATATGCTGGAAAGTCAAAAGACTCAAAAACATAATCTGAAAAGGTGAAAACTGTGGAAGTAAGACACCTTCAATTGGGACAAAAAATTCATTATACAATGTCTCTGCATATCTGACATATTGACTGGTATTATTAAATTAAATATAAAGTAAAAGTAATTTGGTTATTATGCAGAGGTGAAACTATATGCATCCATCACAAGAGTACTGCTATGGTTCCTACAAAGAAAACAAAATTACAGTGAAAAAAACATGTGCCCGCCTCCCAGAGATGGTCTCCTCCATCATTTGCCTTTTCGGTCTCAATCCATAAAGATTTGCATGAATTATACCTCCTTGTTCCTTAAATATATTGTACACCTTTTTATTCATATCTTCTATCATGCTCCTTGTTCTAAGATTTGTATTAATGTTAGGAAACCATTTACATTCATTTTTTGGAATATTTCTCCATACAGTTCACGGCATTCCTACTTGTCTCAGTATGGAGTACTCTTCCATATTTCCTGAAATTTGCATTCATTTTATGAGCAAGTATCTGGAAATGTTACATATACAAGCTCATTGGTGCTGGTCCTATTAAACTAATAACTCGCAGTTGTTTAACATACGTAGTGTACTCAAGTATTTGCTAAAATGTTGTCCACTCACTGTCTGTGTCCTTCAAGTTCAAAATAATGATCATACTGTGAAGTATAGGTGTAAATAACAAGCAAGATGGCTTAGCTTAACACCGTTGCAATAAAAGCTTCAAATTTGGGTTGGCGCACAGCTAAATAAAAATTAGATAATAAATGGTCAAGTTTCATAATTGCAGGGAATGAAGAAATAAATAATCAAGAATGTCTCAAATGTCAAAAGCGAGTTTTAACAGTAACTTACCTTGCAACCAAATGGCAATACACGCCAGGTGGCAGGAAGCTCAGCCATAAGTCTCTAGCTTCATTATCTGGAGCAAGCCCAGCCTTCTCATCTCCACCAAAATAGGTGGCATAGATTCGGTTGGCAGGCAGTTTACACACCTACAAAGAGATGAGTACCGGAAAGTTAACCAATTAATAAGCATAAGCAGGAAAATTTTTCCAATAAAAACTTAATAAATTTCACTTATCTAATTTAATACCATCTCTACTTTGTTATAGAAATAACATTATCTACTACTCCCTCTTTGTGAAATCCATTAAAGAATGGAAATACAGTGCAAAAATTCAAATTTTTTTGAAATGCAAAGCTGAAAAATGGGAACTGAGTGTGAAGGTGAAACTTTTCAAAGAATTTGTTCAATCAACCCTAAATATGCGTACAAAAGCTCAATAGTGCAAAAAATTATACAACAATTTTACACTAAAGGGGGCAAAAAATACATAGAAACGCCAAAAGCTTTGAACACCCCAGCACAACAACTCCACTTACCTCGGTGAGCAATTCCAAGCCCATCCAATCGCCTCCTTCTTGAAATAATCTCCAAACGACCAGTTCCCGAGCATCTCGAAGAACGTGTGATGGTACGTGTCCTTCCCAACGTCATCGAGATCGTTGTGCTTCCCTCCAGCTCGAATGCATTTCTGCGTGTTGCAAGCGCGTGTGAGCTTACCGAGTGGCATGTTAGGGTTCACTGTCCCCAAAAAGATCGGCTTGAACTGATTCATCCCCGCGTTCGCGAAAAGGAGCGTCGGGTCGTCGAGGGGGACGACCGGGCTCGATCGCCAGTTGACATGGCCTTTCGATTCGAAGAAACTGACGAAGGTGTCGCGGACTTTGGTCGCGGGCCACTCCATCGGCGACGAGGATCGGGATCGGGACCCAGCGGTGGCGGAGAAAACCCTAACCCTCGCTGCTCTTGAGATTGGAGCGAGGAGTGAGGAGGGAGCGGACTGGCGGGAGACGATAGGGCAGAATCGTGGAGCTGTGGTCTCGTTACGGCGGAGTATACAAATCTTGTGCTGAAACGGGTCCGTTCGGGTCAGAATCATGTAACATCCCAGTTTGAATCCAGTAACAGAATCGGATTCTGACCCGTTTTAAGTGTAAATCATATTTGAATTTGTTACCGGGTGCCGGTTCAGAAATAGTTGTACCCAAATTCAATCCAATAAGATTTTCGGGGTTAGAATTTCAAACCCGAGCAGTTAAAAAGTGGAACCGAACGGGAATCGGTTAATATTGTGTGGGTTTGATTCCGTTTTGTACTTTTGTGGGGGATTTGTGCGGGTGCTAGTTTTGGATGAGTTCTGCTCCACTTGTGTGGGAGTGGACATTGAAGACTTGGCCTCCAAGGAAAAGAAATTGAATTTTGGCATGTTAACCTTGGGAAACCACAATTTGCATATATTATATTACTCTTTGAAATTTGTATCAAGTTGCGGCCTATATATTTTTAAAATGAAAAAATTGACTCTTTGTGTTTGCTGACAGAGGATAAGATTTGTAAATTGAAAAAATGCAAAGAGACACATTATTGCAAACTTACTATACAAAAATTTGAATTCATGATATGAAGAATATATCAATTTAGAATAATATGCATAAATAGCCTATCATCCTTCCATATCTCTTTCCTCCAAAAACATTATGCAATGAATGAAAACAATGAATCATGACATTGCATATAAACATGATAATAGAAATTGATGTACATAAAGTTTATGATACACCAAGACAAAAAACTATACCAAAGTAAGAAACTCAAAAACTCAACTACCAAATATCTAAAAAACATATCATAACTCAAATGCCATAACTCAAACACCTCTCTCCCTTTTGTCATGCAAAAAAAAAGGAGTAAATTATACAAAATAAAAACACATGAACCAAGAGAGATACCAATAAAAATACATGTATAGCAATTGAAAATATATGAAACTATACGAAACAAACATGAAGCAATTTCAAAACTCATAAATTCATGACGCAAACATTTAACTCACCACAGATGAATGAAAATCTATTATAATCTAGTGGTTTAGTAAAAATGTCCGCAAGTTGAAAATCAGTGAAAACATAATCAATTTCAATATCTCCATTCTCATAGTGATCTCTAACAAAGTGATATCAAATCTCTATGCGATTGGTCTTACTATGTTGATTTATATTCTTGGTCATATGAATAGTACTAATGTTATCACAAAATATTTTGATATGATCGTAATGCAAATCATAGTCAAGGAGAGTATGTTTCATCCAAAAGACATGTGCATAACAAGCCCTGTTCGCAACATACTCCGCCTCAGCGGTTGAGAGGGCTACGGGATTTTATTTCTTAGAAGACCACGAAACAAGGCAATTTGCTAAAAATTGACAAGTTCCACTGGTGCTCTTCCCATCCACTTTACAACCGGCATAGTCGGCATCCAAAAAACTCGTCAATGAAAATTGTCTGATTTTCGGATGCCACAAGCACATTCCAATAGTGCCCTTAAGATATCTAATAATGTGTTTTACCGTAATCAAGTGAGACTCTTTAGGACAATATTAGAATCTAGCACGTAAACAAATACTAAACATAATATCCGGCGTACTAGCTATCAAGTAAATTAAACTACCAATCATGCTTCTATAGAGTTTAATGTCAACGTTCTCATCTTGTTCATCCTTATCAAGTTTTGTTATGGTAGCCATGAGAGTCTTATTCGCCTTTGCATCTTCGAGCTCAAATTTCTTGATAAGCTTTCTTGTGTATTTGGCTTGGTTTATGAAAATCTCATCACTCTTTTGCTTAATTTGGAGTCCAAAAAGTAGTTGAGCTCTCCAATCATAGACATTTCGAACTCTTTCTTCATGCATAATTCAAAATCCTTACAAAGCACTTCATTAGCAGATCAAAAAATGATACCATCAAAATAAAGTTACACAATAAGGATATCACTATTTACATACTTTGTAAACAATATAGTATCAACTTTGCCTTTCACAAAAATTATTTGAAATAAGAAAAGTAGAAAGTCTTTCATACCAAACTCTTGGAGCTTATTTTAAACCATATAAAATCTTTTCAAGCTTAAAAATAAAATTCAAATGTGTAGGATTAACAAACCAGGGGGTTGTTCAACATACACCTCCTCTTCGATAAAACCATTCAAAAATACACTTTTAACATCTATTTAAAAAATCTTAAAATCTTTGAATGAAGAAAAAGCAAGCGTCATCTGTATGGCTTCAAGCCGTACTGCCGGTGCAAAGATTTCATAAAAATCGATACCTTCAATTTGGGCGTAACCTTGGATCACTGACCTAGCTTTATTCCTGATAACATTTCTTGACTCATCCAACTTATTCCTAAAAATCCATTTAGTACCAATGGTTGGTCTATCATGGGGTCTAGGAATAAGGTGTCAAACTTGATTGTGCTCAAATTGGTTAAGCTCTTCTTACATTGCAAGCAACCAATATGAGTCGCCCTCATTTTTGAGGATGTTCTTGGGCTCAATATGTGAAATAAATACAAAATGGCCACAAATATCATATAGTTTGGAGCAAGTAGTTACCCTTTTGGATACATCACCTATAATGAGGTCCTTGAGATGATTTGTAGCACATCTCCAATCCTTTGGAAGTTGTTGAGTTAGCTCCACTTTAATATTTTAAACTTTTCACCATGTTCATCATCCTTTGGCTTGTCTTCTTGCATTGATGAGTCCTTCAAAGATATTTTCCCCATATATTCACCTAAAAAATTAATTTCTACAATATTCTTCACAAAAACATTAGATTCCTCAAACTTAACATGCATAAATTCTTCAATAGTCAAAGTAGACCTATCGAAGCCTCATAGGCCTTGCTAGAATTTACATACCCAGCAAATATAGCTTCGTGAGATTTGGCATCAAATTTACCTAAATTATCCTTGGTGTTCAAAATAAAATATTTTTAACCAAAAACTCTAAATATGAAACATTTGGTTTTCTCAAAACGTAAATCTCAAAAGGAGTTTTGGAAGTGTTTTTACAAAAAAAAATTAATTTAATATGTAACATGAAGTATTTACGGTCTCGGCCATAAATATTGAGATAGTCTGTATTCACTAATCATTGTCCTAGTCATCTCTTAAAAAGTGTGATTCTTCCTTTAACCGACTCCATTTTGTTATAGAGTTTTAAAACAAGATAATTCATGTTTAATTTCATTTTCTTCACATTAATGTTGGAAATTTAATTCATCTATAATGCGGAATAAAAGGCCATGGATCAAAGAATCATATACAACTCAAGATAATGAATCAAAACCCTAATTATGCAATACTTAAATCACCATACCTGAGGCCATTGATGACGATTGAATGAAGACCTTGATTCCTTTGATGAATTGAAGAAGAAGATCCTGCAAACCCTAAAGCAAATTGATCCTCTTTCTCTTCTCCTTTTCTTTTCTCAAAACTTCTCTATTCTTTTCTGATGGAGCGACACGCGATAAAATCAGCGTTTATTTTGATTTCTTTACAGGAGGAGAAAAGTGGGTCGCACATTTGCAAAAAGACCCCTTGAAAATAAACCTTTCCATCATGGTATCTTTTCTATTTTCAAGTGACCAAATAACTATATAAATGTGACAATTATATGGGCATCCTTTATATCAGTCAAACTTAATAGGAATCCAATGCAAATACCAAGGTTATGTGGGCCACTTTAATATGAGATTAACATTCTCCCACTTGGACCACTAACCGATTAGGTTAAAAACTTTAGAAAAGACAAAATAAAAGAAAAAGACTCATTTTCAAAATCATTTTGACTCCATTGGATTCCATACAGAAAAACCTGACATGTGCACAATTAAAAACAACAACTGATAAGCCCAAATATGTAATACTGTAATACTGCAATTAGCTTAGACTATCAATGCGAGTCATAGCGGTTATACAACATCCACGTCATACTCCCTTCTATGTACCACAACATTGATAACCCTTACTAATTGAGTCCATAACCATAATGACCCCTGTAATTGTCTTGTAAAGACATTTTCCTGTTTAACATACATCCATACAAAATATGTGTACACACAATTGGATAACAGGAAATAGAGAAACAAACTGTTATTTGTACAACAATGTCAATTACACAAGTACCATATACACATTTACAGATTACCCAAAAGACCCATCCTTACAACATGTTCCTTAAATGTCTTTGGAGGTAATCCTTTAGTCAATGGATCAGCAACCATTAAGGTGGTACTTATACTTTCAATTGACACCTTCTGTTTCTCAACTCTTTCTCTAACCACCAAGTACTTCAGTTCTATGTGCCTAGAACCATTAGAGTACTTACCATTCTTAGAGAAAAATACGGCTGCTGTATTGTCACAATATATCTTCAGCGGCTTGGCAATAGAGTCAACTACACCAAGTGCTGAGATAAAATTCCTCAACCATAGTGCATGATTTGTGGCTTCAAAACAAGCTATAAACTCAGCCTCCATCGTGGAAGAAGCAATAAGAGACTGCTTTACACTCTTCCACGAGATTGCTCCACCTGCTAGCAAGAAAATAAATCCTGAGGTAGACTTCCTGCTATCTGGGCAACCACCAAAATCTGAGTCTGAATAGCCGACCACCTCCAACTGGTCTGATCTACTGTATGTGAGCATATAGTCCTTTGTCCCCTGAAGATACCGCATAACCTTCTTAGCCAACTTCCAGTGCTCCATTCCTTGATTGCTTTGGTATCTTCCCAACATCCCAACTGCATAACTGATATCTGGCCTGGTACATGTGCTTGCATACATCAAGCTCCCAACAGCTGATGCATACGGAATTTTCTGCATTTGACCCTTTTCTAAGTCATTTCTGGGACACTGGCTACCACTTAATCTGTCACCCTTCTGAATGGGTGCAGGACTAACTGAACACATTTCCATATGGAATCTTTCCAAGACTCGATTGATATATCCTTTCTGAGACAATCCTAGCAATCCTCGAGATCTATCCCTGAAGATCTCTATGCCAATAACATAATTGCCTCACCCATATCAACCATCTGAAAGTTCTTGGTTAGATAACTTTTAGTTTCATACAGCAAACCAAGATCACTACTGGCTAATAAAATATCATCTACATACAGAACCAAGAAAATAAACTTGCTCCCACTAATCTTTAGATATATACACTGATCAACAGTGTTTTCTGTAAATCCAAAAGAGGTAATGGTATCATTAAACTTTATATACCATTGCCTGGAAGCTTGTTTAAGTCCATATATAGATTTCTTTAATTTACAAGCCAAGTGTTCTTGTTCTTTAATTGCGAACCCTTCAGGTTGCTCCATGTAGATATCCTCATCCAAATCCCCATTCAGAAAGGCAGTTTTCACATCCATTTGATGTAACTCCATATCATAATGAGCTACAAGTGCCATAATGATTCTAAGAGAATCCTTCTTAGATACTGGAGAGAAGGTCTCTGTATAGTCAATGCCTTCTTTCTGAGTAAAACCTTTGGCCACAAGTCTAGCCTTATATCGTTCGATATTGCCTTTAGAGTCGCGCTTGGTCTTAAAGACCCATTTACACCCGACTTTCTTACAGTTATAAGGCAATTCAACGAGATCCCAGACTTGGTTTTGGTCCATAGATTTTAACTCATCTTTCATAGCATCAACCCATTTACTAGAATCATTGCATTCTATGGCTTGTGAAAACGAAACTGGATCTTTATTTACCCCAATATCAAAATCAGATTCCTGTAGATATACCACATAATCATCTGAAATGGCAGATCTTCTTTCCCTTTGAGATCTTCTCAAAGCTGCCGGTTGTGGTGGTTCTACAACATTTTCAATGGGAATATCCTCATGGAGTGGTGAACCAACATTAATTTGTTGTTCTGGAATCTCAACTTGATGATCAAGCTGAGGTACAACAATTTCTCTTGAAGGAAAGGTAATTGGGATATTTACCCTTACAACTTTAAGATCTACTTTTCTTGGTTCATCACTCCCACTAAATTCACCATTCTCTAGGAATCTGGCATTACCAGTTTCAACTATTCTTGTACTATGGTTAGGGCAATAAAATTTGTATCCCTTAGACTTATCTGGATAACCAATGAAATACCCAGATATTGTTTTTAAGTCTAATTTCTTTTCTTGTGGGTTATATATTCTGGCCTCTGCTGGACAACCCCAGACATGTAAATGTCTTAAACTGGGTTTCCTACCAGTCCACAACTCGAAGGGAGTTGTTGGGACTGCCTTACTAGGAACCCTGTTTAAGATATACATAGCAGTCTTTAAGGCCTCACTCCACAATGAATTGGGTACTTTAGAGAAGCTCATCATGCTCCTAACCATATCCATAAGAGTTCGGTTTCGCCTTTCAGCAACACCGTTCTGCTGAGGCGTACCAGGCATCGTGTATTGAGCACAAATGCCACGCTTTTCTAGGAATTTGGCAAATGGGCCAGGATGTTGTCCTGACTCATCATATCTACCATAATATTCACCACCTCTATCTGATCTTATGATTTTAACCTTTCTATCTAACTGTCTCTCGACTTCTGTAATGAACACCTCAAGGATGTCAACAGCCTGAGACTTTTCATTAATTAGATAAACATAACCATACCGTGATAGATCATCTATAAAGGTAATGAAATATCTCTCTCCAGTAAAACATGGAATGGAAAGAGGTCCACAAATATCTGTATGAATTATTTCAAGGAGGTCTTTACTTCTTGTGGCACTTTCTTAGTGTGTTTAGTTTGTTTTCCTTTTATACAATCTACACACACATCAAAATCAGTGAAGTCCAAGTCATCCAAAATCCCAGTCTTCACTAATCTTATTATTCTATCCCTGGAGATATGCCCCAGTCTTCTATGCCACAAGATAGAGGACTTTTCATTTATTAAGCCACGTTTTATACCAACATTCGAATGCAGAGACAATAAAGATTGTGCAAACTCATCATTCAATGAAATTTTATATAATCCATCACATAAAATTCCATGCCCAACCGGCATTGAATTATACATTAAAGAGAGTTTTCCACAACTAAATAAAACAGAATATCCAAAAACATCTAATTTGGATACAGACATTAAGTTCCTGGAAATTGAAGGTACATAAAAAGTATCCTCAAGATTCATCTGATGACCTGTCTCCAAAAGTAGTCGATAAGTACCAACATATTCGACCTCCACTTTCAGACGGTTCCCCATAATGATGAATCTCTCACTTTCCTTCGGTTTCCGGGTTGTAAGGAATCCCTGCATTGAATTAGTTATGTGAGTTGTGGCTCCAGAATCAATCCACCAAGTGTTAGAAGGAACTTCAGCAAGATTTGATTCATAACATACAAAAGAAAGATTTGTACCTTTCTTTTCGAACCAAGCTTTCCTCTTGTTGCAGTCCTTCTTCACATGTCCCTTTCTGCCACAGAAGTAGCATTTGACAGTGAAAGCTTTTCTATGACCTTGGCTACTTTCCCCATGGTCATTTCCTTTCTTTGATGGAAATCTTTTACCTCTTCCATATTTACTTTTCTTATGGATACCCCCTGAAGTTACTGCCAACACTGAGTGCTGTCCTTCTTGCCTCAGTCTCACCTCCTCTTGAACACACATACTAGTTAGCTCATTCAAGTTCCACTTATCCTTATGAGTATTGTAGTGGATCTTGAATGGCCCAAACTGTGAAGGAAGTGAGTTGAGGATGAATTGAACCAAGAAGGACTCATCAACCTTCATACCCAGTGATCCTAGCTTAGCAGCCTTGTCTGACATGTTCAGAATGTGTTGCTGAACTCCTCTATTACCATCATATTTCATGGTGGTAAGTTCAGCCATTAAGGTACTAGCTAATGACTTATCTGCTGACTTAAATCGGTCCTTTACTGCAGACAAAAGTTCCGATGCACTAGTAGTATGTGGGAGAGAAGTCTTGATGTTATTAGCTATGGTCATCTTTATGAACATTAGACTGAGCCTATTAGACCTCTCCCAAGCTTTGGCATGGCTGACCTGTTCTGCTGTACTCTCAGCAGTTACTTCATCAGGTTTGTCAACTATTAAGGCCATGTCTAGGTCTAGGACACCCAGTGTAAACTGAACATGTTCATACCACTCTGAGAAGTTTGTACCATCCAAGGCCGGAATGCTAGTGGCATGTGTGTGAAGAGAAGTGGGGACGTTCACTGAAACATAATAGGACATAGCTCACATTAGGCCACGAATCAATACAATAACTTTAAATTTAATTAAGATGAACTATTGATATCACTCAGATTTCTCCTTTGGGCGAAACCTAAGCATATCTAGTGTTCACTCTTTAGGTGAGAACTTTTATCACCTACGTAGGTCTAATATAATTTATGCCAACTTAGATAGTAAGTCATGTTACCTTTGGGTATTCACTTCTACACCACTAGGTTGCATAAATTACACTATCCTACCCCGTTCATAATTATTCGAAAGAGACTTTCCTTTGGGCCAGTCCCAATCTCCTAACTAGAACCGCCACCGAGAATATTATTGCCTTTAATGTCTACCTCATTAACATGTCTTTTATGTAGTTGTATATTCATAAGGTTTACTAACCTAGGTCACTTTGGCAACTACTAAATCAATAAGCCTTATGAATACAAACTAACCAATAATATTCTCTAATTCTATTATTTGTGTAATGCCATAATACTACAATACATTACTTGACCAAACATCAATCAATATTAACACAATAGCTTAAATGTGTTAACAATCATTAAGGATTGAATTAAGCAACAATTAGTCGACTACATAGTATTATTAGTCGACTTGGGTCAAGTCAAGTCGACTACAGGTTTAGGTCTAGTCGACTAGGGCAAACAAGGATTAGTCGACTATACCTACATGACTAGTCGACTACACATTTTATCAGTCGACTAGGCCAAAATTACAAGTCGACTAGAAACTTTATCAGTCGACTACAAATATTATTAGTCGACTCCTGTTAGAATCCAAACTCTCGGTTAAATATTAGTCGACTTGGCCAAAAGGTTAGTCGACTATACACTTTACTAGTCGACTAATCAAAACCCAAGTCGACTCCTGTTAGAAACAGAGAGTCGGGTAACTTTCGGGATGGACTATTAGTCGACTAATCAATCCCTATAGTCGACTAATAGCCCACGATCCAGTTTCCGAACAGCAGTTCCAGATTATGCCCGAATCCCAAAAATTATGGAAAAATCGGGGAAAATTAGGGAAAATTAGGGTTTCTTAAATCCTAAATTTGATCCTTATTAATTGCATAATTAGAGGAATGTATATATGATTTTAGGGTTTCCAAGAATCCTCTTCAATTCTACAATTAAAGGTCAAAATCTGGATTTCATGAATTGTTAATCAAAACCCTAACTTTTCATAATTCCTAAATCCAAGATGTATCGATTCTTTAACCATGGCTCTGATACCAAATGTTGGAAATTAATTCATCTATAATGCGGAATAAAAGGCCATGGATCAAAGAATCATATACAACTCAAGATAATGAATCAAAACCCTAATTATGCAATACTTAAATCACCATACCTGAGGCCATTGATGACGATTGAATGAAGACCTTGATTCCTTTGATGAATTGAAGAAGAAGATCCTGCAAACCCTAAAGCAAATTGATCCTCTTTTCTCTTCTCCATTTCTTTTCTCAAAACTTCTCTATTCTTTTCTGATGGAGCGACACGCGATAAAAATCAGCGTTTATTTTGATTTCTTTACAGGAGGAGAAAAGTGGGTCGCACATTTGCAAAAAGACCCCTTGAAAATAAACCTTTCCATCATGGTATCTTTTCTATTTTCAAGTGACCAAATAACTATATAAATGTGACAATTATATGGGCATCCTTTATATCAGTCAAACTTAATAGGAATCCAATGCAAATACCAAGGTTATGTGGGCCACTTTAATATGAGATTAACAATTAAGTGATAAATGAATGGTTAATAAATTCACCACCTTTATCACTCCTTATGCACAAAATTGAAAAATCTTTTTCTTTCTCAACTTCTTTCTAAAACCATGGAAATGCAAAAAAGCTTCAAGTTCGCGATTAGAAGTTCATGAAAAACTCCATCGTTGTTGAATCACGTGTAAGTTATGAAACTTAAACTTACTAGAATCTTTTTAACAAAGTGTGTAGTGGCAAGTATAGGATCGAATCCACAGATACTTGTAATTGAAAAATCTAGTTATTAAAAATCTAACTTTTATCTTACTCTAGTTGAGAATCCCTAGTTGAGAATCCCTGAATGAAGGTTTAAAATTTATTTTCTAAAATAAAAATCTTGTAGAAGAAAGCAAAAGCAAAAAATAAAAATATAAAGTAAAAAAATAAAAATATGAAGAAAGCAAAGAAGAAAGAAATACTAACCTTTTGTGAATATTTGAATAACTAAAGTGAATAAAATAAATTAAGAGAGTGGTACGAAGGGAAGAGGAAGATGAACCGGTGAACTTGTTTCTTGTCGTCGCCTTGATGTTTTCCTCCTCCAACCGATGCTAAAAACAAAAAGAACTAATAAAAAAAGGAGAAAAGAACATGCAAAAGAGTAGGGATGAATTCATAGAATCAAACATAAAAAGAAAAGAAAAAGGTGCATAAAAAATAAAGAAAAATTAAAGGAGACTTATACTGAAGATGGTGCACAATCTGGAAGAAGAATTCTGAATTTTATTCAATAATCTTTGACTATAAAACCCTCAATCTCCTCCAATCTCACATTACAACGTTCAAGACTTTCCTTTTTTTGGCTTTTCAGTTCTCCAGTCTAGCCTTCTCTCTCTGAACACAGGTATTTATAGGAGATTATAGATAAGAGAAGCGTAGAGAGATAGAGGGAAATAACGCTCCCCTAATTCAACACAAAGGCTGCAAAAACGCGGCTTTGGCCGCATTTTCGCTGCTGGATCCTGGCCGTAGGACCAGGATCTGAGGGCACTCGTTCCTCTGCTCCTCCTTTATCCCTATATCCTTCTGGATTTTAAATTGCTGCTTCGTGTTTGACAATATATTCTTTTATCCTCAGCAAAATCAATAAGGTCTTCACAAATTTCGTTTTTCCTTTGAATTTTTATAGTTTTACCTTATCTGGTAGATCCAATCTCCAGATCAGATAGCCTATAAATTCTCTGAATTTGAGTTGATCCCCTTTTGATTTGGACTTTTGAATTTATTTGAATAGGATTCATGCTTATCTTCTCTTTAGCACACAGCAAGAATTAGGACATTAACACAAGTGAGTTTGTAATGATTTATTACAGAATATATGTAGGAATCTAAAAATGTTTATACAATATATGTGTCCAAACACCCCCCACGCTTATCTTTTTGCTCGTCCTCGAGCAAACAAAATTAACTTAAGGTTTTTATTAGGTTACTTTTGCAGGTCACGCGATTGCATTTAGCATGTGCAACAAGCCTTTCAACCTCTAGGTTACCCCTAGTGGAGTAGTTGTACTCTCATGAGGGTTTTCAGTTGATTACACTCACAAAATCCATAAAGAAAAGAAACAATTTGTTAATATTTTTGAAAATGTATTTTGAAAAGAAGAGAAAATATTTGAAGTGATTTTACAAGTATTAAGCAACTTGTAAGTTATAGGAGCATCGAACTATTCATCCCTAGACTTAGCCTCTATTCAAATATTTGTTATCAATCAAAGTTAGGAATAAATTGTATTCTTATCTAGTCTTTTATTTTACCCTAAGTCATATGTATTTTGTGACCGTGAATATTTTGACTAAGGGTTCTTCAACTCTAACTCTTATGCGTTATTTATGTATATATTGGTGGTAATATTTCTTAGATTTCTTAAGCTCTCTAATTTGCCTGTGTAATAAGCCTTAATCGGTGACTCCCAAACCAGATGGTTTTAGGGCACCGGGTGAGAAAACATCACAAGGACATAAGACTCGAGCAAACAAGGCCACAAAACTAAGGATTTATTTGGTGATATGAACCACTTTTAGGTGTGAATAATCATGTTTTATGAGGCACAATAATCCAGCTTAATCAGAGGATTCTTATTATATATAAAATATTTTTCTTTTTCTTTTTTCTTCTTTTTTAAGGCATAAGAATCTTTGTTTATGAACCCTAAGTGTGCAAGTGTATATGCATATTTCATTAAGGTAAAAATCAAGACTAAATTATTTTTTCAATTTTTTCTTCCTATCCTTAGAAATTAAACGAATATTCTTATTTCAACCATGCATAAGAAATCTTAATTATGATTCTCTTATTCCTTAAAATTAACTTAATTTCTTGCAAAAATAAGTCAAAGTATTTTTTTTCTTTTTAAAGTTTTTTTTAAAACAAAGAAAATGTTATTATTTTTTTTTTTTTGTTTTATTTTATTTTTTTTAGAGAACCTTAAAGAAAACCTATATTAACCCTCCCTCACACTTATCTCATGTGTTGTCCTCAATGTATGAATGAATGCATAACATGCTACAAATGTAAAAAAGTGAAGGGTAGGTGGTACTTGATGAGAATGAGTGAATGTCATCCATCATTTCCTAGTTAAGAGAAAAAATACAAAAAGTATAATACATGAAGAGATTCCTAGTATGTATAAAGATCAATCTTGATAAACAGGATCTTCCAGGAGGATTTTCTCCACTTCTGGGTTAAATACTCACGTTTTGATTTTAAACGATGGTCATTTACTTAAAAGTGGTACCATCCGTGGTATTGTGGACCTCAACTACACTATGTGGGTGTACCTTATGAACAATGTACGGACCGGTCCAACGAGATTTCAGTTTTCCCAGAAAAGAGAAGTAAACGAGAATTGTACAACAAGAACTTTTGTCCTGGCTGAAATTCCTTCCGGGTTATGATCCTATCATCATAATCTTCATATGATCCTTGTATCTTTTTGAACAGTCATTTGCATCGTTCCTTATCTCTTCAAGTTCATCCAGTTGAAGTTTTCTAGACTCCTCTCCTGTCTTATCTAGATCAAAATTTAGGCATTTGATTGCCCAGTATGCTCTGTATTCTAACTCGACAGGAAGATGGCAAGCCTTGTCTTAAACTAACCTATATGGAGACATTCCAATAGGAGTTTTGAATGCAGTTCTACATGCCCATAATGCATCAGTCAGGCGAAGAGACCAATCTTTTCTAGTGGTGTTCACAGTTTTCTCTAGAATGGTCTTGATGGATCGATTGAAAACTTCTACTCGACCACTAGTCTGTGGGTGGTAAGGGGTGGCTATTTTATGTTTGATGTGATATTTTCTCATTAAGACTTCAAATGTACAATTGCAGAAATATTTTCACCATTGCTGATGATTACACGAGGAAAGCCAAAACGATAGAATACATTCTCTTTTAAGAAGTCTACCATAACGTTGTGATCATTTGTTTTACATGCTACTGCCTCTATCCATTTAGAGACGTAGTCAACTACTATAAGGATATATTGGTATCCATAGATATAGGAAAGGGATCCATGAAGTCAATACCCCAAACATCAAAGATTTCGATAACTAAGATCAGGTTTAACGGCATTTCATTCTATCGTGCAATCTTTCCTAATCGTTCACAATGAACACATGATTGACAGTAGACATGAGCGTCACGAAACAGAGTGGACCAATAAAACTCATATTGCAAAATTTTTGCAATAGTTTTCTTCCCTCTAAAATGACCTCCACAGGCTTAGTCATGACAAAATGAAAGAATATTCCTAAGTTCCAAGTCATGAACACCACGTCAAATGATCTGATCGGGACGGTACTTGAACAAGTATAGTTCATCTCAGAAGAGCCATTTGACCCTAGCTAATAAACACAACCGTTCTTACTTGCTCCATGAATCGGGCATTGTTCTGTGATAAGGTAATTCACAATGTCAGCATACCACGAAAGAGTCTAAGAGGAGATGGATATTAACTGCTTATCAGGAAATATCTCAAGGACAGGTAGTGAGTCAGACATAGATTCGACCACAATCCTAGATAAATAATCTGCTACAATATTCTCAGTTCCCTTTTTATGATAGATTTGTAAGTCAAATTTTTGTAAGAGTAAGATCCAACGGATTAAACGGGCTTTAGTATTTTTTTTCCATGAGGAAGTACTTATAGCTTCATGATCGGTGTAAATTAGGACCTTAGAACCTATAAGGTATTGACAAAATTTGTCAAGAGCAAAAATGACTGCCAACAATACTTTTTCAGTGGTGGAATAGTTTAGTTGGGCATCGTTAAGAGTCTTACTGGCATAGCAAATGACATGAGAAAGTTTATCCACTCGTTGGCCTAGGACAACCCCTACAACATAGTCGGAAGCGTCACACGTCACCTAAAATGGGAGATTTCAATCAGGCGGTCGGATGTTGGGTGCCGAGATTAACTCGATCTTTAACCTTTCCAAAAAGAAGGGGTGAACTCAAAAGAAACATCCTTTGCTAGAAGATCACAAAGAGGTTTGGAGACTTGGAAAAATCTTTGATAAGCGGCAGTAAAACCCATCATGGCCTAAGAAAGATCGCACCTCCCGAACAGTTCTAGGAGGTGATAATTTGGCGATTAGCTCTACCTTAAATTTATCAACCTCTATACCTGATTAGGATATAATTCTGCATTATTTATCACTTTTCCTACAAATTTATGAATAATATATCATTTCTAATTGTGTTTTGGTATACTTTGCAGATAAATCAAGAGTCTAGGGGCAAAAGAGTAATAAGAGCTTAATTAAACCCATTTTTAGGTAATTAAATCCGGATTTCTTGGAGGCCAAGCTACAAAGTTTCCAGAAGATACATTGAATCTAGATGTTGACAGATGTCTGACAAGAATCTGGACAGAAATAACTAAATCTGAGCATATTTGAAAGGTCCCTGAAGCGAGGCTCCACCGCCCTATGGTGGGCCCACGCGTCGATTTTCGACATGTGGCCTCGTCTCCTCTTTTAGAAGCTCCTTTTGCCTATAAATAGCCCCACAGAGACCCGGAACAAAAGCAGATTAAGAAATAGGCTAGGCTTTCTATCTTTAGTATATGTTAGTATAGGTGTTCTTCTTTTCTTTCGTATTTTCGTTTCGTTTTTAGATCATGTATTCGGGCTGAGAGATTCAGAGAGAGAAAGAGAGAGATTGATAAAATAGATAGTGACAATCTATGTAAAGGTGTCTCTTTTCTTCTCCATTGTAATCTTCTCCATCTTCTATATGATGCATAACTAATTTTCTTCTCAGGGCTATCTAACGACTAACCACTAACCATCTAACCTCTTACTTGATGATCCACATGAATCGAATAGCCTCTACAAAGCCTTGCTCTAGCAAGAGCCATTGATGGCTCATGATGATGGATTCTAATATTTCAACATCTAACCTACTAACTTGCTAACTTGCAATGTCTCTTTTATTTCATGCTCACCTCTAAACGGTCTTGATGATCTAATAGTAGCCTGCAACTTGTTGTGTGGTATGGATGTGTTGTTGAATGTAGAAGAACGATTTATGAGCCATGCTTTATATCGTCTCTTGAAATCAAGGACTAGTGATGGCCAAGGATCTATGTGAGGCAACTATCACTAAGAGGTTAGCATGGTTAGTAGAAAAATTAATAGTTAGTAGCCATGAGTTTTCTTTCAAAGCTTTCTTCTTTCTTTTTACTTTGTTTTAAAAACCATTTTCAGAATCTTTTATCATTTTCTCTATCATTATTTTCACCATCTTCTTAGTTCATTCTTGTTTCCATCTTTTTCACCATTGTTTTTATTTTCACAAGTCTCATTTTCTCTTTTTCTATTTGTTTCAAACCCACTTCTTAAACTACTTCGCCTTTCACTTCACTTTATAGCTTTTATTTTTCGACTCTACAACCACTTCTCTTTTATTTTCGCACCACCGTTTATCGCCTTTTCCATTTATCACTTTCAGATTTATTTTCTGTAACGCCACGATCCCGCGGGTACGTAGACGTTACTACGACGTATATACGCAGGTCAGAAATACCCTCACGTATATACACTAAGCATCAGTACATGTAAGAATCAGAGTACGGAAGCACAGTGGTAATATACATACCAGTAATAATAACACAAGTACACAGCTGTCACAAGGCGTGATATAATATCTCAAGAATATAAGGTCACTATGAAGCGCAAAAGAAGGATGTACAACATGAAATATGGGAAAATATTCACGAGTAGCAAGATGAGAATCTCGCGAGCCGATCAAAGAGAGGCTGGAAGAAGGAGGGTCCAGATAGACAACTGCTAATCCCCACTCCCGCTGTGCCACTCTGATCAGGAACAACAAGGCCGCCACGGTCAGACTCTAGGATCTGGACATGAGGATTCAGGGTTGTTAGCAACCCCAGCGAATACATATAATAAAGCCAAATGGCGTGCACAACTGACACACATGTACATGATCAAGTGACGTGGTCCAGGCATGCAGGTACAAAAAATGACAAGTAACATAAAGGAAATGACAGTAAATTCGAGATCAAGTAAATACATGTATATCAATAAATCTGAATCAGAAAACATGCATGGAAAACGGTATAGAGAGCATAGGTACACATAATCATGCGACAAAATATGGCAAACATGTGATAAATACATTAAATACGCGATAAATATAAGTATGGACAAAACTAGTTGTATAAGCTCAGATTAAGGATTCATGGGGTTGATACGTCGAGGGGATAATTCAAACCTCGTCTATATACCACATATCCGATGTCACAATCATCTGAGTTCATACAACTTGAGTTGCCATCAGGGTAACAGAATTAGAGTGTGTCTGGAGTAATCATGGTATCACAGAGGTCATGTGTTATAAAACATGGTGTCAACTCAGAGTATAACACTATAACTGGAGAATATAAAGGTGTTGTATTTTTAAGTTATCCAATAATAATAATCAGTACCGTTTGATATTTCAATCGCCTCCCTACCAGCGCTTCACATCACCGATAGTTCATACTAGAGTTCGCACTCTGTAGAGCTTACCCGGGTCTGATATGTGAGTACCAGGACCCGAACAAAGGAGAGACCAAATATTGCACGTTCCTGACATTATTACTGTTTGGTTGTTATATTCTTATGTTATTCTTGTCCTTTTCCCACCGGCGTCCCACAACACCAACAGTTCACGCTGGAGCCCGCACTTCCAGTTGAACTCATCTGAACTCTGATACGCGGGTACCATTATTCGAATAGGGGAGAGACCAAATAACATGTGCTCTAGGAGTTATCATTGTACAGGTATGTGTGCATGTTAATAGGCACTGAAAATGTTTATCATGCTAACACCAGGCGGCACAGGCAGGAGGAAGGAAGTAGCCCTAGAGATTCAAGAGGTGGCCCCCACAGATTCAAGAGGTGGCCCCCACCACGTGTGGTGTGTGACACTTTACTCCATGTCGCACTTTACTCTAAGGGTTGATACAAGAGGTAGCCCCACAGATTCAAGAGGTGGCCCCCACAGATTCAAGAGGTGGCCCCCACCACGTGTGTGATGTGGCACTTTGCTCTGCGTGGCACTTTGCTTTGTGTGGGAAATAGATTCAAGAGGTGGCCCCGACCACGTGTGTGGTGGCACTTTGCTCCGTGTGGCACTTAGTTCTATTTAGGAATCGCCGGACGCTAGTACGATCGTGGATACATCCTCGTCATCCCGACACAGGCATGCTCTGCCGGACGGTAGAATGACGGTGCTATTAACAAGAATAACAGTGCAGGGGTCATGAGTACATGGGATAAAGGAGTTCAGAAGTACCAAATATCTAGTAACAGTATAATAATCATGAATATGCCAGGTAATACAGGTACCGGTGCTATATATCATGTGTCAAATATAGCATGGCAAGTATCGGTGTCAGATATCATATGTCAAATATAGCATGACAAGTACCGGTGTCGGGTATCATATGGTAAAAGTTACAGTGGCAATGATTAGGCATATAACGGTAATAGCAAAGCATACAGCAATACAGAAATGTACTCGCATAATGATAAAAATATGTATGTTAAAAAGAAACTGTACTCACCTAATTCATCGGAAAACCGCGAGAAATCCCGAAACAAAAGAAATACGCGTACACCGTCAATCCATATATTAAAAAAAAATACATATATTATTATTTTTTAGAGAGAGAAAGAGAAGAAGAGAGAGAGAATAGAGAGAAAGACTTAGAGAGAAAGAGAGGTTTAGAGAGAGAAAGTCTAGAGACAGAAAGAGGGATTTCTAGAGAGAAAGTCTAGAGAGAGAAAGAGGGATTTCTAGAGAGAGAAAGTCTAGAGAGAGAAAGAGGGATTTCTAGAGAGAATGAGAATAGGAGAGAGAGTAGAGAGAGAAATATTAGAGAGAGGAGAGAGAGGGCAGGGCAGAGAGAGATGGAAGAAGGGGTGCGCCCCCTTGCCCACGCACAGCCCAGACCAGCGGCCTGGGCTGGCCCTGCTGCTCCCTGGCTGCGGCCAGGGAGGTGCAGGAGGCTGCGACGGTCGCCGGCCGCCCAAAGGAGAGGGGGAGAGAGCCGGGGCTGCTCACGCAGCCCCTGATCAAGGAGGGCCCATGGCTCCCCCGTGGGCCGGGGGGGCGCCTAGCCGGCCCTCTGCCTGCCAGGAAGCCGGCCGGCGGCGGCGCCCCATTAGAGAAGGGGAGGGGGGAGAGAGAAACAAGGGGAGAGGAGAGAGAGAAATAGCACGGAGAGAGAGAGAGGAGGGAGAGGGGGGACTGGCCAGCCTCTCTGGCCAGTGGTCGCCAGCGGCGGCCTTGGTCCCTGGCGTGGCCAACAGTGAGAGGGAGGAAGAAAGAGAGAGGGAGGGGGTTGCCGCCCCTCCACGCCCGCGCACAGGGGGCCAGGAGGCCCCTTGGCCGCGCTCAGCCGGCGTGCCGGCGGCGGTCAGCCCCCACTGAGGCGCCGGAGGAAGGGGGTCGTCGGGCGCCAGGGAAGGAGAGAAGAAGGAAAAAGAAAAAGAAAAAGAAAAGGAAAAAGAAAAAGAAAAAGGGATTGGTTGAAAAGAAAGGGGAGGTAGTTTATTTAAAAGGAAAATTGATGGGATTGGTGATGGGATTCACAGGTGATGGGATGGGGGAGTGGGCTGAGTCAGGGGTTGACTTTGGGAAGGGAAAGAAAAAGAAATGAAGAAAGAAATTAATATTATTAAAATAGGATAAATATTGACTGTTTCAGAATCGCTCCGAAAATTCTCAAAAATAGAAATATTATTTTAAGATGTCTGATGAAATCAGATTCGAGAAATTCAATCTGGTTTTCAAATTAAAAATCCTGAAATCTTTCGACGGTACTGATCGACACCAAAACCGGTGGATTTTTGATAAATTCTGAAAAATCTTAAAAAATATTTTTAATTAGAAAATAAGATTTTAAGAAGTAATGTGAAAGCCATTTTAAAAATTCAATTCCATTTGAAAACTAAAAATTTAGGAATCAGTCAGCGATGCCGACCGACAACGGTTTTGAAGATTTTACAAATAATTCTGAAAATTTTCAGAAAATTATGAAAAATCTAAAATATTAGAAACGATATTTGAAACTGAAATCGGTCAAATCGGGCTATGAGAAAGGCCAAATCGAGCAATGCGTTAAGATCGGGCCCCGGTTCAAACTAAAGCTGACTCCGAGTCCACGAATCTAAATCCAATACCAAACAATCACACCAATAATCTTAAAACAAAAATAAATACAAGCTAAATCAAAGAAATATGATAGAAAAATCAGAATATGTATCTAAGTATGTATTCCAGGAATGGGGTGTTACACTTTCTTTTCTTTTCCTTTTCTCATTCTTTAACAAAGAAGAACTTGTTAACAACCGATGTGAACATAAACTGTTAATGCTTCTATCATCTCCCGTCCCTGTGGATTCGACCCATTGAGCTAATGCTATAACGGAAGTATCGAGGGAACATTAGCACACATACAATTACACTGATTTCATAACATACATTTTCGAGTGCCAGTTCTGCTCCGATAAATTTTTGGCGTCGTTACCGGGACATGAATGGTTTTGATTTCACGTTTTTGTTAACATTTTCTTCTCTGTTTTGGTGTGTAGGTCAATCTTTACAAAAACTTAGCATTGCAGAAGTATTGTCTTGCTTGCATTTTCTTGCTCTAAAAAGCTGGGGCTCTGCTTCCTTTTTTTGCCGTGGAAACCCAAGAACAGTCGTGAAAACGCTGCATTTGTGTGGCATTTAGATTTCATCTTTTGCAGGGTTCTTACAAGTTGTATATATTGATATATTCTGCTGCTAATTTTCTATTATGATTGCCTACACACTGTAATAAATTAAAGAACTAAAATACAGTATTTGGATGCTTTAAAACGGTTTAGACATTTACATTTAGGCATGTATCAATTCAATTCCAATATACTATATTTTGTTCTGTTATTGTGATCTGGACTGAGGTGTACATATGGCATTGCATATAGCATAGGATAAATACGTGGGTGATTTATTCGCTTTGTGTTATATTTTTGTCTATATTACACACTCGCACGATTTGGAATTAAAGGCAAAACTCATACAAGATAAGGTGGGGATTTCATCGCCCTTCCCAAAAATCACCTCCCCACTCACACAACCCAAGCCTTAATAAAAATTGATAGACGTTGGCCCCTAGGATCATCTCAGACTCATTAAGAGATTGACCAAGGGTGGAACTTGTTTTGAATCTTACTCTTGTGAAATCAGTGTCTAAGATTAGGGATTAAGAGGCCACACCTCGAAGATACCGTGGTTTGGCGTAATTAAGGCTCATTGCTTACGTACGGATACCTCCAATCGTATTTTGCCCTACCTGGCCGATTAGATTGTGGTCGGATTCATACAACAACCGTCCTCGGGTAATCAACCAGTCAGGAGTCTTCTAAGTCTATGTCAGCCTTAATATAGGCTTGGTTTTGATTTTTTGTTTGTTTGTTTGTTTTTTCTTTCTCGTTTGTGTTTGTTTATGAAATGGAATTCAATAACAACAATTTTTTTAATCCTAATATGATTCCATACTTCACATCAATCTTTTTGCCGAATAGCTCCAATCTGGCTTTGAGAAACATGACCCAACCAAATAATCTGGATTGGATGTATTCGACTCAATATAACCCATACTGTTTATCTGATGATCAACATTTTAAAAATAATTCTAACTCTTCACAGAGTCAATGGGGACTCACCTTCCCTGAGTCAAGTTTTCAACCTCCTTATCCACCTTGTCCACAATTTTCACAATATTCATTCCCCGATTTTACGTCCTATATTCCTTTTCTAGACTAACCTATAGAAGAAAAATCTGAGTCAGAAAAGAGTATAGAAGCCAACATGCAAGAGGCCGAACGATAATTTCAGAAAATGTTGGCCTCACCAATTTCACAATATTTTTAAGAGTCTTACTCAGTCACATCTCTTTAAATGATCAAGCATCCATCTTGCAATTGCCTAAGGAGCTCTTACATGAGTCTGAGCGACAATCTCAAACATGTTGGACTCACACTCTTCACAAATTTTTCAAAACAAAGATTTCTATACTCTAGAACATCCACTTGAAGAAAAATCTGAGTTAGAAAAGAGTATAGAAATCTTGCATGAAACCTTACAACAATTTCAAAAATCTTTTGGCCAGTCTATTAATAGGTTAGAAGCACAACTGAGTCAATTGGTTAACATTCATAGGAATGAGAAAACTCACTCTTATCAACCTTTAACCAATTCAGATATCTCTAACTCTATCGATTTAGACCAGGAATCATGTTATTTTAGAAACCAAGATTCAATTTCAGCACACCCATTTGAAGTTGACCAACATCAAATTCTTGAGAATCACATTGACATGTTGGCAAGTTATCTTTTTCCTAAAATTGAACTTAAGCATGAGTATGATCCTAAACCTTAACTTCGTAATTCAATTCCACTTCCTGATTCAATATGACACCGATATCTTTACCTGATTTCAATCCTTTTCCCGATTCAACATTGAATCATGTGCCTATTCATTATAAAACTGAATCATCAATCTTATATGATCGTCATATTGAACTTGACTAATTTCATACTTTTGAAAATCCCATTGATAAATTGGAAAGTTCTCATTTTTATAAAATAAACTCAATGAGGAATGTGTCTTTGATTCTCAAATTTGTGATGCAGTTCAAATTTCTGAATCAATATTGACTCCTATTTTTTTACCCAATTTGAGCAACATTTTAGACTAAGTTTTGATTCCCATACCTGTAATTCTTGAACTTGAATCACCAATCTTAGAAAGTCACAATCAGTTGTGGGGAAATGAATACGAAATAGAATTTTAACTTCTTGATTTGGACCTTCTTCCTGAACCAATCTTGAATGCAGAACCTTTACTTGATTTAAGTCAAATTTTGTGTCAGTAATCGTTTCTGTGCTTACTGAGTCCAAATCAATAATTCTAACTTTTCATATTCCATTTTGGGACAATGGTGTTGATAATAATGACTCCGAAATTATTTTGAAAATTTGAAAATTAAAAGGGGTAAAATTCTTCATAAAAATCATTCATATATACATCATTTTAGTGGGTTGTATTATAGAGGTTTCTGGTGGGTTCCTCTGAACTCCATGCAAATTGGATTAGGCTGCATTTCGTTGACCAATCAGACCACCACCGGAACCACCACCTTGAGGTATTTTTTCCTTCCCACTCTATTTGTTACATGCATACATACATTCACGATCATATAGGACAGCACATGAGATAAGTGTGGGAGAGAGTTTACTAACATAAAGTTATTTAGATTTTTTTTAGTTTTTACTTCTTTTAGGATACTTTTAGAAATCTTCCCTTTGTATAAGATTTTCCTTCTTTAAAAACTGTTTGAAACAAGAGACAAAGTTTTGATCTATTTTTAAGAAACTTAAGATGATCTTAGAAATTAAGGAAGCCTTAATTATGACATCTTAAACTTAGTCGAAATAATAGATCTTATTTAAGATTATAAGCTATGTAAGATAAATTAGGAAAATAATTTTATCTTTAATTTTTTACATTAGATAGTATGCACTTCACACTTACAACTTTTTGGGATGGAAACAAAGACCTAAAATGTCATAAAATAAAAAAAAAAAGAAAAGAAAAAGAAAAAAATATATGGTATATATGAAGAAAAAATCACTTTTTAAGCTGGATAATTATGCCTCAAGAAGCATAATTATTCACGCCTAACGGTGGTCAAAAAGAAACAAATAATCGCCCTTATTTTTGTTGTTTACTGTAGTCCTTAAACTCGAGGGATGTTTTCTTATCTGATGCCCTAAAACTGTCTGGTCTGGGAGTCATCGGTTAAAGGCTCATTACCGAGGTAAACTAGAAAGCCTAAGAAAACTAAGGGAAGAAAAAAGAAAAAATATATATTAATAAATGGCTTAATGGTTAGAGTTAAAATCCTAGAGATCTTCACATCACAAAGTGCATATTATCTAGATTTTATGAAGAATAAAATATTCAATCTAACTTTGAATTCTTACCTTAATCAAAGACAAGATCTTGCATATAGATTAAGTTTAAGGGTGAATAATTTTTGGTGGACTTATGATCTTAGATCGCTTATATTTTTGCAAAAATATTTTGAAAGATTGTCTCTCTTTCAAAATGCATTTTCAAAACACTAACATTTGTTTTCTTTCTTTATGGATTTTGTGGGTACAATCAGCTGAAAACCATCAAGAGATAACACTACTCCTCTGGGGAAAACCTAGAGGTTTAACGGCTTGTTGCACACGCTTAGTGCAATCATGTCACTTGCGAAAGTGGTGTAATAATATTCATAGTATAGTTTTTCTTTTTTATTGTTTTGCTCGGGACGAGCAAAAAGATAAGTGTGGGGGTGTGATTAGGCTATAATTCTGCATTATCGCTTTTCCTACCAATTTATGAATAATATATCAATTCTAATTGTGTTTTTATCTACTTTGCAGATAAATCAAGAGTCTAGGGGCAAAGAAGTAATAAGAGCTTAATTAAACTAATTTTGGGTAATTAAATCTGGATTTCTTGGAGGCCAAGGTAGAGAGTTACTAGAAGATACATTGAATTTAGACGTTGGCGGGTGTCTGATAAGAATCTGAGTATATCTGAAAGGTCCCCAAAGTGAGGCGAACCTACGCGCCAAAACCAGGGACCTAAGTCCCAGGTATTGCCGCGAAAATGCGGCTATGGCCGCTTTTTCGCGGCCCTATGGTGGGCCCACGCGTCGATTTTCAACGCGTGGCCTCGTCTCGTCTTCTGAAACCTCCTTTTGCCTATAAATAACCCTGTAGAGACCCGAAACAAAAGCAGATTGAGAAATATGCTAAGTTTTATATCTTTTAGTTTAGGTTAGTGTAGGTGTTCTTCTTTTCTTTTCTTTTCTTTTGTATTTTTATTTCATTTTTAGATCATGTATTAGAGCTGAGAGATTCAGATAGAGAAAGAGGTTGATTGATGTAATAGATAGTGATAATCTATGTAAAGGTGTCTCCTTTCTTCTCTATTGTAATCTTCTCCATCTTCTACATAATGCATAGTTAATTTTTCTTCTCAGGGCAATCTAACGACTAATCACTAACCATCTAGCCTCTTACTTGATAATCCACACGAATCTAATAGTCTCTACAAGGCCTTGCTCTTGCAAGAGCCATTGATGGCTCATGATGACGGATTCTAACATTCTAACATTTCTAACATCTAACCTACTAACTTGCTAACTTGTAATGTGTTCTTTATTTCATGCTCACCTCTAACCGATTTTGATGATCTAATAGTAGCTTGCAACTCGTGTGGTATGGATGTGTTGTTGAATCTAGAAGAACGATCTTTTGAGCCATACTTTGTATCGTCTCTTGAAGTTAAGGACTAGTGATGGCTAAGGATCCATGTGAGACAACTATCATTAAGAAATATATTCTTGTCTTATTCCTTACTTGAAGGATTTCGCATTAGTTTTCAAATATTATCTTTAAACAAGTCATTATTGTTCAATTGGTAGAGTTTTCAAAGAGTTAAATTATTTTCAAATCCTATTTTGAAAACCCCACCATCCAAAGGGTGATTGGATGGGCGACCATGTCTTGTATGCTCAAATTGAAAAACATTTTAACATGTGCATGAGTAGGGTGGTCATTATGAGTTATATACTTGATTCTCATTGTGTTTTCCATTGGTATCACAATTGATATTTATTTATTTTGTATACTCATGTTTGTTTCTATATATGTATGCTTCAACTTCAAATAGTATCAATTTCGATTGGTATTTACATTTTCATACATATATATGTGTTTTAATTGTACTTACTATATCTTTATATCTTAGAGCACAAATGTGTTATGCTAAGCTTGATTTAGTTCTTAATGACAATTATTTTTCAATTGGTATCTTATACAAAGCTTATGCATCATTTTCATTAGTATTTCATAAAGGGGGAGAAAAATTCATGTTTTTACTTTTCAATTGGTTTTGTTTACAATTGTATCCTACTCTCACTCTTTATGTTGAAAATGATATCTTAGTTTTCAATTAGCTTCCTACGCTCTTAATGAAAATTATTTTCAATTGGTATATGTTTCATTTTCAATATTGATATCAAAAATATTAAATTGTTATTATTCTCTATTTGGTATCTCTATTGCAAAATGATTTTAGTGTTTAACCAAAAAGATTGGTTTATTTTTTTTAATTGGTATCATATTTCAGTTTCTATTGGTATCATGATTTGGTATCAAAATATTGATATTTATTGCTTATATGCAAGGGAAGCTTAACATCTTCTCTATATATATATTTATGTTGAGTATATGTCATACTGAAGGCATTGACCTTTCTTTGGTATGTAGTACACGCGTGTAGTAGGAGCTTCACATCTCCTTTTTTATACATTGCATATTATACTTTATGTGGTTAGGGTTTAGTCATCTCTTTTCATATAAATGCATGTATGCAAGGGGAGTTAACTTAACATTTCTTCTCTTCATGAATGTATATAGCATATACACCTTATTGTTTGATTTATGCAAAAAGGAAGAAAAATATTTTTTATGCCTTTAGTGTTTGTATCCCTTTGTTGATGAATTGACAAAAATGGGGAGAGATATTTTGGAGTTTATATGCATGTTGCATGTTTATTTAAATTTGTTATCTTTTATTATTGGTATCAAGAGCATCTTTTGTTGGTATCAAGAACAACATTGTTTTAAGAACATTTTTATTTCAAAATTGGTATCAATAGCATGTTTATTTCATTGGTATCAAATATCATGTTTATGTGATTTTCTTATTTTGTGCATGTTTATGCATATCTATATTGAGCATTCATTACATATCTTTATGTTTTTTGCTATGCATGAGTTAAGGGGGAGCTTCTATAAAGTTTAACTATAATCCATGCATACATAACTCCATGATTTTATCATCATCAAAAAGGGGGAGATTGTTGGCCCAGAGGCCCTTCACTCTAGTTTTGATGATGATTAACTCATGTAGTTATTATTACTAATAATCTTATGATATTTAGTTTCAGATATTTAACCAAGATATTAGTAGATGATTAGCTTCAACAAAGGTGCTTGGGAGCTATCACATGTTGATTCAAGAGCTCGAGCGTTAAGATCGCATCTAGCACTCGGTTAGAGTCAAGCTCGGTGAATCACGTTTTGGATCGAGTCGACTTGGAGAAGGAGTTCTACAAGAAGATATCGGTTTGTTTAGTTTAAGATTGTTTAGATCTTGTGTAAATATTAGATAGTATTGATATACTCAAGTTCACAATACATACACAAGTTTCAATTTGTTTGGTTTTCAGTTTAACCGGTTTCGATTTTTCATATTAAAGGTTTTCATGAATAGATAGAATCAAAACAAGTTTACATGATTTAATGTATATAAGATTTGATTTATATACATCTATGCTTCATCTATTTAGAAAAACTTATTTTGATAGTCTATTTCATGAGTTGGAGTTTTGTATTTAAACAAAACTTATTTTTGGATTTCATGTCAAAAACATAGACATAATTCTTTATATGTATATTAGATTCTATCCATATACAATATGCTTCAAAGTTGTTTCAATATCATGTTTTTGTATTTACATGTATTTTGAAAAAATCGGATTTCCATTTCAAAATTTGGTTTTTGGAAAATACGATTTTTGTTTAAGGCAAATTTTCAAGAACACAAAAATGGTTCAAATTGTTTAGATATGTGTTGAATTTTAATCACACGTATTTGTATTTCAAAGATCTTATAAGAGCATATTTTTGTAGAATTTATGTGTATTTTATGGAATTTTTTTAGATGGTAAAAAAACAAGTTTTTAAATCCTATAAAAATCCATACCAGGCCGACCGCCGGTCGACCGGCACGGTCGACCGACGTGCACGAAGACGTGCACGTGGCCAAGTGAACTGGCCGGTCGACCGCGTGGTCGACTGGAATCACCCCACTCTCGGGTGGGGGCCGGTCGACCGTGCACTTTTGCCCGGTCGACCGGGCGGTCGACCGGAGGCACAACAGTCAGAAATCTGACCGTTGGCCGTCAACCGGTCGGTCGACCGGAAGGGCAGTTTTGCCCTTTTCCAGCTGCCAACGGGTAGAACTTTGTGGGGTTATAAATAACCCGCACTTGAGCTAGTTTTGGACAACATTTCAATAGCAAAATTCTCATTCTTTCTAGTGTTTAAATATAAGTTTTTAAAAGAGTTCTAGAGCCAAAAGATTTCATCTTTATTTGTTTTTAAAGGGTTGGAAAAATCAAAGAAAAATAGGATATTTGGGATATTGATTTTGATCTTCATTTCAATCTTATTCTAGTTGTTTTCTCAAGTATTTTCTTTGTGTTTTTGTTTTCCAAACTCCTTATATTCTCACACGTGAGCTATCAATCTATCCTATCTATTAGGATCTTGCTTTAGTGAGAAAATTGGTTTGTAGTTAAGAGAGACCACCAAGTGTTGTAACCCTCCTTACTTTGTGACATCCCTCTAGTGAGAGGTGATTGTGTTGAAATCCCTCTAGTGAGAGGTGATTGTGGAGGTTGTGTTGGAATCCCTCTAAGTGTAGAGATGATTGTGGTTGTGTGGCTTTGAGCTTAATCCCTCTAGTGAGAGGTTGATCATTATTTGGCTAAGCGCCCATCCCTCTAAGTGTAGAGGTGATAGTTGTTATGCCTTGCCTCTAGTGAGAGGTTGTATTTGTTGAGAGAGGAGTTGTGTACTCTCAAGTTATATTTGCCCAAATCCTTAGTGGAGGTTCCCTGTGTGGAAAGTCCTGTGTGAACGCTATAGTGGAATCCTTTGTGTGAAGGCGGGGACATAGAGCTGGGTGCTCGAACCTCGAAACATATTTTTGTATTTGCGTTTGATCCACTATCTCTAACTCTCTCTTATATTGTGCCCTGCATCATTTCATATTGTTCATTCATACTTATATGCTTGGTATTGCTTGTGTGTGTGCCTCATTTGTGTTGAACCAAGAGAGCTTCAAATAGCACCTCAACTCTTATTTAGAGGATTTAGAGGAGATAGTCCAGAGCCCTTCACCTGGAATTTGGCTACACTCTTCGGTTACACTAAGTGTGTTGCATTTAGTTTTTATTTCGCATTATTTGTCATTAGATTAACCATACACCTATTCACCCCCTCTAGGTGTACTTTCAATTGGTATCAGAGCCTACGCTCCTGATATTAGGTTTAACCTCCTAGGAGTGAGATGTTGGTTAGCTAATCTACATTGCATTTACACACATATAGTTTGCACTCATAGATAACCCTCCCATGTTTGAAATCTCTAAAATTCATATATGGAAGGTTATGATGAGTTGGCATTTAAAAGCCATAGGTTGGAAAGTTTATCTTGCTATTACCAAGGAATCTTACTTTAGTAATAGCAAGCATTTAGAGGCCATACACAAGCCCTAGAGGCACTTAGAAAATCACTTAGCAAAGAATATTTAAATATGGTTTCTCATTGTGATTCCGCCTTTACAGTGTGGAACATTTTAACATCTTCAAAGCTTCAATTGCCAAACCAAGTGGAGAAGGAATCTAGTGAGGACGAGTCCGACGATGCATGCTACATGGTCCAAGGGAATAACTCCCTTGAGGTACATTCAGATACTCAACTAGATAGTACTAGCTCTTCTTTTGATGATCATGATAGTATGGATGCCGATGCATTAAATAAAGAGCTATCTATTATTTGTGAAAACCTCTTAGAAAATATAAAGCTTTGAAAAAGAAGAGTTTTGGACTTAATAAAGAAAATAAGGACTTAGTTTCAAAACTTGATTTGACTTTGCAAGAGAAGGTTGAGATTTCTAATGAAAGGGCTCATCAAAATCCCAACTTGAACTTGCTCTAAATGAAAACGAAATTTTGAAAAATAAAAATAATTGTGAAATTATTTTGAAGAAAAATGAGGCTTTATCTTCAAAACTTGATTTTGTTATAAGAGAAAATGAATCTTTGAAAAACAAAATTGCTTCTATTTCAAAAGAATTGAATTTGGTTTCAAAGGAAAATATTTCTTTGAAAAATGATTTAGACTCACATGTTTGCCATGCTAGTGTAGCTTCACCACCTAGTGTATCTATTGCATGCACCATCTCTTCTTCCATAATTGAAAATGATATATGTGAAGAGTGTTGATTGTTTGGGCTCCATTTTGAGCCAATGTGCCACGAACCACACACGGTTGGAATCTGTGTTTCGAAAGAAACAAGTTCCACATATGCATGCACACAAACCACGACATACACATGTTTCTCACGTTCATACACACAACACCATGTATGCTCATGTGTACACTTGTAATCATTTAAGGTTATTTGTTTGGTTCCATTAGCGTCACCATTGTTGCAGTAGGGTCAGAAACAGTAATGGATTCTAATCGATCCTTAACACGAACCCGCTTTCGCATGAATCAGGGTACTGCCCTGGTGAAGGATTTTCTAAATCCTAAATAAGGTTGTACACAAGATGACTCAACCAATCAATTGCAATCAAGTATTTTTTTACCTTGAATTTAATTTAAAGGTAATCAGTTTTTCCAACCACTAATCTTAAGAGAATAGAATTCTCCCTATTAGACAGCTCCTAACTGGGTTGGAAGGATTGTCGGTTTACTGGTCAAACCAGTCAAATAAACGATTCAGTTCTTCCTCCAGGCCAGGCACTGCTGCAATGGGTAAGTCACATTTTCTAGACAAGGAAGTTCCTCTTCGAAAGTTTGAAAGCGATCACCGGAGTCTTCCCACAATAGTTCCACTTAAATTAGCTCGAAATTCTAATGAATAAGTTCTGATTGATTTTAAATTAGTTCAAGCTTGTAAAAAAACTTATATGCGGTTGTGATTTTTGAACTAAGAAACGGGTGATGAAATCCCAACCTTATGTGAGAGAGGACAGCTCTTAAGATCATTTTATGCAAGTATGCACTAATGCAAAACAAAATTCAATCAATAAGCACCTTCAAAACCCCACTGACAAGAGATTCGTAGGTAGAGTTAGAAAATACTAAACTTTCTGGCGACTCTGAAATAAACAAATTTTTATTTTTTATTTTATTTTGGCAAAGCAATATGTCATAAGCAAGCAAGCTTCTTCTTATTCTGTAAGTCTTTCTTTGTTCATGCAATATCTCTGAAAAAGAAAATTTGAAATTAAATCTTAGGGATGAAAAGAAAAATAATAAAAAAGAAAAGAATTTTGATTTTTTTAAGATTTAACTTTTTGAATTTTTAAAATTTTTTGAAATTATTTTTTTAAAATTTAAAATTTTTGTTTAACATTAGAAAAGATTAGATGTTGATTTTCAAAATCAAAAGATTTCACAAGTCCCCGGCAACGGCGCCAAAAGCTATTCTAAATTCGAAGTTCATGAAAAACTCTGTCATTGTTAAATCACGTACAAATTATGAAACATAAACTTGCTAGAATATTTTTAGTAAAGTGTGTAGTGGCAACTATAGAATCGAATCCACAGAGACTTGTTCTTGAAAATCTAGTTATTAAAAATTTAACTTTTATTTTACTCTAATTGAGAAATCCCTTGGATGAAGATTGGAATTTTGTTTTAAAAAAAATAAAGATCTTATGGAAGAAAGTAAAAGCAAAATAAAAATATGAATAAAGTAAAAGAAAAATAAAAATATAAAAAAAGCTAAAGAAGAAAGAAATACTAACCTTTTTTTGAAGATTTGAATAACTAAAATAATTAAAAAAAGAAATTAAGAGATTGGTACGAAAGGAAGAGGAAGATGAACAGGTGAACTTATTTCTTGTCATCGCCTTGATGTTTTCCTCCTCAAATCGATGCTAAAAACAAAAAAAATCTAATAAAAGAAAAAAGAAAAGAATTTGTATAAGAGTAGGGATGAATTCATAGAATCAGACATAAAAAGAAAAGAAAAAATTGTATAAAAAATAAAAATAAAGGAGACTTAGGCTGAAAATAGTGCACAATCTTGAAGAAGAATCCTAAATTTTATTCAATAATTTTTATTACAAGACCCTCGATCTCCTTCAATCTCGCATTACAATGCTCAAAACTCTCCTTTTTTTAGCTTTTCAGCTCTCTGGTGTAGCCCTCTCTCTCTCTGAACATAGGTATTTATAGGATATTACAGATAAGAGAAGCGTAGTGAGATAGAAGGAGAAAATGCTCCCCTAATTCAACACAAAGGCCGCGAAAACGTGACTTTGGCTGCGTTTTCGCGGCTAGATCATGGTCGTAGGCCCAGGATCTGATGGCTCCTATTCCTCTGCTCCACCTTTATCCCTGTATCCTTTTGGATTTTGAATTCCAGCTCCGTGTTTAACGATATACTCTTTTTTCTCAGCGAAATCAATAGGGTCTTAACAAATTCTGTTTTTCTTTTGAATTTTTATAGTTTTATCTTATCTGGTAGATCCAATCTCCATATCAGATTTCCTCTAGATCATTTGAATTTGATTTGATCCCCTTTTGATTTAGACTTTTGGATTTATTTGAATAGGATTCATGCTTATTTTTTCTTTATCACTCGGCAAGGATTAGGACATTAAGACAAGTGAGTTTGTAATATTTATTACAAAATATATATAGGAATATATAATGTTTATACAATATATGTGTCCAAACACTTCATCATTGTGTTTCAAAAAGAAAATTCATGTAAATTTAGAGAAATCATTAACTAAAACAAAAACAAAACGATTACCACTAAGACTTTTGGTTTTGTTGGATCATACAAATCCATGTGGATCAACTCTAATGGTCTAGATGTCATGATATCCCTGATTGCTTTGAAAGATGACTTGGGTTGTTTTCCAAGTTGGCACGCATCACAAATGCGGGTTTTTCAAACTTCAAATAAAAAATAGACTTCACTGATTCCTTGGAGTTAATTCTAGATAGATGGTCAAACAAAATATGGTCTAGTCTTCTATGCCATAAGTAAGAATCTTCATTAAAAATATTTAAACAAGCAGCATTGCAATGTAAATTAACATATCAATCATATAAACATTGTTTTCATGAAAATCGAAAAGAACACAAATATTTGTTTTCTTTTTTAAAATATCGCAAGTGAAATCATCAAAAATAACTTTAAAATTTTTATCACAAAGTTGACTAATGCTCAAGAGATTATGCTTAAGACATTCAATCAAAATAATATTTTTATTAAAGGAGATGAGCCAATTTTGATATTACTCATACCAATGATTTTGCCCTTTAAATCATCTCCGAAAGTGATGCCACCTTTATGATATCGTGATAGGGCTGCAAAATTGTTGATATCCCAAGTCATGTGCCTTAAGCAATTGCTATTAAGGTACCATGGCTCCATACATCTTGGAACCTTGGTGCGTACCTATATCAAATAAAGAAGTTATTGATTTTGGTACCCATATTCTTGGGTCTTGTAGTGTTAGTTTTTCGAACCCAAATATGATCATTTGAAGCATTAATGTGATCAAAGCAAATATTAGCTAAGTGATATTTCTGGTCACAATAGGTGCAAGTATAAACTCTATCATACATAAAACACATGATCTGTCTGTGAAACATGAGCCTGCTTATTGTGTGTGGCATGTTTAGCATGATGAGTGTGAGCATGTGTAGCATGAGAAATATGAACATGTTTCCTTAGAGTGTGTTTCTTAGGAAACATGGCCTCTAATCTAACCTTATCAAACTCACATTTTTTAAAACATTTTCCAAAATGCTAATTTTGGTTTTTAAAATATAAATCTCTTTTTCATCAATCAAATAAAATTTTGCTTTACAAGAAATTTTGTGTGCATCAAAATTCTTTGTGCAGAAGTAAGTGTGAAAGATAAAACCTCTTTTTCTTTTGAGATAATAACAACTTGTTTTGAAGAAATTCATTTTTCTTTTTTAGTTTAAATATTTTTTCTTGAGAAAATTATAGTTATGAGAAAGTTCTTCAAAAGCTTCACCAATTCATCCATGATCAATTCACAATCATCTAGGGATGGTTCAGATGTTATCTTGGGTGCGTTGTCATTAGCCATGAAACCACATTAGTCGTGTCCACCTCTTATTCGGATTCACTCTCCGAATCCCATTTGCTTTGAGAGCCTTCTTCTTATAGGGCTTATTTTGCGGTAGATGGCTTGCTTTTGGTTTCCGGGCATTCCGTAATAATATGCCCAGTTCTGGTAATTAAAGCAAATGATCTTTTCTCTTCCTTTCCTTACTCTAAAACTTCTCCTCTAATATTCCTTTAGATTATGAGTTGAGGTGCTCAATTGCCTTCTTGTTGAGATGAGTAAAGACCGATAAATGAGAATGGTGAATGTAATACAATGAATAGAATGTGAAAATGAAGCAACAACAGAAGTGTAAGCAACGTAAAGAGATAGAGATTAAGAGACAAGCAATCACAAACACAAAGAATTTATTTCAAGGTTCAAGCCACCACTCTACGTCCAGCCTTTACCACCATAAAGGATTTCACTATCCACAATAGAGCTTTCACAAAATGACCTTATAATAAAAATTACAATGGTCTACATAAGACCGGAGTACACAACTCCAACACGCAATCCTCTATACAAGAGGTAGCATAAAGCCAATGAGGTTTACAGAGCTCTTGGTGATCACTAGATCACAAATACTCTCTTCTTTACTTCTTATAGAATAGATATAAATTGAGGCTCAAGGAGTCTGTGAGAGCAAAATTCAGTTGAAAGAATTTAAGAGCTGAAAAACCAATTGAAAAAGCTTTGAAAATGTTGACACTTGAAAACTAGAAAATTGAAAACTTTTCTCTTTAGAGCAAACTTAATTTTCAATGTATTTCTCAAAAACTAATAAAAACTTATTGTATAAATCCAATCCCCATGACCCATATATATGGGCAACTCATAAACCCTGTTAGAATGGTTCACCAAGTCATTAGGGAAGAAATTTGACCCATAGAAAGCAAAAATGCCATTAGAGAAGCAGAAAAAAAACAAAAATTTTAAAAACTAGCCGTTACTGTAGCTTTGGAAGAGGTACGGTTGACCAGCCAGTAGACCGCTAATTCATTTTCATGAACTAGCCGTTGGCTACGGTCGATAGCTCAGTCGACCGTTCTGTAGCTAAAAGCTACAACACAGCTGTCGGTTGACCGCTCGGTCTACCGACACCCAACAGAGACTTGGGTCTCTGTTCGTCAGTCGACCGCCCTCCAACAGAACCAATAGGGTCTTCACTCGTCCGACCATGGCGGTCGACCATTCAGTCGACCGATACCCGTGCACAAACGTGCACAAAACTCAACCCATGGGCCGGTCACTGGCCTGGGTCAAAAATTAATTTTTGAGTATTTTGAAATGCAAACTGTTTTTAAATATTTTGTATTGATTTTTAAGAGATATAGCAATGTCTACGCAATGAGATACATGTTCTAAATTAGATATAAAATATTTGAAAAAAATATGGAACATGTATCAAGACCAAACATGTAAAACACCAAGACAATAAAAACTGTATTTTCAAAAATGTGTATTTTTTTTTGTGTGTAACTTCTTGAACATCAATCTATATTCTATACTTTAACATATTATTTTTCTTTCAAGGTTCTTATTGACTACAAGTGTCCTTAAGCGGGCTTCTCCAATAGCGATGTCGAGTTCGTTGAGCTCCAATCCCATACTTGATTACCCTTGAGTCTTCAATAACTTCTTTTAGAGGAAGAAACACATTAAATCCTCTTGAACCCTGAAATAAACTTAAGCACTTAGACTTGATTAGTACTAGATAACCACATATGCTTTGTTATCATCAAAATAAGAAACTAGTGATTGTAACTTTAAGCCAACAACTTTCACCCACTTCCATACTCTTCTTCTTTCTCCATTTCTTATTTCTTTTCTTCTTTTTCTTTCCTCATTTCTTTCCTCCTCCTCCTCTCTCATTTTGGCCGATGACTACATCCAAACCCTCTCCCTCTCTCACTTCAAACTCTCTCTATCTCCACGCAATCTCTCTCACCTCAATTCTCTCTCACTATCAAATTTTAGTAATTCTCTTTCAAAATCTCACTCTCCCTTACTCTTTTCTCTCTCCTCCATATTGCCAGCTACCACCACCTACCCATCAGCTCTGGCGCCTCCTCCGCCCTAGCTCCACTGCTAGTGACTCCCAGGTGGTGCTCTGGCCACCCCAACCCGATCAAAAAACCCTTCTTATTCCCCACCTCCCTCCATATCAATCACCATCCATCCACCACCATCTTCTCTTCCATTCCACCACCGCCATCATAACCTATCTCCACCATATCCATCACCATACCACCTCTTCTCCTCCCCTCAACCACCCACCACCACCATCATCCCCAATATCATCCTCAACATCTTCACCACCATCTCCATACCACAACCACATTTCTCACCACCAACCTCACTTATCTCCACCCAGGGCCCCACTGTGCCGCAGACCTCCCCACCGCTGTCGATCAGCACGTGCCACCTCTGGCCCACAGCCTTCCTTGTCGTGCCCCCTCTTCTCTTCCCCTCATCTTTCACTCTCTTTCCAAGTCTCTTTCTCTATATCATTCTCTCTCCTCTCTTTCTAATCTTTCTCTCTCATCTTTCTTGCTCTCCGCGCTCGTGTGCGTTAACACCCCATGCATTTTCCAAAGACCGGTGTCGTGCCCGTGATGTTGAGGCGAGTACACTTTTTTTGTGTTTTGGGCGAGTGCCTCTTTTGTGTATTGGGCGAGTTCATGTATTTGTGATTTTAGTTATTTGTATAATTGATGATGCTTGTAATTTTGTGGATATTGTTGTATTGCTTGGGCGATGTACTATATCTGATAACTAATGTTTGTAATAGTGTAGACAATGCTTGTATATATGCATGTGATTGGACTAACGATGGTGCAGGTTGCAAGTATTTAGTTAAAGCCCTCGGGCAAACTATCCTTCGGGGTTGTGTTATCTGAGAGATCGCTCTTCATGTTAACCAATAGGCTTCAGTCTTGTACCCTCTGTTGGTTTCGTGATAGTTTGGGGGGTGGTTTCGCCAGGTTGCAGTTACTGTGGCTTAAACCCTCGGGGTATTGTTAGCTTGTCAAGAATCTAGCTAAATTGTATGACTGCGAGCCGAGCTTAATTGTGTAGCCTCATCAGGCATGGCATAGCTATGTTTAGCCTCCGAGCTTAAACCCTCTGGTTCTACTAGCTATGCCATGTGACTGCGAGCCGAGTTTAGTTGCGTAGCGTCGTCAGGTACGGCTTAGCTATGCTCCCGCTTTGCTCAGCCTTCGAGCTTAACCGTATAGCTATTTTCTTACTTGTTATTTATATATGCATGTGGTGGTACTAACATTTTATGTAGGTACTCCAGCCTCCGGGCTTAATCGCTCTGCGGTTCTATACTACTCCGCCTCCAGGCTCAACCTCTATGAGGTCTATTAAAGTCCTCTGGACTTCTATATGCTATGCTTGGTAAGTAGACCTAGCGCTCAGTGCTTTACCGCTAGCTTCGTACGAGCGTAGTTACGCCGTGAGCGTGACTTCACCAAGTGTTAGTTAGACACTTATATGTTGCTTCGTCATGTGTGTTTAGCTCCGCCGCGAACGATAACCACGCCGAGTGTGATAACGTTATGTTAGCTCCGCTCCAGCCTTAGCTCCTCTTGGATGTTTGCTTGTCTACTTGCTTGCTTGCCTACTTTCCTACTTGTCTGTCCAACCCTGCTTGTCTACTTACTTATTCAACCCTACCTAGCCTGCTACATAGCTTGTCCTCTCTGGCTCGCTTACCTACTTGCCTGCTTGCCTACTTAGCCCCGCTTGCCCGCTTGCTTCTCCAACTCCGCCTAGCCCTGCTTGCCTACTTGTCTACTCGTTTGCTTATTAGTTTAATTATTATTATATTATTATTATTATTATTATTATTATTATGGTTTTGAAAATTTTGTAATATTCTTGTACTCTGTTTTCATGAACTAGTTTGCGTGATCAGTTACTTGATTAATTTTTGTAACTCTGTGTTTACTTATACTACTTGTACTGTTGTACACTACTTGCCACTGGATAATTGCCACATGATACTTGCCACTTGACTAGTTACTTGCTTACATGTTGCATGATTATCTCCTTACGGGTGTCATCCTGTGCTCCTGTATTAGTCCTGCATATTCTTTCTATTATTCTTAATTCTTCCCGTAAACTGTTAATCATAACTAATCAGTAATAATCAACAACTTACATGGGGATGGGGGAACTGATGGATATCAGTATGATGTCGTGTTTATAATGGTCGTGGCACTGAAGTGTTGTATGGAGCGTAATATAAGTCCTCGAAGCAGTTGAAGTGTCATATGGGGCGGTAATATAAGCCCCCGAAGCAGTAGCCAGTCCCGCGCCGAGGCGGGCCCCCTATATATATGATCCATCAATCTCTATCAGTTTTCAATAACACTTATTTTATTCATAAGTGGATGTATACTGGGATGCTAGTGCACAAACCAAAACATATGAATCAAATGAGAAATAAGATAATAACTTAATAACCAAATAATAATATTTAGGAACGTGAAATATTTGGTCTCTCCTTTATTTAGGTTTTGGCACTCACATATCATATTTGAATGAGTTCTTCTAGAGTGCGAGCTCCATTACGGACTATCAATGATGTGAGACACTGACAAGGATGATTGAAATATCAGGCGGTACTAATTATTATTATTGAATAACTTAAATATCGACATCCTAATGATATAATTGTAGTAATTGAGGGCAACTCAGGTTGTATGAACTTAGTTGATGGTGACATGGGATATACATTGTATATATGAGAGCTTCCTTGTTTGAATTATCTCCTCGACAGACTGATCGCATGAATTTGTCAACTAAGTTCATATAACTGATATTACCTACAATTGCATCTAATACATTACCCCTGCACCTGGACTGTATTTGCACTGCTTGTCACTTGCTTGAAATGCTATGTGTGATATTGAATCTCCTGAAGTGCATGCTTGACTCACGTCTCTATGATAATAAAATACTATTATAATTATTCGGACAACTTGGATTGTATAAACTCTGGTGATGGTATATGAGGTTGATGATATATATATATTATATATATATATATATATATATATATATTATATATATATATATATATATATATATATATATATATATATATATATATATATATAGAGGATCTGTACCTCAGCCTGCGGGCTGAGAGAGTTTCTCAGCCTGCGGGACGTGCTGAATATAGGCCACACATCGGTCGCAGAGTGTGGGCGCCACAAAAAATCAAAAAATCCCGCCTAAACAATCGTGAATCAAAAGGACAAAAATACCTTTAAATGACGACTGCGACTTCTAGCATTCAAAAGTAAAAAACATTCAATGGTCGCAGACTTAATACAGAATAAAGAATACAAGACAAAAAAATGTTATCGCATAGCAATGCGACCTCCTTCGGTACTGCGACCAAATTCGCAATCTTCTTTCTCATGCCTTCTGTAAAAGAAGTAATTAATATTATATCTACCGTGATACAACACCAGTCTAGAAAAAAAGATATGCACTAATGTTAATCTCGAGAAAGGAAAGATGTGCACCATACGTAATCTAAAGATATAGCCAAACAATTCTATAAATAGTTAATTTGTACTTCGGATTCTCCAGCAATAAGTCTTCATTAAATATTTAATTTTTTTACCACTTCCTACATACTCAACCCTCACCTGTAACAATTATTATTACTATTCATGTTCTTCCACAATATTCACCTTTATATAAAGCTTGTAACTAATATATTACCTCATACCTAAAAAACTATAATTTTGCTCTTCCTTTTCAATTTGATTTCAAAAACTTCCAAAAAAAATTCATTCTTGAATCATGTCTTCCCCATCTTCTTCCTCTGAACACTCAGAATTCAACTTCAATCAATCCCCACCGGTCCTTTGTCTTTAGGATATTCTAGTGAATCTGATACCAGTCTGGACTTCACTCCTTTTGACTATCTCACTACATCAAATAATGTATTAACTGATCCTCCTATTCATGATGATAATGAATTTTTCATGTGGGTTAGTGAAGAAGACATTATTCCTCTGCCACTTGACGGAGACATGCTTGATGAAAGCATGTCCTCTGATGCTGTAGGCTCGCTTCCTACAAACGGGTCAGACGAAGAGCTTGATAGAGACGATCCATTCTGGGAGTTCATCGGTGAAACAAAAAAACCTCAAAACCAGCAAGATGATGAGGAAATAAGTGATGAAGAGGAAGAGCAGAAGAATGAAGACGATGAATCTGCTTATGATGGTGATAATGACGAGGATTAGGATTTCCTGATCTTCTGATATTCAATTATATTTTGTCTTCTTTTAAAAGCTTTTAATTCTATTTTTTTTGTAAGGTCTCTTCTCAATATATTAACTTATAAGCTCTTTTAATTACATATCCAAACTGCGACTGCTGCTCTTAAACACTGCGACCATAGTCGCAATCCTACTACGGATGCAATTTTATGGTCGCAGTTAATCATTTATCAGTTCCCAATGCGACTTTGGTCGCAATAAGTACTGTTTTGGAGTTCAAAGTAATTTAAAGTTATAGTGTATTAACTTTTAAACTGTTTTGGATAACTGAACAGTCACCTAGGAAGTATACAATTTTTGGGAAAAGATAGAAAATAATTTGAGAGATATTCACGTGGTCCGAGCTTAAACCTTTTGGAATTCCGGGATTAAAAATATATAAAGGGTCATGAGCAAAGGAATAAAAACATACCATCCTCTTCACCGGAAAGAAGCCAATACATTCAAACAATGTCTTCACCATCACCACGTCTTCACCGGAAAGAAGCCAATCATCAAATGATGATTTTATGTTTAGTTCTGAAAACATGTCTCGCTATGGGTCAGAATCTGAGCTGATACAGACGAACCTTTTCTGGGAGTTCATTGATGAACCAAAACACAAACATGAAGAGGAAGAAAGCGACGATGAGACTGTACCTGAAGAGGAGGAAGAGACAGAAGACGAAAGCGATACAGAAGACGAAAGCATGACTCTTGACGACGAATCTGATTACTATGGTGATGACGACGATTAGAAGTTAAAAAATTGTATTTTGTTTTTCTTTTTAAATATATATAAATCAAATTGAGTTATTTATGGGAGTTTTCTTTTTAATATATATAAATCTGTTTTCTAAAGTTATTGTGTGAAATTACATTTTTACTACTATGTATCGGTTGAAATATTGCGACCATGGAGGCAGACTTAATAATACAATGCGACCAAGGTCGCAGTTGCTGGTCTTTAATCTTAATCAACAACAACACTGCTACCTTGGTCGCAGTTTCTGACCGCATCAGACAACAGACAACTTTTCATTTTTTCATTTAGATTCAAAAAATGACTTAATCCAAAACATCACTTAATAAAACAAGAACACGGCGACCTTGGTCGCTATGCATGTTAATCTAAAGGAAAACACTTACTTAACGTACTGCGACCAATGTCGCAGTCCATGTAAAGCGACCTAAGACTGCA
>JAVJIF010002371.1:50000-342583 GCA_038442645.1 Agave tequilana | reverse complement strand
AGATTTTTCCCACCACAACATGTCTATATCAAGTTGCACATATTCCACGACTTGTTCAAATTCCAAACATCTTTCGGATACAAAATTAGGCCTCTTAACTAATGATGGGTGAATGACTGTTAAAGCTCAGACTGCATTTCATTGAAACTATCCACTGGAGCTCCACCATAAAGCTTTTGTTTCTTCTCCCCTATTTCTCCCCTATTTAATGTGTTTATATCATATTTAGCTATCAAATTTTCTTTCGATGGACATGACTATTTTCTTTAGCCTTATCGGCAGCTTGCTTACCTTTTTCACTGTTTATCTTTTGGTCTTCTCTGCCCTTTGTGTCTCGTGATAATTCATACAACGAATGATCTGATGCTTTTGTTTCTGTAGATCAAGGAAGGTGATCGAATAACATTACTGGAACCATATCACACAATGATTGACTTTTCATGGTAAGGGAAGGTATATTTTCATAATTCCTTGTTATCATTCGTTTTTTAGGTATTGCTGATGTGCTGTTTTCAATATTATAATTGTAATTGTAATCTTTTTTAATTTGTTTATTTTTATTTTTTAATTTTTGCTAGGGCTAAAATTTTAGGTAGGGCCTCATAACCTCAATTAGTAATTCTGTTGAAGTTGAACTATCTGTTGAAAATTAATCAACGCTTTAGTTGAAACGGTGCAGAAATATCAGAATGTTACACATTGCATTGTTTCACCAAAACCAAAATGAGATGTCTATCAGATCATCATTGTGCTGCTTCTTTGTCGATTTCAATTTTCATCTTATTAGTTTAGAATGGTTTTATTTAATTCCATAGAGTGGTTGCCTATGGTGTATGGTAGAATCCAATTCTAGGATGGTTAGAGATGGAGAAAACTGTCTCTGTGGTACTGTTGAATCAGTTAATAATCCGATTTGTCATGAAGATTGAGAAATTATTTTGAAGAAGTAGCTACTTCCTTCCGACTATGGATCTGAAAAAGCTATTTTAAGACAAAAAAAGGCAAAGACTCGCGCAACTAAGAAAGAACAATCTTTCCAACAGCTTAAAGTGCTTCAACAATAGCTCATGGAGGTCGCTAGGCCTAAATAAATTAAATATACCATCTAATCTTTGGAATGTGGTTAGTTAGTTGGAAAGGTTGAGTTGTATGATGAGTGTAATCTTCTCTTCTGCTTCTTTTCTCTATTTGTCTAAATGTTGTTAGATACATCATTGTATATTCAGAGCCAGGTTGAGGTTACACTAGTACAGAAATGAGCTTTCACCTCGCCCATTCTACTACGGTTAGAGTCGCAACTTGCATGCATCAAAAGACGGTGGCAATTTTAAAATTTGATAAATAAAAAAAGACGTAGTTTTTGAACCGCCATAGTTTCTTTTTAATGGCGATTTTTAACTGCCATGGAAGATCATTTCTGTTGTAGTGTCATCTGTGTTTGTGTCAAAGTGTGTTTGATAAAGTTAACAAAACTAAAATTTCTTTCACTTTGGCTCTCTCTCGAGTTCTCTTGTATGTTGGATATTTATAACAATATTTCTAAATTTTAAAACATTTAACACATTAATTAAATAAATCTTTTAATCAAACTTGTTTGCTTGTCCTAAACACGCTATTAATGTAAAAGAAATTAAAATAGAAAAATAAATTTACTAACCTGGGGTGACGTAGTCGTGCAGAAGTACTGCCTTAGAAGAAAGATATTCGGTGTCTTACCCCGGACCTTGAAGTGACCTTCTCTCCTAGTGGTAAAAACCCTCCCGATAAACTACCAGCACTCGGCCTAGGACGGTGGCCAAAGCCTCTGCTCAGATGAAGAAGTTGTCCAGAAAAATGAAGATAATGAACAAAAAATATTTCCTTTAACACTGAAGCAATTCTCTTGAAGAGTAAGCTTCGGGCTTCTTTTTAAGATGAAAAGAGAAATGTGTTGTGTCTCTTACCGTTGAAGAGAGGGTCTATTTATATATTTCAAACCCTCTAGTAGTTGTAACTGCAAGAAATTTTCACGATCACAGAATCGGATGGTTGAGAGATTTTCTCATCCAATGTGAATCTAGTGAGACTTGATCAAAGTTGATTTGGTAAAATAAATAAATAAAATTTAAAACTAAATTTTTGTATTTAATTTTTAGACTCAAAAATTCCAACAGTTCTCCCCTTAAAAGCTTGAGTTTCAGGGAAGATAAAACATAACAACAATAATGCATTATGTAACACCCCTTTCCTAGAATACGTACTTAGATACATTTTCTGATTTTCGATCATATTTTTTTGTTTTTTTCCCTATATTTGTTTTTTCTTTGTGTTTATTTATGCTATTGTTTTGTATTGAATCCGGATTCCTAGACTCAGAGTCAGTCCGAGTCTAAACCGGGGAACTGATACCAGCGTACTGCCTGATTTGACCTTTCTGATAGTCTGATTTGACCGATTTCAGTTACAGATACTGTTTTCCAATATTTTAGATTTTTCATGATTTTTTGAAATTTTTCAGAATTAATTTGCAAAATCTTCAAAACCGGTGTCGATCGGTATCGCCGATCGATTCCCGATTTTTTAGTTTTTGAATGGAGTTGAATTTTTAGAAACAAATTTTACATTACTTCTTAGAATCTTATTTTCCATCTAAATACATTTTTGAAGATTTTTCTGAATTTATCAAAGTTCGACTGGTTTTGATGTCGACCCGTATCACTGGTGAATTTCAGAATTTTTAATTTGAAAATCAGATTGAATTTTTTGAATTCGATTTCACCATGCATCTTAAATAATATTTTTTATTTTTGGGAACGTTTCTGAAACAGTCTATTTTTATCCGATTTAAATAATAATATTCTTTTCTTTTCTTTCTTTTCTTTTCTTTTCTTTTCTTACTTTTCCTTGTCCACTCCTCTATTTAATACTCTCATTTTATCCTATTAATTTAATTATTAAATAATATAATTTACTTATTTTTCCAATTCTCTTTTCTTTTTCTTCTTTTTATTCTCTTTCCTTTTTCTTCTTTTCTTTTCTTTTTTCTTTTTCTTTTTCTTTTTCTTTCTTCTCCACCTGCTCTCCGTCCTCCCCCATACCCTGCCGACAACCGCCCACACCCCTGCACCCCCACTCCTCCACTGACTCCCCCTCTCCCTCTCCTTCTCTTTTTTTTCCTTTCTTTCTTTCTTCTTCTCATTCTCTTCCTTTCTCCGTCTCCCTCTCTCCCACCAACTACCTCTCTCTTCCTCTCCTTAACCGCCGCCGCCAACACCACCCCACGCCGCCGCCTCCCTAGCTAGCGTCACCTCCCCAAAGTCCCCATCTTCTCTTCTTCACTTCCCTCCTCTCCATTTTCTTCAATTTTACTTAACCCCATCATCACTACCTTCCTCTTCTTCTCCAAAATTCACCCTCAAATCTACCACCTCCTCCACTCCACCACCCAACCACCATCTCCACCTCCTCCTCCAACTCCCCAACATCACCACCAACATCAACCACCACCTTCACCATCATGACAACCACCAATCATAACCACAACAACAAAATCAACTCCCTTCCACCTCCTAGAATTCATTCCCCCCATACAGACCAAAGTACCACACAGACGAAAGTGCCACACCACATACGTGGTGGGGCCACCTCTTAAATCTGTGGGGCTTTCTCCTAAATCTATTCTCTAAGAAAAATAATTCTTCCTCCTGCATGTGCCCTGTGCTGCCTGGTGTTAGCGTGACAGGCACTCTCAGTGCATATTAACACACACCTGTACAATAATAACGCCAAGAGCGTATGTTATTTAGTTTCTTCCCTAATCGAATAATGGTACCCGCATATCGGAGTTCGGATGAGTTTTACTGAAAGTGCGGGCTCTAACGTGAACTGTCGGTGTTGTGAGACACCGATGGGAAAAGGACAAGAATAATAAGTGATACTGATGATTATTATCGGATAACTTAAATGCAGCACACTAATTTACCCATGCATGTGACTTACCATGTTGTATTATAATTTTTCTGAATTAGTCGACTATCGCAGAAACAGAGAAGAAGCTTCATTCAGATCAACTTTCTAGTCGACTTGTAATTGTGATTAGTCGACTACATTCCTAGTCGATTGATATATTTTATAGTTGACTTATAGGTCTTTGATTTGGATTGTAGGGATACATTGTAATGGGTTAGCGTGACAGGAATTGTCAGTTAGGGGAGGTTATACTGTATTGCCGGTTTGGCTTACATTCAGTTTTGATAAATAAAATTTACATTCTCTAAAAAAAAAAAAACAATTCATGCTGTATGACTTGAGCTGGATATTCTGTTTTACTATATGTGATTTCTAAATTATTATACGGGATTTTCTAATCTCTTATTTACTGACTTGTACCGACATTGCATGTTTATGTGTACCTATGCTCTCGACACCATTTTCTATGCATGTTTTCCGATTCAGATTTATTGATACACATGTATTTGATTTCAGATTTACTACTGATTCTTTGATTTTCATTTATGTTACTGTTCATTGCATATACCTGTATGCCTGAACCACCTCACTTGATCATGTACACGTGTGACTGCCTGAGCACACTAACTGGCTTTTCTTACGTACTCGCTGGGTTATTTTCTGATAACCCTGAACCTTCATGTCCAGGTCTAGGAGTCTGGACCGTGGTGGCCTTGTTGTAGTTGATCAGAGTGTGTAGTGAAAGCGTGAATTAACGGTTGTCTGTCCAGAGCCCCTTTTCTTCCACTTCCTTGATCAGCTCGCGAGATCCTTATCTTGCTACTCGTGAGTATTTTCCAGTGTTTTTACATTGCATATCATACTTTTGCGCTTCTTAGTGATCTAATATTTTTGGAATATTGTATCATGCTCTGTGATAACTGTGTACTTGTGTTATTATTGCTGAAATGTATAATACCACTGTGCTTTTGTTGTTTGATTCTTGCTTGTACTGATGCTTAACGTATATATGTGAGGGTATTTCCGCCCTGCATATATACCTCGCAGTAACGTCTCTGTACCTACGGGATTGGGGCGTTACACATTATAAAACAAATCATCAAATCAAAAAATAAGAATGAAATTGGGCAACATCATACTGTGGATTCGGGATAAGTGGACTATGCCTGAAACCTTCCTTCGTGAATTCATCGCTATCTGAGAGACATAGTGGACTGCGCCGAAACTAGCCTCTTTCACCAGATATTGATAGAATACACACACAAAAAGTCTCCATCTATTGAGCGAGTGGGTTGAGCGTTCAGGCCATGCTCAAAATAACCGACTCATGAGAGTTTCTAGGGTCAACCATGTTCCCCCCAATCGCGGCCATCATGATTCCTCTCATGTAGGTAAGTCCTCCAAGGGTACTACAGTTGGATGATATACCCTCCATACTACATGTGTTAGACTTATTAAGAGTTAAACTCAGTACCTAATTGTATTATAAGAATCTTCACCATAGAGAAGAGGTATGTATTATAAGAATCTTCACCATAGAGAAGAGGTAGTAGTTACAATGATACATATAGGATACAAACATATCCGGGTCGATGCTCCACACGAGTATCACCTGCCCAGCTTATTTCTACCACATTGAACCTCTTTCATGGAACCAGCTCTCAATCAAGTAGGCTGAGTTTTCACTGTCAGTGAACCTTACTATGGGCTTAACCCCATCTTCCTTGATGATTTTAGGATCACATTCCTAGAAAGACTTTTAGTCAGAATGACTTTATGTTGTTCAGAGTCAAACAATGGCTTAACAGCTTCTATTTCTCAAGTGGTGACAATTAGAGGTTTAACTTTTCATGATCACATTATTATGACTCTTGACACCCTTTATTAGACCTATAAAGCCTTTGAGTAATTGTCATAGTCTCCCCCCATTTGAGATCATAAGGTAGCTATAAAGTTTTTCTTATTGTGTTAATTTCAAAATGAGCAAATTATACCATAATGGTTTATGATAAAGCACATATACATTGTATTTAATTATTGCAGTATTTAAGGTATGTTATACATATCTTTAATTTGATAAAGAATAATTCAGAAATTTACGATTATCGAATCATTTTAAGGCAGACTTAGTGTTAAAGTCTAAGTATTAACATATAATTCAGATATATCTAAAATATAGCTTAAGTATATGATAGTATATACTTATTAAAACTTTAAGGGATGCACATATACTAGAAGAAAATATTTATTATCCATTCTACTCACCCTATTAAGACATGATGATGTCCCAAATTAAATTTAGTATCTTATAAGATGGCTGCAAATTGATTCTTTGCCAGATATCAAGACATCATAATTTGCCTTACTATTTATATTTTTAATAGCATCCGATTTTTCATCATGGACAAATCACCATTGTCTTAATTTAGTGATTAGGATATATAATTTAATTTTTTTCCTTTGTACTTGCAACTTTACTTTCACAAACAATATATGCATATAATGTATGCATTATATATCTTATAGTTTTGAAAAATATCACATTTAAAATCTTCAAAGAAATTTTAATTGATTTTGAAAATTATTCACAATTTAATTAACAGAAAAAATTATAATATTTTTTCAAGAAGTAAACTTTTTTAAAGAAATATTTGAAGTGCATGATTATGTAAAACATAGTAATCACAAGATATTTTACTATAAAATGATGCACTTATAATTTCAATACACCACACACAATTTCATGAATAGAAAATTTAAAGTTTAATATTTTTCTCAATTTAGATAAGAATATCCTCATACTTAATTCAGGAAAACACTTAAATAGAAGGTGTATAAATTTTTCAGTAATTAATATAATGTTAATAAGTATAATAAGTTATATCAATAGATGATATTTTTAACTTGATATAGTTTCAATAATAAATATCTCATTGAATAAAAGATAGTAGTGAAATGAGAAGGATTGAATGTTTTTAGTTATAGATAATTTCAAAGAAATTTATTTCATTACTCGAGATATTGGAATAGATATCCTTTTAAATTTTAAGAAAAATAAAAGAATCTGATTTAAAATTTCTAACCAAAAATCTTGATCAAATTCTCGATAATTAAAACTATATTTGAAAATATCAAAATAGATATTTAATTTATCTCTAAACTTAAGTAGTGGAAATTATAGTTTGTAAAGTCAAAATTGAAATCTGATTTCTAAAAGTCTAAATAGGGTCAAATTCAAACTTGATAATTATAAGTTAAGGGTAATATGCATAATAATAATAAGATTATGTGGTAGTCTCTTCATCTCAATTATATTACTATATTATAGGAAAATTATTCATCTTAGGCAATCTAGTTTTAATAAATCCAATTAAAATTGGACGGGGCAAAGCCTCACATGACTATTAATCATTTTGTACATGGTTATAATTAATATACTTATTTACATAAACTCAGATTATAAAATTTTCTCACGTAATATCATCAGTAGCACACTTTCTAATTGTAGCTTTAATATAATTATATTGTTTGAAATTTTTAATCCTACTCTGTTTCTCATACTAGGTTTTCTAGAGTATAAACTAAGAATTCAATTCTAGCTAATTTAGCATGGTCCGATCATGATTTATATCAAACTCAAATATGAAAGATAGTTAAAACTAGATCTAATCATAATATGTAATTAAGGTTGATCCTAGATAGATTCAGGTATGTCCAAATGTTGTATACATTAGGGTTATAAGCTAGACAACAACATTACCTTTAAGGTTATAGTTAACATAAGCTGATAAAGTATATTTAATATAGTATTATAGAATTATTGGGTTAGTCAAAACCTCAATTTTACCAGTCTAATTAGCCAAGTCGGCGTAACTCAGGTGAGAGATTTTTCACTCTTGGCGTTCCTTAATTACAGAACCATGTTGAGTACCCTTTCTTAGTTATACACCAATTGTGCGGAATTTTGAGAAAATATTTTACCCTTTAATTTCTTTTTCCTATTGAATTAAAGATATTTAGGAGTCTATGCCTATTCTAACCACATGGAGAGTGTTCAAATAATGTTGTTGTAATTTAAGTTTGCCAAAATGATGAAAAAATTTGTATCATGTTTTCTGTATCCACACTATTTAAAAATGTTTGAATATAGATTTATGTAGATAGCTTTTAAATTAGGGTAAGCATAATAAAAGAGTAGAGTTTTTGTTTAATTTAAGTTACAAAATATTATAACAGATCAGAATAAGAATCATAATATTAATATACTAGAATCTAAAATTTCACATGCAGCAATTATGCAATTTGCTTTGCAGGAATTGGACAATTCTTAAATTTTTTAGGTTTGTTATATTAATAATTTAGATAATAAGAATTAAGTCATCTCTAATGTAATGTCTCTATATCATGAAACAAGTATTGGATGTAATAAACAAGTATAGCAGAAAATATTCTTTTTGCATGAAACTACTTTTTAATTAACTTGCAATTAAGAGACAAGTGTTTAAATATTACTGTAATTAGAAAAAGTTTAATTACAAGAAATTGATTATTGCAAGAATAGACTTTGTAAGAAATTTGTAATAATTTAACAAGATAAGATTTGTAATAATCTAATAAGATAAGATCTTATAATTAAAATAATTCAATAAGATATTGTGAAAATTTAAGAGGATAAGATCTTATAAATAATTTTAATAAGATCTTGTAAAATTTTAAAGAGAAGATCTTGTAAAAGATATTAATAAGATCTTGTAAATAATAATAATAAAATTTTATAAAATTAAATAATAATTTTCAAGATTGAATAGCAGTTTTACAAGAATTTTACTAAGATAATAACTTACAAGAATCAGAATAGAAGTCTTGTAAGAACTTTAATTGAGTAAAGTCTTGTAAAAATTTCAATAAGGTAATATCTTGTAAATGATTTTCCTTTTGCAGTAAAAATAATTAAATAAGATGTTGCAATGAAATAATTAAATAAGAAATTTTAATGGAAAGGATAAGATTATGTAAAGATTTTCTAAGATCTTGTATTGCAAGATTTGGCCTTGTAAGAATTAGAACAAACAGGTTTTACTTTGTAAGAACTTATAAAAAATAAATTTAATAGGATGCAAATTTTTTCTTTTAAGATTTACCGAAATTATTGTTGGCAAGAATATAAATAATTATCTTCAAAATATTTGTAAGTATAATTCTCTAATTGCATATAATTTTGATGTATGAAACAGATAAGTAATTACATTGAGTGAAACAAGTATTGCATTAAAAGATTTAATTAAATTGCATGAAATAATTTCTTAAATTAAATTGCAAAAAAATATCGAGAAATAAAAATCTTTCTTCTAGATTGTTGGATATTTATAACAATATTTCTAAATTTTAACACATGCAACACATTAATTAAATAAATCTTTTAATCAAACTTGTTTTGCTTGTCCTAAACATGCTACTAATATAAAAGAAATTAAAACAGAAAAAATAAATTTGCTGGCCTTAAGTGACGTAGTCGTGCCGAAGCACTGCCCTAAAAGACAGATGTTCGCTCTCTTGACCGGACTTTGAAGTGACCTTCTCTCCTGGTGGTAAAAACTCTCGGTAAACTAGCAGCACTCAGCTCAGAACGGTGGGTAAAGCCTCTACTCAGATGAAGAAGTTGCCCAGAAAATGAAGATAATGAACAAAATATTTTCTTTAACGCTGAGGTCATTCTCACGAAGAGTAAGTTTCAGGCTTCTTTTAAGATGAAAAGAGAAATGTTTTGTGTCTCTTACTGTTGAGGGACAGTCTATTTATAGGTTTCAAACCCTCCATTAGTTGTAACTGCAAGAGATTTTCACGATCATAGAGTCAGATGGTTGAGAGATTTTCATCCGATGTGGATCTAGTGAGACTTGGTCAAAATTGACTTGGTAAAATAAATAAATAATAAAATTTGAAACTAAAGCTTTTTATTTAATTTTTTAAACTCAAAAAATTCCAACATTGTATTCGACATTGAGCAACTTTTGACTTTTGTTGGTAAGAAAAAAAACAACATTACATGGAATGTTTACCCTTGAGCTTGAAATTTATGTCATGTTTTTTTCCCTTTTAAATTAGTGACAGAATTTGATAACATAGAGAGGAATATGATTTTAGGGCATCTTTTTTCTTTTATTTTGGTGTGTGAAGAATAGTTCATGCGAAGACAAGGAAGCTAAGCATATCTCACATATCACATAATAATTTCCAAATATTGTGCTAGGGAAGGAGGAGAGACATGAAAAAAAGGAGGGGGTGGTAACTAATAAAAATACAATATTTCCCCCTTTTTTTAGACACAGAGAGAGCTAGGGAGGTGAAAACAATTTACCTACTATCTAAAATTTTGTTTTTAAATATTTCATAAATAGTTATGACTACTATTTTGATTATTATATTTAACAGAAAGTAATGTAACCTTTTCCAAATGTCAGTTATTCCTAATAGATCAACATATGCTCTACTGAGAAAATGAAGCTTTATCAACGAGAATAAAGTTTTCCTAAAATTTCTGTTGGAATAAAACAACAGAAGACTTGGAAATGAAAATGATTATTGTATGTATATGCAAATAGTAATTTATAGGGTCTCATGCAAAAGAATCTATCCAAAGGAAATAAACCTACTTCCCTACAGCTACAGCTACAGCTACAGCTAGTGCTGGCAACATGCTGGATTCGGGTCAGATGCAACAAAATCCACACACATATCCATTACATTCTCCTAGTGAGAGATTTAGGAGTGTCATTACAGAAGGATTTGAGTCCAAATCTTCACATTCAAATATAACCCAATAACATCCGAATGCAAGATCCATTATGTTGAATTTGATCTATATTATTTCAAGTATCTAAAAATCATGTATTTTGAATATTTTTTGCCCATTCATCAATTAGGCGCAAAATGAATGGCCGAAAATAACATATTGCGTAGATCTACGTTTTTAGACGTACAAATTCTCGATCCGACCATTTCATCATGATCTAAACACTTAAAAGATCTCACACCATTTTTTGTTGGATTTCAAGTATTCTACACCGTTAAACTAACCAACTCAGTTTTTTTACCGTTCATTTTGCGTCTACTTGATAGATGGATAAAAAGTATTCACAATATATTATTTTTTATTTTTAGTTACTTGAAATAATGTAGATCAACTTTAACGGAGTGGATCTTTCATTCGGATGTCGTTGGATTGTATTTGAGTGGAAAAGATTCGGCCTCGAATATTTCCGGAATGACGCAAGTCTATCTCATTTAAGGACATCCAAATTCAGTATTTATCAGATTTGTGTATTGTCCAAATCTTATATTTCTTCTCAAACTTGACAATTTCCATTAAAGATCAAATAAAAGTCAGTAAGATTTTCTAGTTCAAAAGTTTTTATTTGAGAAGAATGATAGGGTGTTAACTCAGAAACCCCAGCATATTCATTATATAACTAAAACTTGTTGCATACAAAGCAAGGGTACACTCCATAATTTCTCCCCTAAAATGTGTTATTTATTTTAATTTTCTCAGCAATATTAGAAATTTCTCTGACGAAATAGTGTTATACCCATCATGTTTACAAAAAAGATGGTCATTTAGATTGTGCTGGTAGAGCAAATTGAATTAAATTATAAAAAAAAAAGTTTATAATTTTACTGAGCTTGGATCCTTAAGGATACATATTTAAATAGAATAAAGAAGCATGTCTATATTAAGAATTTACACTTATTATTCCTCAAGCAGCATTTCACTTTCTTCCCTTGTGAGAGGTCGTGGGTTTGAATCTCCCCATCTACGGATGGCGAGAGAATTTTTCAAACTAAATTTGCGGGGTGCACTAAGAGACATATTACGTAACGGTTCTACTTCGGGTGTTTGGTTGCAAGGAAGGGGCGGAAGTAAGGAAATGGGGAAATATAATTACTCACTTCCCTATCTATCCAAACACTGGAATAGGAAAATAAGAAAACCCATTTTCCTTTTCTCTTTTCTCTTTTACAGAACCATTTCCTCACTTCCAGAGTGCTACAGTTAATTTTGTGGTCATGTAAATCTCATTTGTAATAAGTTGTAACACAAAACAGTTAATTTTTTGATCATGTAAATCTCACTTACATTCTAATTATAGTTTATTTTTTATTTTTCTTAAATAATTTTTATTTTAATATTATTTTGTGGTCAACTTTGTGGTCAACTTTTTCACTTCCACTTTCACATTACCATCCAATCACCGAAAAAACATAACATTTTCCAAACTACACTTCCCAACAACATCCAAACATCGAAAAACTTACTAACCAATTCCCAAGTTCCACGGGGAATTATAACCACTTCCTTACTTCCTCACTTCCTCACTTCCACCCTTAGCCAAACAGGCCCTTCATAGCATACGGAGGCCACTAGGCTCAACTATCAATTCATGGGGGAGGCTCATTCACCGTGTATGAAGGCTATGATGGAGGCTACTAGTAGTTTTGTGGATGTTCTTATTGCGATTCATAGAGGTGCATCAGGTATTTCACTCTCCCTCGTGCGAGTTTTTTCCTTCTATTATGGCGAGATTTTTTCCCTCCACTTGAAACTATAATGTAATTGTACTGGTTTTTTTTAATTAAAAAAAATATATAGAATCTATACTCTACAAATAAATTATTTGAAAAAGTCCAAACTCAAAATTCGAGTCGGTCTCGATCAGCTTACCAAGCCCCATTGTCAATTTGCTTCCCTTGCAATCTATACAGAGAGATTGTACAAAACAAGGTACAAACCTTAGATTAGGACCATAATCTCAAATGTAATCAAATATCATTGCATCCTAATCTTTCTCAGGTTAGGTCCCGAATCTGATCGAATCCCAGTCAGCCTCCAACTCTCTGTTATTACAAAACCAACGGCCTTGATTAACTCCTCAACTCAACCAACGGCCAATCTGATCTCAGAAACCTACTCTGAGTCGGAAAAGTTCCAACACCCCCCGGTTCTATATATATTTTCATGCATAACGCACAAGTCTCGCAAGTTTTTTCAACCCTTTGAGAATAATTCGGTTCTTCTTCTTCCTCCTCCCCGTCTCGCCATGAGGGAACTTGCGAGAGTTCTAACGAAGAAGCTATGCAAACCTCGCAAGCCCATACCGAGGTTCCACTTCAAGCCCTCTGATGAGATTCTCATTGTGCATTTCTTGAGAAAGAAACTGCACAATCAGCCTGTACCGGGCAATTTAGTGCAGGAGGTCGACGTGTACAAATACACGCCTGAAGAGCTCATCAGTACGTCTCCCCACCTTTTGTGGCCTGCTATTGTTACAGTTTATAGTGGTCAAAAATTGACCCCGGCAGAATGTTGACACGTGTCCTAACAACCAAGATTCCTTTTGAAGATCAATTGTCGCTGACACATCGGTCCCCCCAAGAGCATCCACAGTATCCAGAACCACTCCAGCCCGAACTCAAGTCAACTTTCAAAGTTCCGCCACCCAGAGTCATCCCGAAGCAAACCCCCGTTCTGGAGGCATTATCCTCCGGAGTTTCTTACGGTTTTACATTCTCTACTTCACCTAGAGATTTTCAGTAACGGTCATCGAGATCTCCGCCTACAATCATGCCATCTCCCTCGCCCATGTTGAAGACGCGCAACGCCCATACGTTCAAAGGTGGCCAGTTATGAAATTCTCTGCATACAATCTCCACCATCACATCATCAATCGCGATCATTACAATAGATTCGCACGTGAAGATCGTGCAGCTACGAAGATCTCTCGAGCACCTCATACGCCTCCAGCCAACAGTACAGTATAAATATACATTCTCCAACAAAAAAAGGGAGATGAACAGATCTCTACAGCCAAAAGCTTATACAGAAACCTCTTGTATCCTATTACATCCTAGCTATCTGTAATTTCTGTAAATTGGAATATTATAGTGAATCTTCCTCTTCCCCGTGATTTTTTCCAAGTTGGGTTTCCACGTAAAAATATCTTGTCTCCGTCTATTTTCTGGGTTGTGTTGATTATTGAGTGTTTTTACACCAAACTCATACTCACTTGTGGTGTGGATCGACTGTTTGATTATTCGCAGCGAAAAATCTCCACCACACACAGTGTTACTTGTCCAATTTCTGTCCTATAATTTGACGTTGGTCAAATTATTTTTCTTACTCCTTTTTTAAAATATTTTAGTTTTATACCCACTAAAATTTTTAGCATGTGCATATGCCCTCAATATCTTTGCTGGATTTATTCTTAAACCTAAAATAATGTTTTCTTATAAATTTATTGTGCATGTCTTAAATTAGTTATATTGATTTGAAATTGTTGTTTAATCTATAACCTTAATTAAAAGAAAGGAAAAGGTAATTTGTTATCTAAAATCCTTTTGTTCCAAACAGCCAATTTTTTAATATATACCACTGATTCATATAAATCAGTGATATTCATGTTAAATTGTTGTTTTAAACATATGACATTGAATTTAACAGCATATTCCACGGGTTTTAATACGTGTGGGTATAAAACGAGAAAATTTCAAACGAGGGCTCTAAAAATCACTTCGCCTCTAAAAGTTAATTAATTTCTTGCATAATAGAAAATCCTGAATTTTGGGGTTTTAGTGATTAGTGTTAATTAATTTCTTTAAGATATACTAATAACTTTCTAAATCTATTGATAAAGATGACAAAGAAAATTGGCCTACTTGAGACCAATCTAAATTTTTGAGTTTGGCATGGATTTTCATCCCAATAGAATTAATTTCAGGGCAGATTTGGATATGGGTTGCCTCAACATGATTTTTTTTAAATAACTCCACTCGTTACAGAAACTAAAGAGAACCATATATAATATTTGCAAAGTTCTTGACATCCATTAGCAAGAACCCAAATAAAATAGATAGTAGGACTTGATACCCTCGAGTTCATTGGGTTTGAGTCGAATACAGACACCCTTAAAGCATATTTGATGAGGATATCACGCCGTTGAGCAAGCTATATTAGGAGAAGGCGTATACATTGTTTATTTCTAGTTTATTATAGTTATCTTGATTCTAGTTAATTTAGTTGTTTTCTTTTATTTGAAAGTTTAGTACCATATCGGTTATGTTCTGAAACTGGACTTTTGTAAAGCCTATAAGTAGGCTCCAAAACTTCTCTTATTGATATTTAATAATGAATGGAAGATTTTTCAGTTAAATTCCTAAGATTTGAGATCTTGAGAGTGGTGTAAAGGATGTGAAGCCTGATTGTGTGTAAGGGGTGTGAAGTTCAAATTTATCTAATTCTTATTTCTTTTTTCAAACCCTAATTTTGTCTTACTGTTTCTTTTCTCAAACCCTAATTTCATTTTCTCTTGTATTAAAGATGATTGCGATCCACTCAAATTATATTAATTTCGGTATCAGAGCCCTAGGGTTCTAATCCCCTTTAATTTTTTTCATCTCCCTCTCCTTCTTCAAAACCCTAGCTTTATTTCAAAAAAAAACCCATAGATTTGTTCTTCAAAAAGGACACAAAAAAGAGAGAAAAACAGAAAAAATAGAGAGAAAAAAGAATAAAAAATATTGTTCACAAAATTCACCAAAAATTCCCTAAAATTCACCACGAGACATTGTTCATATCCTTCCTTTCTTCTCCCCTAAAACCTTAATTTGTCAACTTCCCGCGCCACCCTCTAGCTCGCTTCGCCGCCGACCGCCGATACCTCTCCTCCACCAGCATCGCTGCCACCACGTCGATAACCTCGTCGCATCTCCATCTCACCGCCATCTTTATCGAGATCTCTTCGCCAACAGTCTCCTCATACATCCAACTCGTCGTTGATGCAACTCCATCGTGTCCCTGTAGCTGCAACTCCAACTCTAATCTCATCACGCCGCCTCGACTTCTTCCTCGTCTTCGATCGATGCCGCCTCAGATCCCGATCGACGACGACCTCGTCATCAATAGGCACCGACCACGACAGCCACTTAGCCGATCTTCGCCACCTCAATTTCTCTGTCTTCGATCAACGAAGCCTCAGATCCCGATCGACGACGACCTCGTCTTCAATAGGCGTCGAACCCGACAGTAACTTAGCCGATTTTCATCGTCGTCCTCATCTTCACCTTCGTCAGCATCGTCTCCTTCGCTTTCATCATCGTCGTGTTCCTCGTCATGCTAGTGCCGCCTGCCCTCACTAGCGCCGCCATCCACATGAGATCGGAAGAGAATCAGATCTAAATTCTTCAGGTTTACATTAGAACCTGAACCGCCATCAAATTCAGGATCACCCGACTTGAGCTGAACCGAGCCAACCCCAAGTCGTCCTGAGCCGATGGCTCAAACTCCGAGCCGACCTGAGCCAGCCAATCCAAGTCGACCTGAGTTAACTCAGTCCTGACTCGGTCAGACTCAGTCCCGACTTGGACCCAACTCGGCAGATTTCGTTCGGAAGCCGTTTTGAGCCCGTTGCAAGTCTGATTCGAGCCATTTTCAAGGTGTTAGACTCACAGAAGAAAGAGCTATGTAACCAGCGACTACTGGTTCACTTCGGATCCAGGTTCGAGTTTAATTTTTGATTTTTTTAATTCAGTTATTTCTTTTTTTTAAATTTAAGATAGCTAGTTCCTAAATCAATCGCAAAGTAAAACTATAGATTGCTACTCACAAAGTGATTGTGTGATTTGACCTTAAGTGGAAATCCAAATTGATATTAATCATGCAACTTAATTTGATTTGAATTAGTGATCACTGGAGTTAATTTAAAACTTTATTGTGTTAGCACGTGTAATTTAATCATATTCTCAATATTACATTTTTTTAATCACGTATTAATCAATAGGGCTTAAAATTGGTATTATTCATTATTAATTTGATCTCTTATTCCTCTCACATTAGCATACATTTCACCATTAGGGTAGTTTACATTTTGCACCAACATTTATCATTTGTTTGCATAAAAAATAAAAATAAAAAAATTCATTTAGGACTAGTTCAAAAATTTTCTAATTAGAAGCGGGATAACTTTTTCAGTAAAAGAAACTTCAACATCCATAGACTCTAGCATTAAGTATAAACTTGACGCAATCCTTTCTAAGATGGACCAGATGATCAATGATTGCAAGAGTATAGAGATCACACTGACACCAACTGTAGGGAATTAGCCACATGACTTGATGGGCTAGAATCAAACCGGCGGAGAACCTCAGACCCCTTAGAGGAGAACAAGTCCCGAGCTAACAATAGGTCACCCCAACGTAGGCAAGCTCAGCACTACTACATTGAGGACACAGAAGCCCAATATGTCAAGAGTGTGAAAATAGATGCTTCATCCTTTGACAGACATCTAGACACACAGGCTTTTATAAATTGGACATTAGCTATGAACCACTACTTTCATTGATGTGACATGTCAGAGTCTAAGAAAGCCTGATTTGCGATTATGAAACTAACTAGACACGACGGACAGTATTGGGAAAACCTTAAAAGGATGATGTGATTTAGAAGGGATGATCCAATTGAGACTTGAGAGGGCATGAAAGAAAAACTTAGGCTGAAATACATCACCTTCCTTCAATCAACAGTTACTAGATAAGTAAAAACAAGTCGATCATCGAGTATATCGTAAAATTTGATGAATACTTGAATTGGTGCAGTGTTATTGAGTTAAAGTCTCCCGAACAAGCCCTATCTAAGTTTAGATCAAGTCTTAGGGATGACTGCCGCCGAGAGCTCTTAGCTCGAGGTATCACGACTTTAGAAGAGGCATATTAGCTTACTGACCTAGATGAATCTAAAGGATCATTTTTCATCGAACTGATTTTAGAAATAGCTCTAAGACAACAGCCACTAGCAGACCTAACCATAACCAATTCTTCCTCATCTAAAGCAAAACAGCCTCCAATTCTTAAAGTGTCAAACTAGTGGGTTCATCTAGTACAAAGCCGACAAGCATTAAGAAGAAAACAACTAGTGAACAAGCGACGGCTGTCACGTCCCACTGTTCAAAATAGAGTACATGACATGATCGGCAACCTGTACACGTCGGGTAGAATATCCCAACGTATACACGTTAAGCCTGCTGTAGATCTGTACAATTTTTCTGATATGATGACAATACTGCTGATATATATATGTAACTAGAGAACAAGAGTACATAACACAGTTAATACAGTACCAAAAGTACAGTACAGTACACCAGAGTCCATCAGCAATAATTATACAGTACTAAAAACATAAAAACATCTATGAAACATACTGCGAACTCGAAAGAGACGGCAGACTCACGAGCTGTCCTACAGCTGCTCAGCCAAACTGTCAAGATACTCTACGTCCTCCTCTGACGGTATAACCACGGACTCTATATCTGGGCAAACAAACCCAGGGTCTCAGATGCGACCGAGCAAGTGTGCAAAGGAAAGAGGAATGAAACAAAGTAATAATAAGGTACAGGCATTCATAAAGAAGAGCTCTAAGTAAGGAACGACAATAATCAAACTGGAATCATGCATGAGCAATGAATGCATAAACATGTGCCATGAGACTTAACAATCGAGGAGATCTGGTCAGGTGGGTGTATCCCGTGCATACCCGGGATCACGGCCTTAAACAGACCCCTGGCTGCTGAGACCAGGGCCAGCCCGCTAAGGCTGAAACATGTAACAAAAACTCTATGAGCTAAAAATAATAACGGGAAACGGGAGCTCATGAGTAATAACAGACGGTAGCCAGCACTACCCCGTCCCCTGCAGTGGGACAACAATATGGATCCAGTACACCCACCCGATAAGATCTAGTCAATCATCCAGTCTCCCCATCCCCAAGTGATTTCTTTTCAGGATAACAAGTAATGACATAAGGTAACGGAAATCGGTGACAAAAAGATGTAACAAGCGTTATGACCTGAGTCCTATAGTTATGAAGAGGAGTGTGCATGTTTAAAGCAAATAACTGAAACAATGTAATCAACTATCATGGGTCACAAGAAGTACTACCAGACGTATCAAGGTAACATGTAACGGTAGTACGTAATCACAGTATCATGTAACGGTAGAACATAATAGAACTACATGTAGTTATCTCCATGTTAATATGCACACTCCAACTAGTTCGTAGGTCAAGTCCCTGTGCTAATATCTTGCTCAACCTCTACGGTACAAGTCAATTATCCCGACTAATCATCGTATCGAATATCGAATGTTCCAATTAGCAGATAAGACTCTACGATTGATATAATTGGGAAAATAATGAGAATTCAGAGAAAACACTTGCCTTAATATTGAAGTTCTCGCTCTCCTAATTCCAACGAGACCAAGAACGTGCAATTCCGACGTCTATTGATGAGTTATCGTCTGACGTACGACTCAGGGTCTATTTGTAAATTCTGAAAAGGGCACAGGGGGTTAATCGAGATTTTGCAGGGTTATAAATGTAATAATATTAATTTCTAAGGGTCTGTTTTGAAATTTACCTTTTAATGAAACGGGTTGTGGGTTTGCGGTTGCGAATCGGGTCAGAACCAAACCCGTTATGGGTTTTTCCTTCTCTGTTTCTTCCCACTGTGCGTCCTGTGCACAGTGGCAGCCCAGCAGCGCGGCTGCTGCTAGCCGCGGCGAGAGGCGGGCGCGGTGGTGCTCCGGGCGCGCGTGCGGGGCTCCGGCGAGGATTGGAGCTCCGGTGAGCTTCCGACGTATGGTGGTGGTGGTGATACAGTGAACGAGAGAGAGATGAACGGAAAGGTGTTTGGTGGTGACGGTTGTGGTGGTGTTGGGCGGCGCTGGGCGACCGGTGGTGGTAGGTGGAAGCGTTGGTGGTGCTGACGGCGCTAGGAGGTTGCGGGGGCGGTGGTGGCGTCCGGTGGTGGTGGGTGGTGCGTGGAAGATGGGTGCGGTGGTGGTGTCGCGCTGGTTGGTGTGGCGGTGGCGTTGGCTGGTGTTGGGGTGGCGCAGGTGGTCGGTGGTGATGGTGTTGGGTGGCCGGAGTGGGGGTGCTGGAGTGGGCGGTGGTGGTGTTGTCGGGCAGTGATGGGTTCGCGAGAGAGAGAGAGAGAGAGAGAGAGAGAGAGAGAGAGAGAGAGAGAGTTGATTGTTAAGGTTAAATGAAATAGAAATTTATAGGATTTCAATTTGTCATTAGGAAGAGTGTAGAATAGTTAGATTTTTCATTAGGAAGAGTGTAGAAATGTTAGGAAAATCCCTAATGTCGGTTACCAACTTCTCTGGAGAATTCTGGTTCGCAACAGTGTAAAGGAAGTGTAAATGGAATAGGATATATTAATATATATCAATTAAGATATTTAATTAATACGGTCCGAATTTGACTAGTGTCAAACAGTCCCTAAAAATTAGAAAAAATAGGGAATATTAGTCTAAGACGTAAGGAAAAATCGGATTATAAAAATGTACACCGGTTTGTCAATTAAAATCCCGAAAGGAACTGAGAACCGGGCGACACCCATTCGGCCCGATTTTTGGACTAATTCCGAAAATTTACCAAAAATACTTGAAGGTAGAAAATAATATTTTAAAGCTTATTATTGAAGTAGATTTTAGAAATTTTACCCCATTTGCAAATTAAAAATCGTTGAGTTATTCATCTATTTAGGTTGACACCGTTATTGGATATTTTCCAAAATAACTCGAAAAAAAAAATTTAGAAAATTTTTAGAAAATCTAAATGGTGAGAAAAATCAGTTGTGGCCCTGAAATTAGTATGGTCGGGTTTTCGGATTGGTCAATTTCCTACGTAGTTTATATCGTATGTCACGGTGACACGTATACGGATAGCGGAGGGTTACACTTCTACCCACCTAACAAAAAAATTTCGTCCGCGAAATTTAAAGAGATACTTAGAACGAAATTTAAAGAGATACTTAGAATGCAATAAGTACTAAAAAGTAAGAATCTTAAACTGTGATACCTGAGAGTCAGAGAATAAGTAAGGGTACTTTTCTCGGACTTCTTCTTCCAGCTCCCAGGTGGAATCTCCTGGATTATTAGGATCCCAGGCTACTCGAACTAAAGAAATCACCTTGTTCTTAAGAACCTTCTCTCGTCGATCAAGTATGGCCACCGGTTGAACTGCATATGTCAAGTCTGGTCTCAGCGTTAATTCAGAATAATCAAGAATGTGCTTCTCATCAGGTACATATTTCCGAAGCTGAGACACATGAAACACATCGTGTACTCCTGCCAAAGATGGAGGTAATGCCAGCTTATAAGCAACAGTACCAATCTGCTTCACAACTTCAAATGGCCCAATATATCGTGGACTCAGCTTTCCTTTACTTCCAAATCTGATTACTCCCCGAGTAGGCGATATTTTAAGAAATACAAGATCTCCAATTACAAACTCCAATGGTCTCCTTTTCCCATCAGCCCAACTCCGCTGCCGGTCCTGTGCAGCTTGAAGATGCTTCTTGATCTGGGTTACTTTATCTACAGTCTGAGTAATGAGCTCTGGGCCAAGTAGTTTCCGTTCACCGATATCGTCCCAACATACAGGTGATCTGCATTTCCGTCCATACAGAGCTTCAAATGGTGACATCTGAATACTCGACTGGTAGCTGTTATTATATGAGAATTCTACTAAATGTAGATGATCTTCCCAGGACCCCTTGAAATCCAGAACACAGGCTCGTAACATATCTTCTAGAACCTGTATCACCCTTTCAGATTGTCCATCAGTCTGGGGATGGTAAGCAGTGCTGAACTTTAACTTGCTTCCCAGACTCGTTTGCAGGCTCTACCAGAAATGAGACAAAAATCTAGTGTCTCGATCTGACACTATACTTACTGGAACCCCATGCAATCTTACTATCTCCTGCATATAGCGTTCCGCCAACACCTCAGTGGACTGCCCCACTCGAAAAGGAATAAAGTGGGCACTCTTGGTCAGTCTGTCAACTATTACCCAGATAGCATTGTGACCCTTTGAACTTCTTGGCAGTGCAGTTACAAAATCCATCGTAATATGTTCCCACTTCCATTCAGGAATAGGAAGTGGTTGCAATAAACCAGCGGTCCTCTGGTGCTCTGCTTTTACTTGTTGACAGACAAGGCATTTTAATATAAATCTGGCTATTTCTCTTTTCATCCCATGCCACCAAAAGTGTTGCTTAAGATCCCGGTACATCTTTGTTCCACCAGGATGAATATTATATGGAGAGTTATGAGCTTCTTGCAATAACTCTTTTCTAACATCTCCTTTAGGCACGCATAACCGTGCACCATATCTCAAAGAACCATCTTCATGCAGAAGTATATCCTTTCTTAATCCAGCTTCCACCTGCTCTCTGAACTTTTGAAGTTGCTTGTCACCTGCCTGGGCTTCCTTTATTTTGTCTATTAAAGATGACTGAAGTTGTAGTGCCATACAATGAGCTACTGCTCCAGGAATAACTACTTCCAGAGTTAATCTTCTCATTTCTTCAATCAACTTCGCCTGTTGTGTGAGGATCATAGCAGTCGGTCTTCTACTTAATGCATCAGGCACCACATTTGCACGTCCTGGATGGTACTGGAGATTAAGATCATACTCTGCCATGAGTTCCAACCATCTTCTCTGTCTCATATTTAATTCCTTTTGGGTGAAAATATATTTCAGACTCTTATGGTCTGTAAAAATTTCCACTCGTGTCCCCAGTAAATAATGTCGCCAAATCTTCAGGGCGAAAATAACAGCTGCCAATTCTAGGTCATGAGTTGGATAGTTTTGCTCATGGGGCTTGAGTTGTCTTGAGGCATAGGCTACTACTCGACCATGTTGCATAAGCACACAACCAATCCCCTGCCCTGATGCATCACTATGAATGACAAACCCACCAGACTGATCTGGAATAGCAAGAATCGGTGCGGTTGTCAACTTGTGCTTTAATTCTGCAAATGCTGCTTCACACTCCTCTGTCCAAGTAAACTTCTGCCCTTTCTTGGTCAACTGTGTCAAGGGTTTAGCAATCTTGGAGAATTCTTTTACAAACTTTCTATAATATCAAGCTAGACCCAAAAATTGTCTCACCTCTGTTACTGTTTTAGGAGTTGGCCACTTTTCTACTGCTTCCACTTTCTTTGGGTCCACTCCAATACCTTGTCCTGAAACAATATGTCCAAGAAAGTCCACACTTTCCAACCAAAATGCACATTTACTCAGCTTCCCATATAATCTTCTCTCTCTCAACACTTGCAGCACTATCCTCAAATGCTCCGCATGTTCTTCCCGAGTCTTAGAATAAATAAGGATATCATCAATGAACACAATGACAAACTTATCCAAATAAGGAGAAAATACCCGATTCATCAGATCCATGAAGACTGCTGGGGCATTAGTGAGTCCAAACGGCATTACCAGAAACTCATAATGTCCATATCTTGTACGAAAAGCAGTCTTAGGAATATCTGATGCTTTCACCTTCAATTGATGATAGCCAGAGCGAAGATCCAATCGGGAAAATATGGTTGCACCACAAAGTTGATCAAATAAATCATCGATCCTGGGTAAAGGATACTTGTTCTTGATAGTCACCTTGTTTAGCTCTCTGTAGTCAATACATAATCTCTGTGTCCCATCCTTCTTCTTTACCAATAATACTGGAGCTCCCCACGGTGACGTACTTGGTCTGATAAAACCTTTATTTAAAAGCTCTTCAATTTGCTTTTTCACTTCTGCCAACTCTATTGGCGCCATTCGATACGGTGCCTTGGAGATTGGGGCAGTACCCGGTAACACCTCAATTGTAAACTCAACTTCTCTATCTGGAGGCAATCCGGGTAACTCTTCAGGAAACACATCCAAGAAATCCCTCACTACTTCTGGGCTTTCGGTCTGACCCCCATCTAATGTTGCCAAAGCTTCCGTACACACTACATCCGGGTCTGCATCCTGAAGTCGTATATCTTCAGCAGAACTTTCGAACTCTGATAATTTCGGAGCCCGAAACACTACACATTTTCTCTGACAATCTATGACTGCATGTACTTGGCTAAGCCAGTCCATACCCAAAATAATGTCAAAGTCACAGTTATCGATTAACAGGCAATTCGTGATGAACTCCCTGTTACCGATAACGACAGGACATTGTGAACACACCTTGTTACATGTCACTGTCCCATTCCCAGTGCTAATAGTCCAACCCCGGTGCACAGTGTCACAGGATATATTATGCTTATTAATGAACTTGGAGGAAATAAAACAATGAGTAGCACCGGAATCAAATAAGGCATATGCTGGAATAGAATGCACCAAAATAGTACCTGTGACAACTTCTCCAGAGGCATTAGCTTGATCAGTAGTCAGAGTAAATGCCTTGCCCTTCTCTCTAACTGGTCCGGCTGCTTGCTCCTTACCCCTTTGAACCTGCCGATACATCTGCTGCTGGGAAAGAGGCTGTTTCGGCTGAAAAGGAAGCATAGGCCTTGGCTGTACTGCCGCCTTCATTTCCTGTTGTCCGCCTGGAGCGAAGGCGGGTTCTCTTGGAACTTGTCGACTGTGAGGACACTGACTCGCTCGGTGTTCGGTTGCTCCACAGATGAAACACAAATTTTTGGCCAATCTGCACTCATTCATTTTATGCTCCATCTTATGACAAAATCTACACTCAACCGGCTGAAAATGAGGCAGTACGGCGACCTGACGTTTCGGGGCTGTCGCACCAAACTGTCTAACAGAAACTCCTCCTGAGATTTGTCTGACTGGGCGTTTTATGCCACTAGCAGGTACCTTCCTCATCAATCCACTGAGCTGCTCTTGTTCCCTGGCGGCAGTTAATACCTCCGCAAAGGTCTTATATCTGAAGGATATGACATATCTTTGAAGTTCCAAATGCAATCCCTGCTGAAACCTTCTGGCCCGATTCTCCTCGGTAGAGACCATATATGGGGCAAATCGGCTGAGTTTGGAAAACTCAGCCGCATACTCATCAACGGTCCTCCCAGCTTGTCTGAGATTTATGAATTTCTGCTCCATCTCTGATTTGGCCGTGTCAGGAAAGAACTTTGCCAAGAACACCTCAGAAAATGTCTTCCAAGAGATAGGCCCCGACAAATGGCTTTCTTCTGCTAGCCACCATATACGTGCCGCAGTCGCGCCGGCGAGACGGGCGGCGACGCCGGCCGGGCGGCGGCGGTGGCCGCGTCTGGGCGGCAGCAGCAGCCGCAAGGCTGCTGCTGCTGTGGCTTCTTTGTGAAGGAAAACCCAATGGGTTTTGGGTTTGGGTTTAACCCAAACCCGGCCCATTTGCATCAAACCCGACCCATTAAAGGTATTATTATATTTAAGCCCCTGGTAAATTTCTAAATTACTTTTAGGCCCCTATAAAATTACAAATAGCCCCCTGGATAATTTCAATTATTACATATTTAACCCCAGTTTATTACTTTCAGTATTCGGGCGATAACTGGAGCATCCGGACTCCGATTTGGACGATTCTGGATCCGTTGCGATCGTGGGAACGAGAGCTACAGTCCTGTAGCCAGTTAGTGAGTGTTTTCCTTTTATAAATTATAATTTTATCATGATTAATATCTTGGTTGGCTGCCTAATTAAGAATAAAACAGGATTATCGGTAAATCATGATAATTATGGTAATCCCTGAAATTAAGGCATAATAAAACCTGATTTAGTAAATGGACTGATTGGTTAGTTAATGAGATGAGGTCATCATAGTAACAAGACATACGTCGTAGACAACTGGACACGATCATTATACCTGCACAACCACTGATACCCGGGCCACCATGTCATCATATTCTTGTACACTATTATGACATGTATTGTAACACAGTCACGTTATATGTATACCGACCCACAGAGATACGATGACACTACACTGGCACCAGATATGCATGCTAGACTCCTTAAGACATGGTACTACATGATATCCAGACTACCATTATTACAGGTACTAGTGCTACGCATATATGTTACACGGATTTTACTAGTACACAGACAAGTCCCACATATCATATTATTGTTATCATCATTACACGGATACGGTAGTTCACGGTACCTGATATTAGACACTGCCCATTGGTATTGCTTGTACATGTTGCACCGATACTATGACACGTCACATCAGTTACTCATATGCACTACTTCCCAGACTACCGCCATCTCATATATTATGATCATCATTATATAGCTTCTCGGCGTATCACTGTTGCACGTGCATGTATGCTTCCTCTATTATTGTCATATGGATTCCTGTTCATGGTACATGTACTATTGATCCATGTTACTGTATTCATGTACATGATTATTTCCTGTTACTGATATGGATATTCATGTTACTGGACATGAGAGCTGTTGATATGCGGTATGTGGACTTCCACATCTATTGATCCCGTTATATTGTTCCCGTTTCCCGTTATATTGTTTTATGCTATCAACAGAGCTCAGGTCCAGTTATCATGTTACCCGTATCATGTACTGTATGTGTTCGTGTTACACTGTATACTTGACATATCAGATAATAATGATAACTTGGGTATGGGGGAGACTTAACGGTTGACTAGATCATATCGGGTGGATGTTTGGATCCATTGTTTGTCCCACTGCAGGGGACGGGGTAGTGCTGGCTACCGTCTGTTATAGCTCATGAGCTCCTGATTATTGTTTTAGCTCATTGAGATTCCCGTTTCATGTTACAGCTCTAGCGGGCTGGCCCTGGTCTTAGCAGCCAGGGGTCTGTTTAAGGCCGTTGTCCCGGGTATGCACGGGATACACCCACCCGATAAGAACTCCTCGACCATGAGTTTCCATCTAACATAATCAAACAGTATGCACAATAGTGACGTCGGGAACGCTTGTTATTTGGTTACTCTCTCGTTTGGATAATGGTACCCGTAGGCCATGTCCGGATGGGTTCGACTGGAGTGCGGGCTCCAGTATGAACCGCCAGTGGTATGGGACACTGGAAGAGAGTAATTAAAATACCAGGTGATACTGATCGCTACTATTGTACAAATGACATGACTTTGACATGACCTACCCGCTACATGTTTAGTTGTACTTGTTACTGTTCCTGATCATTTATCTGCTATCATGTGACATGTATACATTGCTATTGTTCCTGTTTCCTGTTACACTTTCTTTAGTGCCCTACTCATGCACATGTATACTTTGTTACATTACCTGGTATATGTTACACTGTATGTAGTGGCATACTATGCATGTTCTGCATGCTCATCTGCATGTTCACCTCTATCACGTCACCACTATCATCTATCATGTTCATGTCTAGTACGTCACCACTAGATAACATTAGTTATTACATAAACTGGACACGACTATAGATATGACCTGATAATAACCGGCTAGGTAGTGATGGTATTAAAAGTTGACCTGTTTATATCTTTGCACTGCTTCCATGTTTAACTCTTTCTACTATTTATATATATCCTTATTATATGGTATCACTATTACAACAGCATGTATTATCTATTATTATTGTGCATTGCCTCCTTCAGTTTTACCACTCACTAGGTCGCTTTCTGACGACCCTGGGTTTGCATGCCCAGATTGGAGATCCGAGTTACCATAGCTTCAGAGAGTGTCTTGGAGTCACATGGGAGATTCCGCATCAGGACTATTCATAGGTATTTTAGTGCTTTATTTCTGTTATCTTATTTATCCTTATTTTCATATCTGTTATGATCGCTGACCTCTTTCTGCAGGTATTCTTGTACTGCTTTCATGCTGGACCTCAGATCTATATGGAGGTATTGTACTGTACTGAGGCTTAACGTACGCGTGAGGATGTTTTCACCTCGCGTATGTACGTCGCCATAACGTCTCCGTATCCTTAGGATCGGTGCGTTACATAGAGCTGTATCTCTGTAACGCCCCAATCCCGCAGGTACGGGGACGTTATGGCGACGTACATACGCGAGGTGAAAACAACCTCACGCGTACGTTAAGCCTCAGTACAGGGAATCACCTCCATAGACATAATGGTTCCAGCAGGAAATAAGTACAAGAATACCTGCAGAAGAGGTTAGCGATCATAACAGATATGAAAAAGAGGGACAAATAAGATAACAGAAATAAATCACTAAAATACCTATGAATAGTCCCGATGAGGAATCTCCCATGTGACTCCAAGGCACTCTCTGATAATACGGTATCTCGGATCTCCAATCTGAGCATGCGAACCCAGGGTCGTCAAAAAGCGACCTAGTGAGTGGTAAAACTGAAGGAGGCAGTAATATATACTATAGATACAAGCACGATAATAATATATAATACAAGATGGTAAAATAGCGATACCATATAATAATCATATAAGAAGCAGTAGAAATATTTACACATGTAAGCGGTAGAAAGATATAAACATGCCATCTAAACCGGTTCTTATCGGGTCAAGTCTATAGTCGTATCCAGTTATTATAATATAATAAATAAGATTGTCTAGTGGTGACGTGATAGACATGAACATGTAGTGGTGACGTGATAGAGGTGACCATGCGGATGGGCATATGTCTGCAACAATAAAATATATATGCAATGCAAAACATGCATAAGATGCCACTACAAACAAGGTAACAAGTACCAGGTAATGTAACAAAGTATACATGTGCAATGAGTAGCAGATCACTACAGGAATTGTAACAGGAAACAAGTACAGTATCAATGTATACATGTAACATGATAGCAGATAAATGATCAGGAACAGTAACAAGTACAACTAAACATGTAGCATGCAGGTCATGTCTAGTCATGTCATTTATACAATAGTAGCGATCAGTATCACCTGGTATTTTAATTACTCTCTTCCAGTGTCCCATACCACTGGCGGTTCATACTGGAGCCCGCACTCCAGTCGAACCCATCCGGACATGGCCTACGGGTACCATTATCCAAACGAGAGAGTAACCAAATAACAAGCGTTCCCGACGTCACTATTGTGCATACTGTTTGATTATGTTAGATGGAAACTCATGGTCGAGGAGTTCTTATCGGGTGGGTGTATCCCGTGCATACCCGGGACAACGGCCTTAAACAGACCCTGGCTGCTGAGACCAGGGCCAGCCCGCTAGTGCTGTAACATGTAACGGGAATCTCAATGAGCTAAAACAATAATCAGGAGCTCATGAGCTATAACAGACGGTAGCCAGCACTACCCCGTCCCCTGCAGTGGGACAAACAATGGATCCAAACATCCACCCGATATGATCTAGTCAACCGTCAAGTCTCCCCCATACCCAAGTTATCATTATTATCTGATATGTCAAGTATACAGTGTAACAAGAACACATACAGTACATGATACGGGTAACATGATAACTGGACCAGAGTTCTGTTGATAGCATAGAACAATATAACGGAAAACGGGAACAATATAACATGAACAATATAACGGGAACAATATTCCACATATCGCATATCAACAGCTCTCAGGTCCAGTAACGGGAATATCCATATCATTGTAACAGGAATCAATCATATAACATGAATACGGGAACATGGAATAATAATACATGTAATATGAACGGGGAATCATATGACAAAAATAGAGAAACCATACATGCATTGGTAACAGGGTTATGGAAATATGACATACATGTGTAACAGTGATATGTAAACATGACATGCAGGTGTAACGGTAATATGTAAACATGACATGCAGGTGTAACAGTAATATGTAGACATGACATAATATGAAATGCGGTAGTCCGTGCATTGGTCTATCTGTGTACTAGTGGAAGATATATGTGTAGCAAGAATCCGTGTCATATCTATATGTGATAGTGGTCAAAATAGTGGTCAGTGTATCATACCATATTCAGTGAACTACGGTATCCGTGTAAGGAGGATATCAGTGCATGTACTAATGGTGTCTAGCAGTCATGTCTAGTGACAGTGTAGTGTCGTCAAGTATCGTGAATCAGTATACATGTGACGAGAGTTATCTAACTGTGAGCTACTACGTGAAGTGATCGTATCCACTAATCTGGTGACCTAGTGGTCCGTGGGTCAGTGGCGGTATAGTCATGATATCTGTGTCCGAGTTGTCTATGCTCGTATGTATTGGTCCGATAATTACTTCCTTGTCTTTATTTTATATCAGGACATACCTAACAAGATTCTATGTTATTCTTATTACAATAACTGTCCAATCATGACCGGTGAGTAATTAATAATTACCGTATTCTATCCAGAATCAGGATATATCAATCAATGTTACTACACATGATAAAATATAATTTATAAAAGAAAAACACTCACAAACTGGCCATAGGACTGTAGCTCTCTTTCCCACGATCGCAACAGATCCAGAATCGCCCGAAACGGAGTCCGGATGCTCCCGATATCGCCTGAATACTTTATTGGGTTTCGGAGTGGGTTTAGCTCGTAACGGGCTGGGTCCAGATCCACAACCCAAACCCGTTAACTTAAGTCAAATGGGTACCTGGGCTAACGGGTTATTGGGTTTCCCATTTACCCTTTAAGGGTTAATGGGTTTGGGATTAACCCAAACCCACCAAACTAATTAACAGCAGCAGCAGCAAGCTGCTGCTGCTCCTGTGCGGCCAGCCGGCCAGGTAACGCCCCAATCCCGCAGGTACGGGGACGTTATGGCGACGTACATACGCAGGGCGGAAAACCCTCACGTACGTACGCTAAGCCTCAGTACAATAAATAACCTCCATATAGACATGGGTCCCGGCATGAAATAAGTACAAGAATACCTGCAGAAAGAGGTCAGCGATCATAACAGATATGAAAAAATGGAGATAAATAAGATAACGGAAATAAAGCACCAAGATACCTAGGAATAGTCCCGATGAGGAAGCTCCGATGTGACTCCAAGATACTCTCGGATACTACGGTACGCGGATCTCCAATCTGGGCATGCAAACCCAGGGTCGTCAGAAAGCGACCTAGTGAGTGGTAAAATGAAGGAGGCAGTAATATATACTATAGTACTACAAGCATGATACTACTATAGATACATGATGGTGTATACCATATAATAAGCATATCATAAACAGTAAAAATATACAGACATGCCATCTTATATTATCATTACTACCTAACCGGTTATCATCAGGTCATGTCTCTAATCGTATCCAGTTTATATATATATAATGTTATCTAGTGGTGACGAGTGTACATGCTAGTGGTGATGTGATAGCAGTGAACATGCAGATGTGCATATACTACCTAACCAGTATACGGTGTGGTGCATAGACAGTAATGATATATGCCAGGTATACAGAAAATAGAATATATGCACATATGCATGAATAGTATGCTACTACAGAAAGTGTAACATGTATCGGGTACAGTAACAAATAAACATGTAACATGATATCGGATAATTGGTCAGGTACAATAACAAGTACAACTAAACATGTATCAGGCAAGGAACCGTAACAAGTAGTAAGCATGTATCAGGCAAGTCATGTTATTTATACAATAGTAGCAATCAGTACCACCTGGTATTATAATCAATCTCTTCCAATGTCCCATACCACTGGCAGTTCATACTGGAGCCCGCACTCCAGTCGAACCCATCCGGACATGGCCTACGGGTACCATTATCCAAACGAGAGAGTGATCAAATAACAAGTGTTCCCGACGTCACTATTGTGTATACTGTTTTATTATGTTAATTGGAAACCCATGGTCGAAGAGTTCTTATCGGGTGGGTGTATCCCGTGCATACCCGGGATAACGGCCTTAAACAGACCCCTGGCTGCTGAGACCAGGGCCAGCCCGCTAGAGCTGTAACATGTAACATGAGTAACAGACGGTAGCCAGCACTACCCCGTCCCCTGCAGTGGGACGAACAATGGATCCCGACATCCACCCGATATGATCTAATCGACCGTCGAGTCTCCCCCATACCCAAGTTATCTTTATGATCTGATATGTCAAGTATACAGTAACAAGAATACATGATACGGGTAACATGATAACTGGACCTGAGCTCTGTTGATAGCATAGAACCATATAACGGGAAACGGGAACAATATAACATGATCAATATAACGGGAAACGGGAACAATAGATGTGGAGGTCCACATATAGCATATCAACAGCTCTCATGTCCAGTAACGGGAATATCCGTATCAGTAACAGGAAACATGTATCCAGTAACGGGAATAACTATATCAGTAACGGGAAACAAACATATAACATGAATACGGTAACAGGGCACAATCATACATATAATAGGGACATGGATCCATATAACCAGAATAGAAAAATCATATATGCATGTGTAACAGTGATATGCCGAGCAACTATGTAATGATGATAAAAATATGTGACATGACGGTGTCTAGTGAACTAGTGTATCCGCGTCCCACTAATAATGTATAGGGTATCAATCATAACATGCAATAGTAAGGTCGATGTCTCTGTATCGCAGTAATGCACAAACATGTCGTGAATCTCAATAACTATGTCAGGATGAAGCGTGTACAGTAGGCTACATGAATACTGCTATCCAGGGTAACCGCTATCTAAATGTGCTCGTGTCGTGAATCTCAATAACTATGTCAGGATGAAGCGTGTACAGGAGGCTACATGAATACTGCTATCCAGGGTAACCGCTATCTACATGTACTACGGTATTTAGTGTACCAGTGGGACGGTCAGGGTGACAGTGTAATAGTAACAAGATCCCGCATAATGAAGTACGCGTGTCTTCGTGTCCATGTAGCATTAGTGTGGAACCATACTAGTTATTCATACAGTGACGGTGTCTAGTGATTCTTTAATTGATCATCTAGCTAATGTCTCAGGTTATAACACATGCTGTTTCTCGAGTTAAGTTAGGAATTCAACAGTTCTATTATTTAACCCATAATTATGGTTTCGTAACTATAGCAATCATTCACGACTTTAATAAACATGAATAAATAAATAAAATTTAGAAAAGAAAAACACTCACAAACTGGTCATGAGCAGGTAGCTCTCTTTCCCACGATCGCAACGGATCCAGAATCGTCCGAATCGGAGTCCGGATGCTCCCGATATCGCCCGAATACTGTAATGGGTTCCGGATGCGGGTTTGGGCTCATAACGGGTCGGGTCTAGATCCAATACCCGAACCCACCTACTAAGTTAAATGGGTTGGGGGTAAACGGGTTTGTGGGTGACTACCCTACCCACAAAGGCTTTAATTGGGTTTGGGTTTTAACCCAAACCCGGCCCATTTGCATCAAACCCGACCCATTAAAGGTACTATTACATTTTTAGCCCCTGTAAAATTATAATTTACGTTTAGGCCCCTGCAAAATTACAAATAGCCCCCTAAATAATTTCTGTTATTACGTAACTAACCTTTTCTCTCGGTTTTGGGTATTCGGGCGATATCGGGAGCATCCGGACTCCGATTCGAGCGATTCTGGATCCGTTGCGATCGTGGGAACGAGAGCTACCTTCCCATGGCTAGTTTGCTAGTTTGTGAGTGTTTTTATTTTGTAAATTATCTTTTTATTATATTGATTGAACTTGGTTGTTTTATTTAAATAAAACATGATACCAGTAAAATAAATTGTAGATAATATAAAACACTGTAAACAATACCGTACTTAGAATATGCCTGATACCTAATAGACGTAGAGTGTGACACTGGATGCCTATTAGGTCATGTTCATGGACCACTGACACTTGGGCCACTAGTTCACACTTGGGCCACTAGTTCACCATATTAGTGGACACTATTATTTCATGTAGTATATAACAGTTAGACAACTATTATCATTTGTATACTGATCCACGGTACTCGATACAATATCATGAGATAGGAATGTTGGACACTGTTATTTCATGCACTAGTATCCTCATTACACGGCTACGGTCGTTTACTAGACATGATATTCCATTATACACTGGCCACTATTATGACAGATAGATTACACGGATACTGTCAGGTCACGGATACATTGATTCCTGTTATTATATGTATATCACAGAGATATTACACGGATGATAGCTACACATCTATGTTCCACAAGGACATGGATATCATTACACGGATACTGTAGTTCACTGTATATGATACTAGTCACTGACCATTGCACCTATACTATGACACGTCACATCAGTTACTCATATGCACTACTTCACAGACTACCGTCATCTCATATATTGTGATCATCATTATATAGATTCTCGGCATATCACTGTTGCACGTGCATGTATGCTTTCTCTATTATTGTCAGATGGATACCTGTTCATAGTACATGTACTATTGTTCCATGTTACCGTATTCATATTATGTGATTGTTTCCTGTTATTGATATGGATATTCCCGATACTGGACTTGAGAGCTGTTGATATGCTATATGTGGACTTCCACATCTATTGATCCCGTTTCCCATTATATTGTTCCCGTTATATTGATCCCGTTATAATGTTCCTGATTCCCGTTATATTGTTCTATGCTATCAACAGAGCTCTGGTCCAGTTATCATGTTACCCGTATCACATATTGTAATGGTACTTGTTACATTATATATTTGACATATCAGATCATAAAGTTAACTCGGGTATGGGGGAGACTTGACGGTTGATTAGATCTTATCGGGTGATGTACTGGATCCATTGTTTGTCCCACTGTAGGGGACGGGGTAGTGCTGGCTACCGTCTGTTATTACTCATGAGCTCCTGTTTCCCGTTATTGTGATTAGCTCATGGAGTTCTCGTACATGTTACAGCCTTAGCGGGCTGGCCCTGGTCTCAGCAGCCAGGGGTCTGTTTAAGGCCGTGATCCCGGGTATGCACGGGATACATCCACCCGATAAGAACTCCTCGACCATGGGTTTTCAATTAACATAATAAAATAGTATACACGATAGTGACATCGGGAACATTTGTTATTTGATTACTCTCTCGTTTGGATAATGGTACCCGTAGGCCATGTCCGGATGGGTTCGACTGGGGTGCGGGCTTCAGTATGAACCGCCAGTGGTATGGGACACTGGAAGAGAGTAATTAAAATAGCAGGTGGTACTGATCGCTACTATTGTATAAATGACATGACTTTGACATGACATGCCTGCTACATGTATAGTTGTACTTGTTACTGTTCCTTACCTGATACATGTTCTCTATTGTATAGTTGTACTTCTTTTTGTACCTGATCATTTATCCGATATCATGTTACACGTCTATTTATTACTTTACCCAATACATGTTACACTTTCTGTAGTAGCATACTATTCATGCATATGTGCATATAGTCTATTTTATGTATATCTTGCATACATCATTACTATCTATGCACTACACCGGATACTGGTTAGGTAGCATATGCCCATCTGCATATTCACTGTTATCACAGCACCACTAGCATGTACACTCGTCATCACTAGATAACATTATATATTCTATAAACTGGATATGATTAGAGACATGACCTGATGATAACCGGTTAGATAATAATGGTAATAAAAGATGACCTGTTTACATGTTCCTACTGCTTATATGTTGATATATTTCTACTGCTTATTATATGGTATACACCATCACGTATCTATAGTAGTATCATGCTTGTAGTACTATAGTATATATTACTGCCTCCTTCAGTTTTACCACTCACTAGGTCGCTTTCTGACGACCCTGGGTTTGCATGCCCAGATTGGCGATCCGAGTTACCATAGCTTCAGAGAGTGCCTTGGAGTCACATGGGAGATTCCGCATCAGGACTATTCATAGGTATTTTAGTGCTTTATTTCTGTTATCTTATTTATCCTTATTTTCATATCTGTTAAGATCGCTGACCTCTTTCTGCAGGTATTCTTGTACTGCTTTCATGCTGGACCTCAGATCTATATGGAGGTATTGTACTGTACTGAGGCTTAACGTACGCGTGAGGTTGTTTTCACCTTGCGTATGTACGTCGCCATAACGTCTCCGTATCCTTGGGATCGGGGCATTACAGAGTGGTATCAATATATGAGATGGCGGTAGTCTGGGAAGTAGTGCATATGAGTAACTGATGTGACGTGTCATAGTATCGGTGCAACATGTACAAGCAATACCAATGGGCAGTGTCTAATATCAGGTACCGTGAACTACCGTATCCGTGTAATGATGATAACAATAATATGATATGTGGGACTTGTCTGTGTACTAGTAAAATCCGTGTAACATATATGCGTAGCACTAGTACCTGTAATAACGGTAGTCTGTGTATCATGTAGTACCATGTCTTAAGGAGTCTAGCATGCATATCTGGTGCCAGTGTAGTGTCATAGTATCTCTGTGGGTCGGTATACATATAACGTGACTGTGTTACAATACATGTCATAATAGTGTACAAGAATATGATGACATGGTGGCCAAGGTGTCAGTGGCTGTGCAGGTATAATGATCGAGTCCAGTTGTCTACGACGTATGTCTTGTTACTATGATTACCTCATCTCATTAACTAACCAATCAGTCCATTTACTAAATCAGGTTTTATTATGCCTTAACTGCAGGGATTACAATAATTATCATGATTTACCGATAATCATGTTTTATTCTTAATTAGGCAGCCAACTAAGATATTAATCATGATAAAATTATAATTTATAAAAGGAAAACACTCACTAACTGGCTACAGGACTGTAGCTCTCGTTCCCACGATCGCAACGGATCCAGAATCGTCCAAATCGGAGTCCGGATGCTCCAGTTATCGCCCGAATACTTAACGGGTCGGGTTTGGGTGTAAACGGGTCGGGTTTGGGTTGAACCCGAACCCAAACCCAATTGGGTTTCTCCCCCAAGCGCCTGGCAGCAACAGCAGCAGCTGCCGCCGCCGCCCGCGGCCGCTGCGGCTGGTGCGGCCACCGCCGCCCAGCCGCGCGGTGGCGCAGCCGGCTCCCCGGCGCCGGCGCCGCTCCGGCGATGCTCCGGCGCCGATCTGACCTTGCAGCGAGAGAGTGAGAGAACAGTGGGGGAGAGAGGGAGATGGGGGCCCCCTCCCCCAACACCGGCCCTGCGCCGGCCGGCCCACGGCGCCGCCGGCGCCCGGCCGCCGGTCAGACCACCGGAAAAAGAGAGAGGGACATGGAGATTAAAGGATCACTGGCTGGTGCAGCCCTTTGAGAGAACCAGAACCAGAATCTAATCCAGAGAGAGGAGAGAGAGAGAGTTTGAGAGAGAGAGAGAGATAATTGTGAAAGAGAGAGAGAGAGGGTTTAGAGAGAGAGAGTTTGGGAGAGTGAGAGAATAGAGGAGAGAGAGAGAGGAGGGAGGATTTAAAAAGGGAGAGAGAGGCGGGGGTATACAGTGAGGCGGTGGAGAGGAAATCGCTGGAAAGAAGGAGAAGAAAGGAGAAGAAAAGAAGAAAAGAAAGAAAGAAAAAGTTAAATAAAAATAATATTTTATTATTATAATATTGGCTCAATATTCGACGATCTCCGAACGGTACCCAAAAATTACAGAAAATAGAGAATAATACGCTGAGACGTAATATGAAGACGGTTTGTCAAAACTCAATCTGATTTACAAATTAAAAATCCCGAAAGCTGTCGCTGATACGGGCTACACCGGTTTGGCCGGATTTTCGATAAATTCAGAAAAATCCCCAACAATACCCTAACGTAGAGAATACGATTCTAAGACACTTGGAGAAAGCGGATTCTCAAAATTCTACTCCGTTTGTGAAATAAAAATAGTAAAGCTGATTATCGGTATCGGTCGACACCAACTACGGAGATTTTCCAAAATAATCCAAGAAAAAATCCTGAAAAATCTCAAATATTAGAAAATGATTTTAGAAACTGAAATCAGCTCAATCGAACTACTACGGAGGTCAAATCAAATTTGTACGTCGTATCGCGTACCGATACGGTGATACGTACACCGGGGAGCAGGGGGTTACATTTCTCCCCACCTTATAAAAAATTGCGTCCTCGCAATTTCAATCAGGTGTGAGAACAAGATTTGCAACCCCAAAGTCGAAATGTTACGGGTCCACGACACTTTCGCTGCGCACTCTGCTATCTAGAAGGAACTCGGGATATAGAAGTAGAGTAGGGAATGAATCCTAACAGGCGGGAAGCAAGACGATGCAAGGAAAGCGAGAAGGAAATCGAATGTTCTGGTTGACGACTGGAAAGAAGGAAAGAATCCAAATGAGTCAAGGACTGAATTGTCAAGGTCGTGGTATTCTTGTACTCGTTGCTGGAATCCCCAAATTCAGATACAGATCAATGAATCTGTACCTGACTGTACTGTTGGTAAGAGCCCAAGCATTGACCCAGGTGGTTACCCACACCAGGTGTGAACCTAGGCTCTGATACCACTATGTAACGCCCCGATCCCGCAGGTACGGGGACGTTATGGCGACGTACATACGCAGGGCGGAAAACCCTCACGTACGTACGCTAAGCCTCAGTACAATAAATAACCTCCATACAGATATGGGTCCCAGCATGAAATAAGTACAAGAATACCTGCGAAAATAGGTCAGCGATCATAACAGATATGACAAATAGGGACAAATAAGATAACAGAAATAAAGCACCAAGATACCTATGAATGGTCCCGATGAGGAATCTCCTATGTGACTCCAGGGCCCTATCTGAGAATACGGTGACTCGGGTCTCCAATCTGGGCACGCAAACCCAGGGTCGTCAGAAAGCGACCTAGTGAGTGGTAAAATGAAGGAGGCAGTAATATACTATAATAATACAAGCACGATACATATATATAATACATGATGTTGATATAATAAGTATATAATAAGCAATAGAAAAATATAAACATGTAAGCAGTGGAAATATATAAACAGGTCATCTTTTAATTCCATCACTACCTAACTGGTTATCATCGGGTCATGTCTCTAATCATGTCCAGGTTATATCAAAATTAATATTGTCTAGTGGTGACGTAACATATATGAACGTGCTAGTGGTGACGTGACCGAAGTGAACATGCAGGTGGGCATATGCTAACTAACCAGTATACGGTGTGGTGCATAGACCGTAATGATGTATGCAAGGTATACAGAAAATAGAATATATGCACATATGCATGAATAGTATGCCACTACAGAAAGTGTAAGTAACCTGTATCGGGTAAAGTAACAAATAGACATGTAACATGTTATCGGACAAATGATCAGGTACAATAATAAATACAACTATACAGTAGAAAACATGTATCAGGCAAGGGACAATAACAAGTGGTAAACATGTATCAGGCAAGTCATGATATTTATACAATAGTAGCAATCAGTACCACCTGGTATTATAATCACTCTCTTCCAGTGTCTCATACCACTGGCAGTTCATACTGGAGCCCGCACTCCAGTCGAACTCATCCGGACATGGCCTACGGGTACCATTATCCAAACGAGAGAATGACCAAATAACAAGTGTTCCCGACGTCACTATTGTGTATACTGTTTTATTATGTTAATTGGAAACCCATGGTCGAGGAGTTCTTATCGGGTGGATGTATCCCGTGCATACCCGGGATCACGGCCTTAAACAGACCCCTGGCTGCTGAGACCAGGGCCAGCCCGCTAAGGCTGTAACATGTAACGGGAATCTCAATGAGCATAAAACAATAACGGGATGCTCATGAGTAACAGACGGTAGCCAGCACTACCCCGTCCCCTGCAGTGGGACAAACAATGGATCCAAACATCCACCCGATATGATCTAATCAACCTTCAAGTCTCCCCCATACCCAAGTTATCATTATGATCTGATATGTCAAGTACACAATGTGGGATCTGATATGTCAAGTATACAATGTGGCAAGAACTACTACTGTACATGATACGGGTAACAGGATAACTGGACCAGAGCTCTGTTGATAGCATAGAACAATATAACGGGAATCGGGAACAATATATCGGGAACAATATAACGGGATCAATAGATGTGGAAGTCCACATATCGCATATCAACAGCTCTCATGTCCAGTAACAGGAATATCCATATCAGTAACAGGAAATAATCATGTACATGAATACAGTAACATGGATCAATAGTGCATGTACCATGAACAGGAATCCTTATGACAATAATAGAGGAAGCATACATGCACGTGCAACAGTGATACGCCGAGAAGCTATATAATGATGATCACAATATATGAGATGGCGGTAGTCTGGGAAGTAGTGCATATGAGTAACTGATGTGACGTGTCATAGTATCGGTGCAACATGTACAAGCAATACCAATGGGCAGTGTCTAATATCAGGTACCGTGAACTACCGTATCCGTGTAATGATGATAACAATAATATGATATGTGGGACTTGTCTGTGTACTAGTAAAATCCGTGTAACATATATGCGTAGCACTAGTACCTGTAATAACGGTAGTCTGTGTATCATGTAGTACCATGTCTTAAGGAGTCTAGCATGCATATCTGGTGCCAGTGTAGTGTCATAGTATCTCTGTGGGTCGGTATACATATAACGTGACTGTGTTACAATACATGTCACAATAGTGTACAAGAATATGATGACATGGTGGCCCGGGTGTCAGTGGCTGTGCAGGTATAATGATCGAGTCCAGTTGTCTACGACGTATGTCTTGTTACTATGATTACCTCATCTCATTAACTAACCAATCAGTCCATTTACTAAATCAGGTTTTATTATGCCTTAACTGCAGGGATTACAATAATTATCATGATTTACCGATAATCATGTTTTATTCTTAATTAGGCAGCCAACCAAGATATTAATCATGATAAAATTATAATTTATAAAAGGAAAACACTCACTAACTGGCTACAGGACTGTAGCTCTCGTTCCCACGATCGCAACGGATCCAGAATCGTCCAAATCGGAGTCCGGATGCTCCAGTTATCGCCTGAATACTTAACGGGTCGGGTTTGGGTGTAAACGGGTCGGGTTTGGGTTGAACCCGAACCCAAACCCAATTGGGTTTCTCCCCCAAGCGCCTGGCGGCAACAGCAGCAGCTGCCGCCGCCGCGCGGCCGCTGCGGCTGGCTCGGCCACCGCCGCCCAGCCGCGCGGTGGCGCAGCCGGCTCCCGGCGCCGGCGCCGCTCCGGCGATGCTTGGATAATAACCGGCTAGGTCAATGATACCACTGGTCTAGCGTATTAAAACATTGTAATAATCTATTACACTAATGGGTTAAGGGTTAACCCGATTACCCGTACCATTTGACTTAAATTAACGGGTATGGGTTGTGGATCTGGACCCGACCCGTTAACACGTCTACCCACATCCAACCCAATAAAGGTAATTTTACATAAAACCCCCTACTCCTATTTATTATTTGCATTTTAATATTATCATTACATATTTAACCCCATTTTATTGTTTTTAGCGTTTGGTCGATATCGGGAGCATCCGGACTCCGATTGGGACGATTCTGGATCCGTTGCGATCGTGCGAAAGAGAGCTACAGTCTTATGGCCAGTTTGTGAGTGTTTTTATTTTATAAATTACTTTTTATCATGTTTAGTGCAATGAATTGGTAGATCTTGCTTATGGCTAAATACTGATACCTATTAATTCTTAACTGGTAATAATTGGACATGCACGGTAATAGGAATAACCTAGTATATGGTTTGGTATTTCCTGATTTAGAAGAAAGATAAGGAGACACTTAGATTACCAATATACCAATAAATGCTGGCAGAGACAACCTGGACACAGTCATCATACCGTCACAGCCACTGACACCCGGGCGACCAGGTCACCATATTCGTGTACACCATTATGACATGGCTTGTATCACAGTCACGTTACATGCATACTGATCAACTGATACATTATGACATTATACTGGTACTAGACATGCATGTTAGACACCGTTAATATAGTACACCGTCGACTGCTGTTCCTACATACATTAGTGATACGCAGACTTATGGCTACACAGATACTGTAGTTCACTATACAGGATAGTAGACACTGACCACAGTTATTACCTGTGCATGTTATATAGATACTATGACACGGCACACCTGTTATTTCGTAGGCATGGCCCACCGATACGTAGCGGCACCACTTCACGAAATACCATTATGTAATGTATTGTTATCCTCGTTACTTGGATTCTCGGCATATCACTGCACAGACTACTGCATTTCATATTAGCATGATCATCATACACATTCATGTCATGCTTACATATTACAGTTACACATGCCTGTGTTGTTTCTATCTTCTTGTCATATGGATCACCATGTTTATTACATGTATTATTGTTCCATGTTCCCATATTCATGATATATGCTAGTTCCTGTTACTGATATGGATATTCCCGATACTGGACAAGAGAAACTGTTGATATGCGATATGTGGGGATCCCACATCTATTGTTCCCGTTTCCCGGTATATTGTTCATGTTATCTTGATCATGTTATATTGTTCCTGATTCCCGTGATATTGTTCTATGCTATCAACAGAGCTCTGGTCCAGTTATCATGTTACTTATATCATGTATTGTATTGGTTCTTATGATATTGTATACTTGACATATCATATCATAAAAAGAACTTGGGTATGGGGGAGACTTGACGGTTGACTAGATCTTGTCGGGTGGATGTCTGGATCCATTGTTTGTCCCACTGCAGGGGACGGGGTAGTGCTGGCTACCGTCTGTTATAGCTCATGAGCTCCTGTTTATTGTTTTAGCTCATTGAGTTCCTGTTACATGTTACAGCCTTAGCGGGTTGGCCCTAGTCTCAGCAGCCAGGGGTCTGTTTAAGGCCGTGATCCCGGGTATGCACGGGGTACACCCACCTGACTAGATCTCCTTGACTATTGGGTTTCCAATTAACATAATAAAACAGTATACACAATAGTGACGTCGGGAACACTTGTTATTTGGTCACTCTCTCGTTTGGATAATGGTACCCGTATGCCATGTCCGGATGGGTTCGACTGGAGTGCGGGCTCCAGTATGAACTGCCAGTGGTATGGGACACTGGAAGAGATTGATTGTAATACCAGGTGGTACTGATTGCTACTATTGTATAAATAACAGGACTTACATGATACATGTTTACTTCTTGTTACTATTCCTTGCCTGATACATGTTTCCCACTGTATGGTTGTCCTTATTATCGTACCTATCATTTATCCGATATCATACATGTATACTTGTTACTCTAATTGATACATGTTACTCTTTCTGTCATGGCATACTATTTCTGCATATGTGCATCTATTCTGTTTTCTGTATACCTTGTAGACATCCTTGCTGTACATGTATAACACAGTAGTGAGGTTATATTGCATATGCCCACCTGCATGTTCACTTCGGTCACGTCACCACTAGCACATTCATATCTATTACGTAACCACTAGACAATATTATTTATGATATAACCTGGACACGATTAGAGACATGACCCGATGATTACATATTTATATTTATCTCCTGCTTCTTACTGTTACCACATCATATCTTATATCTTAGTATCGTGCTTGTATTATTATAGTATATTCCTGCCTTCTTCATTTTACTACTCACTAGGTCGCTTTCTGACGACCCTGAGTTTGCATGCCCAGATTTGGAGATCCGCGTACCGTAGTACCCGAGAGTACCATGGAGTCACATCGGAGCTTCCTCATCGGGACTATTCCTAAGTATCCTGTGCTTTATTTCCGTTATCTTATTTGTCCCTATTTGTCATATCTGTTATGATCGCTGACATATTTCTGCAGGTATTCTTGTACTTATTTCCTGCTGGAACCATTATGTCTATGGAGGTGATTCCCTGTACTGAGGCTTAACGTACGCGTGAGGTTGTTTTCACCTCGCGTATGTACGTCGCCATAACGTCCCCGTACCTGCGGGATCGGTGCGTTACAGAGTGGTATCTGTAATGCCCCGATCCCGCAGGTACGGGGACGTTACAGAGTGGTATCAGAGCCTAGGTTCACACCTGGTGTGGGTAACCACCTGGGTCAATCCTCGGGCTCTTGCCAACAGTACAATGAGATTCAGATTCCAGCAGCGAGTATAAGAATACCATGACCATGACAATTCATTCCTTAACTTGTTTGTATTCCTTCCTTCTTTCCAGTTGTCAACCAAAATATCTGATTTCCGTCTCATTTTCCTTGCATCGTTTTGCTTCCCATCCGTTAGGATTCGTTCACTACCATACTTCTCCATCTCGAGTTCCTTATAAATAGCAGAGTGCGCAGCGGAAGTGTCGTGGACCCGTAACGTTTAAGCTTTAGGGTTGAAAATATTATTCTCACACCTGAATGAAAATTGCGAGGACGCAATTTTTTGTAAGGTGGGGAGAAATGTAACCCCCTGATCCCCGGTGTACGTATAACAGTATCGGTACGCGATACGACGTACAAAAATTGATTTGACCTCCGTGGTAGTCCGATTGAGCCGATTTCAGTTTCTAAAATTATTTTCTAATATTTTAGATTTTTCAGGATTTTTTTTGGAATTTTTCTGGTTTATTTTGGAAAATCTCCGTAGTCGGTGTCGACCGATACCGATAATAGGCTTTATGATTTTTATTTCACAAATGGGATATAATTTTCAGAATTCGCTTTCACCGTATGTCTTAGAATCACGTGAGCTACGTTTGGGTATTTTTGGGAATTTTTCCGAATTTATCGAAAATCCGGCCAAACCGGTGTCGCCCGTATCGGCGAGACATTCTGAGATTTTTAATTTGCAAACCGGATAGAGTTTCTAGAAACCGTCTTCATATTACGTCTCCAGATAATATTCTCTATTTTTTGTAATTTTTAGGCACCATTCGGGACAAGTCGAATTTTAGGCCGAATTAAATAATATTATTTTAATAATTAAAAACCCTTTTCTTTTCTTTTCTTTTCTTTTCTTTTTCTTTCTTCTTCTCCATTTCTCCAGAGAGCTCCAACCCACCGCCTCTTTCAATCAACCCACTGCCTCTCTCTCTCCTTTAAATCCTCTCCTTTCTCTCTCTCTTCCACACTCTCTCTCTAAAACCTCTCTCTCCTCCCAATTTCTCTCTCTCCCTTTCTCTCTCTCTCTCTCTCTATAATCTCTTCTCTCTCTGTTAACCTATTTCTCTCTCCCCTGTACTATCTCCTCCCTCTCTCTGGTGGACGCCGGCGGTGCCAGAGGCCGGCCAGGCCAGCCGGCGGCGAGGGAGGCCGGCTAGACGCCGGCCAGGCGCTGGTGGGGGGGCGCCAGCCCCCACCCCTCTCTCTCCTCTCTGCAGGGTCCCCCGGCGGCCCTGGGCGCCGGAGTAGTGCCGGCGCCGGCGGGGCAGCGGCGCCGGCGAGCGGGGCGCGCGCGGGCGGCGGGCGGCGGGCGCGGCGGCAACGCACGCTGCTGCTGCCATGGCTTCTGTTGGAAGAAACCCAATGGGTTTTGGGTTTGGGTTTAACCCAAACCCGGCCCATTTGCATCAAACCCGACCCATTAAAGGTACTATTACATTTTAGCCCCTGTAAAATTATAATTTACGTTTAGGCCCCTGCAAAATTACAAATAGCCCCCTAAATAATTTCTGTTATTACGTAACTAACCTTTTCTCTCGGTTTTGGGTATTCGGGCGATATCGGGAGCATCCGGACTCCGATTCGGGCGATTCTGGATCCGTTGCGATCGTGGGAACGAGAGCTACCTTCCCATGGCTAGTTTGTGAGTGTTTTTATTTTATAAATTATCTTTTTAGTCTATTAATTGAACTTGGTTGCTTTATTAATTACCGGTAAATCCTAATTGGTACACCATATTATACCTAATAGACGTAGAGTGTACCACTGGATACCTATTAGGTCATGTTCATGGACCACTGACATCCGGCCCACTATGTCACCATATGTTTGGACACTATCATGTATCGTATCACAGTAACGTTACCTGCATACGGTTCCACAGATACGCTATGACACGACACTGTCACTAGACATGCATGCTAGATACTGTTACTAGAATTCACAGGACATGATATTATATGATACACGGACTACCATTATTACATGTACTGTTACATGGATTATGGCCACACCTTTATGTTCAACTAGTATAAGGATAAGTACCGCATGTCATATTATTGTTATCAGCCTTACACTGATACGATAATTCACTGTACATGATATTAGACACTGCCCATAGGTATTACTTGTATTGCACAGATACTATGACACGTCTCACGTTCGTATTCAGGTACACCACTTCACGGCATACCGTCATATCCTATACCGTTATCATCATTACATGAATTCTTGGCATATCACTGTTACACGTGCATACATGATTTAATTATTCTTGTCATATGGATCACCGTGCATATTACATATATTATTGTTTCATATTACCGTATTCATGTTACATGATTATTTCCTGTTACTGATATGGATTTCCCGTTACTGGACATGAGAGCTGTTGATATGCGATATGTGGAATTCCACATCTATTGTTCCCGTTATATTGTTCCCGTGATATTGTTCCCATTTCCCGTTATATTGTTCCCGTTATATTGTTTTATGCTATCAACAGAGCTCAGGTCCAGTTATCATGTTACCCGTATCATGTACTGTATGTGTTCTTGTTACACTGTATACTTGACATATCAGATAATAATGATAATTTGGGTATGGGGGAGACTTGACGGTTGACTAGATCATATCGGGTGGATGTTTGGATCCATTGTTTGTCCCACTGCAGGGGACGGGGTAGTGCTGGCTACCGTCTGTTATAGCTCATGAGCTCCTGATTATTGTTTTAGCTCATTGAGATTCCCGTTACATGTTACAGCTCTAGCGGGCTGGCCCTGGTCTCAGCAGCCAGGGGTCTGTTTAAGGCCGTTGTCCCGGGTATGCACGGGATACACCCACCCGATAAGAACTCCTCGACCATGAGTTTCCATCTAACATAATCAAACAGTATGCACAATAGTGACGTCGGGAACGCTTGTTATTTAGTTACTCTCTCGTTTGGATAATGGTACCCGTAGGCCATGTCCGGATGGGTTCGACTGGAGTGCGGGCTCCAGTATGAACCGCCAGTGGTATGGGACACTGGAAGAGAGTAATTAAAATACCAGGTGATACTGATTGCTACTATTGTATAAATGACATGACTTTGACATGACCTGCCCGCTACATGTTTAGTTGTACTTGTTACTGTTCCTGATCATGTATCTGCTATCATGTGACATGTATACATTGCTATTGTTCATGTTTCCTGTTACACTTTCTTTAGTGCCCTACTACTCATGCACATGTATACTTTGTTACATTACCTGGTATATGTTACACTGTATGTAGTGGCATACTATGCATGTTCTGCATTGCATATATTTTATTGTTGCAGACATTTGCTCATCTGCATGTTCACCTCTATCACGTCACCACTATCATGTTCATGTCTATTACGTCACCACTAGACAACATTAGTTATTACATAAACTGGTCACGACTATAGATATGACCTGATGATAACCGGTTAGGTAGTGATGGTATTAAAAGTTGACCTGTTTATATCTTTGCACTGCTTCCATGTTTAACTCTTCTACTGTTTATATATATCCTTATTATATGGTATCACTATTACAACAGCATGTATTATCTATTATTATTGTGCATTGCCTCCTTCAGTTTTACCACTCACTAGGTCGCTTTCTGACGACCCTGGGTTTGCATGCCCAGATTGGAGATCTGAGCTACCGTATTATCAGAGAGTGCCTTGGAGTCACATGGGAGATTCCTCATCGGGACTATTCATAGGTATTTTAGTGATTTATTTCTGTTATCTTATTTGTCCCTCTTTTTCATATCTGTTATGATCGCTAACCTCTTCTGCAGGTATTCTTGTACTTATTTCCTGCTGGAACCATTATGTCTATGGAGGTGATTCCCTGTACTGAGGCTTAACGTACGCGTGAGGTTGTTTCACCTCGCGTATGTACGTCGCCATAACGTCCCCGTACCAGCGGGATCGGGGCGTTACAGTCCAACCCCAATATGTTACAATGTTGTAATACCTATGGGCAGTGTCTAATATCATGTACAGTGAACTATCGTATCAGTGTAAGGATGATAACAATAATATGACATGCGGTACTTATCCTTGTACTAGTGAACATAAATGTGTGGCCATAATCCATGTAACAGTACATGTAATAATGGTAGTCCGTGTATCATATAATATCATGTCCTGTGAATTATAGTAACAGTATCTAGCATGCATGTCTAGTGACAGTGTTGTGTCATAGCGTATCTGTGGAACCGTATACAGGTAACGTTACTGTGATACGATACATGACATGATAGTGGCCAAACATATGGTGACATAGTGTGACGGATGTCAGTGGTTCATGATCATGACCTAATAGGTATCCAGTGTTACACTCTACGTCTATTACGTATCCGACATATGTAAGTACAGTGTTTATTACAATGTTTTAATATGCCTAGGTTCACACCTGGTGTGGGTAACCACCTAGGTCAATGCTTGGGCTCTTACCAACAGTACAATCAGGTTCAGATACACTGATCTGTATCTGAATTTGGGGATTCCAGCAACGAGTACAAGAATACCATGACTTTGACAATTCATTCCTTGACTCGTTTGTATTCCTTCCTTCCTTCCAGTTGTCGACCAGAACATCCGATTTCCTTCTCGCTTTTCTTACATCGTCTTGCTTCCCATCTGTTAGGATTTGTTCACTACCATATTTCTCCATCCCGAGTTCCTTCTAGATATCAGAGTGCGCAGCGGAAGTGTCGTGGACCCGTAACCTTTGGGCTTTGGGGTTGAAAATATTGTTCTCACACCTGAATGGAAATTGCAAGGACGCAATTTTTGTAAGGTAGGGAGAAATGTAACCCCCTGATCCCCGGTGTACGTATCACAGTATCGGTACGCGATACGACGTACAAATTTGATTTGACCTCTGTGGTAGTCTGATTGAGCCGATTTCAGTTTCAAAAATTATTTTCTAATATTTTAGATTTTTCAGGATTTTTTAGAATTTTCTGGCTTATTTTGGAAAATCTCCGTAGTCGGTGTCGACCGATACCGATAACCGGCCTTCCGATTTTTCATTCCCAAACGGAGTAGAATTTTGAGAATCCGCTTTCACCTTGTATTTTAGAATCGTGTTCTCTACATTTGGGTATTTTTGGAAATTTTTCTGAATTTATCGAAAATCCTGCCAAACCGGTGTCGCCCGTATCGGCGAGACACTCCGGGATTTTTAATGTGCAACCGGATTGAGTTTCGACAAACCGTTTTCATATTACGTCTCAGGATAATATTTCCTATTTTTTGTAATTTTTGGGCACTGTTCGGGGCTGGTCAAATATGGGGCTAATATAATAATAATTAAATATTTTTTTATCTTTCTTTTCTTCTCCTTTCATCTCCACTTCTCTGGAGAGCTCCACGCCGCCGCCTTCCTGTAGCCAACCGCCTCTCTCTCCCTCTATTTAAATCTCTCCCACTCTCTCTCATAAATACAACAATTCTCTCTCTCTCTAATTAGATCACTAATCTCCCTCTCTCTCTCTCTAACCTCTCTCCTCTCTCTCTACAAAAACCGCTCTCTCTCTCTCTCACAGCCAAAGCCCCGGCCCCTCTTCTCTCTCTCCTCCTCCCTTACCACGCTCTCTCTCGCTCAGTTTCCGGCCCCGCGCGGCCCCAGACCGCCGCCGGCAGCCTGAGCGCCGCCGCCGGCCTGGGCGACCGCCGGCAGCCGCTGGCCCCAGCCAGGCACATGTTTTCCCCCTCTTCTCTCTTTTCCTCTCTCTTTTTTTCCTTCTCTCTCTCTCTCTCCCTCATCCACCTCTCTTGGCCGGAGTTGGCTCGCCGCCGGCGGCCGGGATCGCCGCCGGCAAGCGGCCAGCGCCGCCGGCCAGCTAGGCTGGCCGGTCGGCCAGTGCTAGAGCAGCAGCAGCAGCAAGCTGCTGCTGCACAGCTTGCTGCTGTTTTGAGTGGGTGGGTTTGGGTAAAACCCAAACCCATTAACCCACTAATGGGTTAAGGGTTAACCCGATTACCCGTACCCATTTGACTTAAATTAACGGGTATGGGTTGTGGATCTGGACCCGACCCGTTAACACGTCTACCCGCATCCAACCCAATAAAGGTAATTTTACATAAAACCCCCTACTCCTATTTATTATTTGCATTTTAATATTATCATTACATATTTACCCCATTTTATTATTTTTAGCGTTTGATCGATATCGGGAGCATCCGGACTCCGATTGGGACGATTCTGGATCCGTTGCGATCGTGCGAAAGAGAGCTACAGTCTTATGGCCAGTTTGTGAGTGTTTTTATTTTATAAATTACTTTTTATCATGTTTAGTGCAATGAATTGGTAGATCTTGCTTATGGCTAAATACTGATACCTATTAATTCTTAACTGGTAATAATTGGACATGCACGGTAATAGGAATAACCTAGTACATGGTTTGGTATTTCCTGATTTAGAAGAAAGATAAGGAGACACTTAGATTACCAATATACCAATAAATGCTGGCAGAGACAACCTGGACACAGTCATCATACCGTCACAGCCACTGACACCCGGGCGACCAGGTCACCATATTCGTGTACACCATTATGACATGGCTTGTATCACAGTCACGTTACATGCATACTGATCCACCGATACATTATGACATTATACTGGTACTAGACATGCATGTTAGACACCGTTACTATAGTACACCGTCGACTACTGTTCCTACATACATTAGTGATACGCAGACTTATGGCTACACAGATACTGTAGTTCACTATACAGGATAGTAGACACTGACCACATTTATTACCTGTGCATGTTATACAGATACTATGACACGGCACACCTGTTATTTCGTAGGCATGGCCCACCGATACGTAGCGGCACCACTTCACGAAATACCATTATGTAATGTATTGTTATCCTCGTTACTTGGATTCACGGCATATCACTGCACAGACTACTGCATTTCATATTAGCATGATCATCATACACATTCATGTCATGCTTACATATTACAGTTACACATGCCTGTGTTGTTTCTATCTTCTTGTCATATGGATCACCATGCTTATTACATGTATTATTGTTCCATGTTCCCGTATTCATGATATATGCTAGTTCCTGTTACTGATATGGATATTCCCGATACTGGACAAGAGAAACTGTTGATATGCGATATGTGGGGATCCCACATCTATTGTTCCCGTTTCCCGGTATATTGTTCATGTTATCTTGATCATGTTATATTGTTCCTGATTCCTGTGATATTGTTCTATGCTATCAACAGAGCTCTGGTCCAGTTATCATGTTACTTATATCATGTATTGTATTGGTTCTTGTGATATTGTATACTTGACATATCATATCATAAAAAGAACTTGGGTATGGGGGAGACTTGACGGTTGACTAGATCTTGTCGGGTGGATGTCTGGATCCATTGTTTGTCCCACTGCAGGGGACGGGGTAGTGCTGGCTACCGTCTGTTATAGCTCATGAGCTCCTGTTTATTGTTTTAGCTCATTGAGTTCCTGTTACATGTTACAGCCTTAGCGGGTTGGCCCTGGTCTCAGCAGCCAGGGGTCTGTTTAAGGCCGTGATCCCGGGTATGCACGGGGTACACCCACCTGACTAGATCTCCTTGACTATTGGGTTTCCAATTAACATAATAAAACAGTATACACAATAGTGACGTCGGGAACACTTGTTATTTGGTCACTCTCTCGTTTGGATAATGGTACCCGTATGCCATGTCCGGATGGGTTCGACTGGAGTGCGGGCTCCAGTATGAACTGCCAGTGGTATGGGACACTGGAAGAGATTGATTGTAATACCAGGTGGTACTGATTGCTACTATTGTATAAATAACAGGACTTACATGATACATGTTTACTTCTTGTTACTATTCCTTGCCTGATACATGTTTCCCACTGTATGGTTGTCCTTATTATCGTACCTGATCATTTATCCGATATCATACATGTATACTTGTTACTCTAATTGATACATGTTACTCTTTCTGTCGTGGCATATTATTTCTGCATATGTGCTTCTATTCTGTTTTCTGTATACCTTGTAGACATCCTTGTTGTACATGTATAACACAGTAGTGAGGTTATATTGCATATGCCCACCTGCATGTTCACTTCGGTCACGTCACCACTAGCACATTCATATCTATTACGTAACCACTAGACAATATTATTTATGATATAACCTGGACACGATTAGAGACATGACCCGATGATTACATATTTATATTTGTCTCCTGCTTCTTACTGTTACCATATCATATCTTATATCTTAGTATCGTGCTTGTATTATTATAGTATATTCCTGCCTTCTTCATTTTACCACTCACTAGGTCGCTTTCTGACGACCCTGGGTTTGCATGCCCAGATTTGGAGATCCGCGTACCGTAGTACCCGAGAGTGTCATGGAGTCACATCGGAGCTTCCTCATCGGGACTATTCCTAAGTATCCTGTGCTTTATTTCCGTTATCTTATTTGTCCCTATTTGTCATATCTGTTATGATCGCTGACATATTTCTGCAGGTATTCTTGTACTTATTTCATGCTGGGACCCATATCTATATGGAGGTTATTTATTGTACTGAGGCTTAGCGTACGCGTGAGCGTGTTTTCACCTCGCGTATGTACGTCGCCATAACGTCCCCGTACCTGCGGGATTGGGGCGTTACATAGTGGTATGTAATAAACAATACCACTCTGTAACGCCCCGATCCCAAGGATACGGAGACGTTATGGCGACGTACATACGCGAGGTGAAAGCAACCTCACGCGTACGTTAAGCCTCAGTACAGTACAATACCTCCATATAGATCTGAGGTCCAGCATGAAAGCAGTACAAGAATACCTGCAGAAAGAGGTCAGCGATCATAACAGATATGAAAACAAGGATAAATAAGATAACAGAAATAAAGCACTAAAATACCTATGAATAGTCCTGATGCGGAATCTCCCATGTGACTCCAAGGCACTCTGAAGTTATAGTAACTCGGATCTCCAATCTGGGCATGCAAACCCAGGGTCGTCAGAAAGCGACCTAGTGAGTGGTAAAACTGAAGAAGGCAATGCACATAATAATAGATAATACATGCTGTTGTAATAGTGATACCATATAATAAGGATATATATAAACAGTAGAAAGAGTTAAACATGGAAGCAGTGCAAATATATAAGTAGGGCATTTTTAATACCATCACTACCTAGCCGGTTATTATCAGGTCATATCTATAATCGTGTCCAGTTTATGTAATAACTAATGTTGTCTAGTGGTGACGTAATAGACATGAACATGATAGTGGTGACGTGATAGAGGTGAACATGCAGATGAGCATATGTCTGCAACAATAAAATATATGCAATGCAGAACATGCGTCGTATACCCTGCAATGCAGAACATGCGTCATATGCCATCACAGACAGTATAACATATGCCAGGTAAAGTAACAAGTATACAGGTAACATGATATCGGATAAAGTAGCATGAACAATAACAAGATAGCATACAGGTACCAGGCATGTCATGTGATTTATACAATAGTAGCAATCAGTACCACCTGGTATTACAATCACTCTCTTCCAGTGTCCCATACCACTGGCAGTTCATACTGGAGCCCGCACTCCAGTCGAACCCATCCGGACATGGCCTACGGGTACCATTATCCAAACGAGAGAGTGACCAAATAACAAGTGTTCCCGACGTCACTATTGTGTATACTGTTTTATTATATTAATTGGAAACCCATGGTCGATGAGCTCTTATCGGGTAGGTGTATCCCGTGCATACCCGGGATCACGGCCTTAAACAGACCCCTGGCTGCTGAGACCAGGGCCAGCCCGCTAAGGCTGTAACATGTAACAAGAACTCAATACAGACGGTAGCCAGCACTACCCCGTCCCCTGCAGTGGGACAAACAATATGGATCCAATACATCACCCGATAAGATCTAATCAACCGTCGAGTCTCCCCCATACCCCAGTTAGATTTAGGATCTGATATATCAAGTATACAATGTAACCAGAACAAATACAGTACATGATACGGGTAACATGGTGACTGGACCTGAGCTCTGTTGATAGCATAGAACAATATAACAGGAATCAGGAACAATATAACATGATCAAGATAGCATGAACAATATACTGGGAAGCGGGAACAATAGATGTGGGATCCCCACATATCGCATATCAACGGCTCTCATGTCCAGTATCGGGAACATCCATATCAGTAACGGGAATATGTATCCAGTAACGGGATTAACAATATCAATAATGGGAAACAAGCATATAACATGTATCCGATAACATGGAATAATAATACAGGTAATTGAAATGGGGATCCATATGACAAGAATAAAGAAATCATACATGCATGTGTAACAGTGATATGCCGAGAATCTATGTAATGATGATCACAATATATGTCATAACTGTATGCTGTGGAGTGGTGCACATGAGTACGAACTACTGGTGTATCCGTGTCCTACTAATCATGTACAGGGTATTCGTGTAACAGAAACCATAATATGCAATAGCAATGTCGGTGTATCAAAACATGCAGTGATCGTGTCGTGAATCCCAGTAACTATGTCATGGTGAGACATGTACAGGAGGCTACATAAAGGCTACATGAAATACTGATATCCAGGGTAACTATTATCTACATGTAAGACGGTGGTCAGTGTACCAGGGTTTCGGTAAAGGTGACAGTGGAATAGTGACAATAGCTCATATCATAGGGTACGCATGTATTAGGGTACATGTAGCAGTATGGTGTAAGTGTACGTGTAGCAGTAGTGTGGAATCATAAGCAGTAGTGTGGAATCCTAATAGTTATTCAGACAGTGACAGTGTCTAGCGATCCTTGACCTGATCATCTATCACTCATCCTCAAACTAACATATTATACAGATTCTTATTACAACGGTTTAGGAAGGAACATTTCTAGTGCTTAACCCATAATGACGATTTCGTAACTAAAGCAATCACTTACTACTTTCTTAATATGCATAAATAAATATAATTTTAAAAAGGAAAACACTCACAAACTGGCTACAGGACTGTAGCTCTCATTCCCACGATTGCAACGGGTCCAGAATCGTCCCAATCGGAGTCCGGATGCTCCCGATATCGCCCGGATACTAAATCATACGAAAAGGGTTAATTATGTAAATAATATATTTAAAATGCAAATACTAAAAAGTAACGGGGGTTTTCTGTGAAATTACCTGTAATGGGTTCTGGAGCGGGTTCAGGCTGTTAACGGGTCGGGTTTGGATCCACGACCCAAACCCAATAGCTTAAGTTAAATGGGTATGGGTTTTATCGGGTTAACGGGTTTTAACCCATACCAAATAAGGGTTAGTGGGTTCGGGTGTAATCCGAACCCACTCTTCTCACAAGCAGCGGCAGCGGCAGCAGTTGCTGCCGCTGCTGGGGTGCTGTGGCCGGCCAGCACTGCTGGCCGGCGGCCAGCGGCAGCCCGCCGGCGGCCAGCCTAGCCGCCGCCGGCGGTTCAGACCGAAGGGAGTGAGAGAGGGAAGGGTGAGAGAGTGAGAGGGAACACAGGAAAAAGAGGGGGCAGGGCAGTTCCCTGCGCCTAGCCGCGCAGCCCGGCTGCCACGGCGGCCGGCGGCGGAGCTAGGCCGCCGGGTGGCCTGGGCCCGACTCCAAGGAGGAAGAGAGCGAGAGAGGGGCTCCGTGGGCTCGGGATGGTGGCTGGGTGCGGCACATGATCGGAGCCATGGCCAGCGGCGGTCTGGCCATGAGACGGTGAGGGAGAGTAATTAAAGGGAGAGAGGTAATTAGAGAAGTCATTAGAGAGAGAGTTTGGGAGAAGATTTTTAAGGGAGAAAGAGAGAGAGAGAGAAGGCGGTGGGGTGTTTAAATGGGTTTCGTTGATTGACAAAGGCGGTGGGTAAACAGTAGGGCGGTGGAGGTTTCTTCCAGAGGAAGAAAGAAAATGAAGGGAAAAGAAGAGAAAAGAAAAAGATAAATTAAATAATATTTTAAGATTATTATATTGGCCCAATATTCGACGAATTCCGAACGGTGCCCAAAAATTACAAAAAATAGAGAATATTATCTAGAGGCGTAAGATAAAGACGGTTTGTCGAAACTCAATCCGGTTTGCCAGTTAAAAATCCCGGAGTGTCTCGCCGATACGGGCGACACCGGTTTGACCGGATTTTCGATAAATTCAGGAAAATATCCAAAAATACCAAAACGTAGCTCATGTGATTCTAAGATATACGGTGAAAGCGGATTCTCAAAATCCAACTCTGTTTGTGAAATAAAAAATAGCAAGGCCGATTATCGGTATCGGTCGACGCCGACTACGGAGATTTTTCAAAATAATCGAGAAAATTTCCAGAAAATCCTGAAAAATCTCAAATATTAGGAAATGATGTTTGAAACTGAAATCAACTCAATCAGACTACCACGGAGGTCAAATCAATTTTTGTACGTCGTATCGCGTACCGATACGGTACTACGTACACCGGGGATCAGGGGGTTACATTTCTCCCCACCTTACAAAAATTGCGTCCTCGCAATTTCCATTCAGGTGTGAGAATAATATTTCCAACCCCAAGCTGAAAGGTTACGGGTCCACGACACTTCCGCTGCGCACTCTGATAACGGGACGGAGAAGTAAACTAACACGAATGGATTGGATGCAAGAAGATGCAAAGAAAGCGAGAAGAAAATCGGATATTCTGGGGGACAACTAGAAGGAAATCAGAGAACAGAGTCAAGGGATGAATTGTCAGGGTCATGGTATTCTTGTACTCGGTGCTGGAATCCCCAAATTCAGATACAGACCAGTTAATCTGAACCGGACTGTACTGTTGGTAAGAGCCTGAGTATTGACCTAGGTGGTTACCCACACCAGGTGTGAACCTAAGCTCTGATACCACTCTGTAACGCCCCGATCCCAAGGATACGGAGACGTTATGGCGACGTACATACGCGAGGTGAAAGCAACCTCATTCATTTTATGCCCCATCTTATGACAAAATCTACACTCAACCAGCTGAAAATGAGGCAGTACGGCGACCTGACGTTTCGGGGCTGTCGCACCAAACTGTCTAACAGAAACTCCTCCTGAGATTTGTCTGACTGGGCGTTTTATGCCACTAGCAGGTACCTTCCTCATCAATCCACTGAGCTGCTCTTGTTCCCTGGCGGCAGTTAATACCTCCGCAAAGGTCTTATATCTGAAGGATATGACATATCTTTGAAGTTCCAAATGCAATCCCTGCTGAAACCTTCTGGCCCGATTCTCCTCGGTAGAGACCATATATGGGGCAAATCGGCTGAGTTTGGAAAACTCAGCCGCATACTCATCAACGGTCCTCCCAGCTTGTCTGAGATTTATGAATTTCTGCTCCATCTCTGATTTGGCCGTGTCAGGAAAGAACTTTGCCAAGAACACCTCAGAAAATGTCTTCCAAGAGATAGGCCCCGACAAATGGCTTTCTTCTGCTAGCCACCATATACGTGCCATGCCCGATAACTGAATTTTCACTACATCCACTCGATCAGCTTCTGGAACTCGGGCTGCTACTAATAAGTTTTCTGTGTCTATGAGCCATTGTTCAGCATCCAGATGGCTTTCTTCTCCTGTGAAAACTGCTGGATTGAGTCTCCTGAAGTCAGACACATTCCCCTGCCTCGCCTGACTTCCTGAAGCAACTATCTTTTTCAGAGCAACAGTCAGCCGCTCACTCTGCTGCTGCTGCTGGGACTCTAACAAGAATTTCATGAAGTCCACTGACTCTGTAGGAGTAGGCCCGTCCTCAGTAACTCGTTGAGCCATCTGTGCAATATATACCAAATTAGCGTCGGGACTAATAGGTGAAACCATGCCAAACTAATTCCGTTCCTAAGGATGGACTTGTGGGCTCATGTCATGTCTCTTGTTCCTTATCAGCAGTATAATATTTTTGTACAAATCTACAGATAAGAACTAGATTCGAATAGCTGGGGTCGCGTTTCGCAAATCGTCCAATGCTAAATTCGAATCTACGCTCTGATACCACTAAAACCATGTCACGTCCCACTGTTCAAAATAGAGTACATGACATGATCGGCAACCTGTACACGTCGGTAGAATATCCCAACGTATACACGTTAAGCCTGCTGTAGATCTGTACAATTTTTCTGATATGATGACAATACTGCTGATATATATATGTAACTAGAGAACAAGAGTACATAACACAGTTAATACAGTACCAAAAGTACAGTACAGTACACCAGAGTCCATCAGCAATAATTATACAGTACTAAAAACATAAAAATATCTATGAAACATACTGCGAACTCGAAAGAGACGGCAGACTCACGAGCTGTCCTACAGCTGCTCAGCCAAACTGTCAAGATACTCTACGTCCTCCTCTGACGGTATAACCACGGACTCTATATCTGGGCAAACAAACCCAGGGTCTCAGATGCGACCGAGCAAGTGTGCAAAGGAAAGAGGAATGAAACAAAGTAATAATAAGGTACAGGCATTCATAAAGAAGAGCTCTAAGTAAGGAACGACAATAATCAAACTGGAATCATGCATGAGCAATGAATGCATAAACATGTGCCATGAGACTTAACAATCGAGGAGATCTGGTCAGGTGGGTGTATCCCGAGCATACCCGGGATCACGTCCTTAAACAGACCCCTGGCTGCTGAGACCAGGGCCAGCCCGCTAAGGCTGAAACATGTAACAAAAACTCTATGAGCTAAAAACAATAACGGGAAACGGGAGCTCATGAGTAATAACAGACGGTAGCCAGCACTACCCCGTCCCCTGCAGTGGGACAACAATATAGATCCAGTACACCCACCCGATAAGATCTAGTCAATCATCCAGTCTCCCCATCCCCAAGTGATTTCTTTTCAGGATAACAAGTAATGACATAAGGTAACGGAAATCGGTGACAAAAAGATGTAACAAGCGTTATGACCTGAGTCCTATAGTTATGAAGAGGAGTGTGCATGTTTAAAGCAAATAACTGAAACAATGTAATCAACTATCATGGGTCACAAGAAGTACTACCAGACGTATCAAGGTAACATGTAACGGTAGTACGTAATCACAGTATCATGTAACGGTAGAACATAATAGAACTACATGTAGTTATCTCCATGTTAATATGCACACTCCAACTAGTTCGTAGGTCAAGTCCCTGTGCTAATATCTTGCTCAACCTCTACGGTACAAGTCAATTATCCCGACTAATCATCGTATCGAATATCGAATGTTCCAATCAGCAGATAAGACTCTACGATTGATATAATTGGAAAAATAATGAGAATTCAGAGAAAACACTTGCCTTAATATTGAAGTTCTCGCTCTCCTAATTCCAACGAGACCAAGAACGTGCAATTCCGACGTCTATTGATCGAGTTATCGTCCGACGTACGACTCAGGGTCTATTTGTAAATTCTGAAAAGGGCACAGGGGGTTAAACGAGATTTTGCAGGGTTATAAATGTAATAATATTAATTTCTAAGGGTCTGTTTTGAAATTTACCTTTTAATGAAACGGGTTGTGGGTTTGCGGTTGCGAATCGGGTCAGAACCAAACCCGTTATGGGTTTTTCCTTCTCTGTTTCTTCCCACTGTGCGTCCTGTGCACAGTGGCAGCCCAGCAGCGCGGCTGCTGCTAGCCGCGGCGAGAGGCGGGCGCGGTGGTGCTCCGGGCGCGCGTGCGGGGCTCCGGCGAGGATTGGAGCTCCGGTGAGCTTCCGACGTGTGGTGGTGGTGGTGATACAGTGAACGAGAGAGAGATGAACGGAAAGGTGTTTGGTGGTGACGGTTGTGGTGGTGTTGGGCGGCGCTGGGTGACCGGTGGTGGTAGGTGAAGCGTTGGTGATGCTGACGGCGCTAGGAGGTTGCGGGGGCGGTGGTGGCGTCCGGTGGTGGTGGGTGGTGCGTGGAAGATGGGTGCGGTGGTGGTGTCGCGCTGGTTGGTGTGGCGGTGGCGTTGGCTGGTGTTGGGGTGGCGCAGGTGGTCGGTGGTGATGGTGTTGGGTGGCCGGAGTGGGGGTGCTGGAGTGGGCGGTGGTGGTGTTGTCGGGCAGTGATGGGTTCGCGAGAGAGAGAGAGAGAGAGAGAGAGAGAGAGAGAGAGAGAGAGTTGATTGTTAAGGTTAAATGAAATAGAAATTTATAGGATTTCAATTTGTCATTAGGAAGAGTGTAGAATAGTTAGATTTTTCATTAGGAAGAGTGTAGAAATGTTAGGAAAATCCCTAATGTCGGTTACCAACTTCTCTGGAGAATTCTGGTTCGCAACAGTGTAAAGGAAGTGTAAATGGAATAGGATATATTAATATATATCAATTAAGATATTTAATTAATACGGTCCGAATTTGACTAGTGTCAAACAGTCCCTAAAAATTAGGAAAAATAGGGAATATTAGTCTAAGACGTAAGGAAAAATCGGATTATAAAAATGTACACCGGTTTGTCAATTAAAAATCCCGAAAGGAACTGAGAACCGGGCGACACCCATTCGGCCCGATTTCTGGACTAATTCCGAAAAATTACCAAAAATACTTGAAGGAAGAAAATAATATTTTAAAGCTTATTATTGAAGTAGATTTTAGAAATTTTACCCCATTTGCAAATTAAAAATCGTTGAGTTATTCATCTATTTAGGTTGACACCGTTATTGATATTTTCCAAAATAACTCGAAAAAAAAATTTAGAAAATTTTTAGAAAATCTAAATGGTGAGAAAAATCAGTTGTGGCCCTGAAATTAGTATGGTCGGGTTTTCGGATTGGTCAATTTCCTACGTAGTTTATATCGTATGTCACGGTGACACGTATACGGATAGCGGAGGGTTACAACGGCCAATCTTCGTACCCACTGTTATAGATGTCAGGGGTATGGATACTTTGCAAACCGGTGCTCGAGTCAAACTAAGATCCTTTTAGTGGAAGTTCTTATAGAAGAAGAAGAAAAAGATAGTCTAGAAGTGATTGTGCGCCAATAGGACGACGACTGGACATTCTGCTAAAGATCGTGAGTTCAGTGACTGCATTAAGACTTTAGCGTAGACTGACCTAACTCCTAGTTATGACAAAGCTCGTTTAGAAGTAGTTAGGTGTGCCTTAGTGCAGCCTGAACAAGTCAATGATTGGAGAAAAACTACAATCTTTCACATGTTCATCAAGGTTGGAGATAAGAACTGTTAGGTGATTGTGAACAGTGAAAGTATTATCAATGCAATATCATCCCAGGTGACTGAAAGGCTTGGATTAAAGGTAGTACCCATCCCCACTCGTACAAGGTGTCATGAATTAACTCCATAACCCTAGAAGTAAAGTAACGATGTCTTGTCACGGTCGACTTTAATCTTTACAAGGACAAGATCTGATGTGATGTGGTTACCATGGACGTAGGTCAAATTATTCTAGGTAGACCATGGTTATTCGACAAAAATATTACCATCTAGGTCAATCTAACATGTGTCAATATTTACATAAGGATAAAAAGATTAAGTTACTACCCTTGAGACCCAAGTTTAGACAGCCTGAACAAAGACCTACCACACTCAAGAAAACTAAAAGAACTAACCTAATCGGTGCAAAGGTCATTGATCAAAAACTAAAGAAGGGGACCCTTTCTTTCCCTACCTTGGCTCTGTTACCGACTCCACCTCCCCTACCACTAATTGCTACTGCTCCCTTTTTTTCTCCTATTGGCCTTACCTGCTCTGGCCGCCAACCCCTCCCTCTTCTACTGTCGACACCACACCATTATAGGGTATCATTTTTTGCATTTGCATTCGCATCTCACACTCGTACATTACATGAGAAAATTATAGACAAAATAATAAAAAATAATGTTAATTGTAAAGTTCTACTCATTTAAATTGTTGATTGAGAACACTTAATATTGGTGACTATATGATAGTCTGCCTGAAATCTGAACGGTTTTCTCTGAAAACTATGAAGAAATTGCACGCGCGAAGCAAATGAACTTTTCAAATTCTCAAGGGGATTAATTCAGTTTATATGGTGAATTTTTCACCAGATTTTGACATTAGTTGCACTTTTAATGTTGAGGATTAGGTTTCATATATAGGTACTCTTGATACCCCCATCTAATCCACTCATGGGATGAGCCTACCCACAGCCTTCCTTGTGTGAGCCCCTCATTACCTCCTTACAAATTATCTCATGCAGAATAAAACATAAATTTTATTTTGGATGATCAGATTATCTTTACTAGAGATGGAGAAACACGACATTATCTGGTTAAGTAAAAAGGAAGACCTGAATCAAAAAATTCTTGGATTACTGAGATGGATCTCCAACGACTCGATCCGACCTGCTTCAATATTATTGCGGCCACAGCAGCTTCCCAGCCTATACTCGACGGGGTCAAATTTTTTCCACCTGGGAGAAATGATGAAGACATCACATCATAGAGCAACCTACATTAGGAGAAGGCATATTGTATTTTTTTAATTCTAGTTTATTCTAGTTATTTTGATTTTACTTTATTTTGAATTTAGTTGTTTTCTTTTATTTAGAAGTTTAGTACCACATTGATTATGTTCTGAAAATTGGATTTTGGAAAGCCTATAAATAGGTCCCAAGACTTCCCTTGTTGGTATTGAATGAATAAATAAATAAATAAATCAGTTAAATACTTGAGATTTGAGATGTTGAGAGTGGTGTAAGGGTTGTGAAGCCTGATTGTGTAGAAGGGGGGGGTCAGTGAAGCCCAATATCCATTCTTATTTCTTTTCTCAAACCCTAATTTTTCCTTACTATTTCTTTTCTCATACTCTAGTTTCTTTTTATCTTGTATTGAAGGTGATTGTGATCCACCCATATTACATCAATATTCTGCTGGTGATATGGTACAAAAATCATGGTCGGAGAAATTATAGATGTAGCAAGTACCCATCCTGAAATTTTGAAATCCCCCTTCTACTTTTATATTTCGATAAAATTTTACTAAATTATCTACACATGTTTTACATAAGAAGCACCGTCTCAATAATCATGGCTTTGTCTAAAAAGTTTAAATCTAAAAACAAAAGTTAGCTAGGGTTTGGTTCGATCACTCAGATTGAGTTGTCAACTTACAAGAGTTAAATTTTTTATTTCAAATTATACATATTCTGCAAAATTTATTTACTATAACATATAAAAAAAATTATGTATAATACATCATCTTTTTTGTTGTATATTAATTATTCCGCCTTTTTCTCATCAATCAATGCTACTTATACTTTCTCCTTTAACCAATCAGTTGGTTCATAACAATTTCAATTTTTTTTTTTCTTTCTTTCTTTTCTTTAACACTCATAAAGCAATTTTTTTCATTCATTTTTTTGTTATTTTTTGGTAGGAATGTATAAAAATTGGGAACATGATGAATTCTGGTTTTTTTTTTTCACACCAAGAGAACGCAAGTATCCTAATGGAAACCGTCCATCACGCAAAATAAAGGGCGGTACTTCGGCAGGTTGGATAGCTACAGGCTCTGACAGAGTTATCAATAGTCGTTCTAACGATGAACAGCTCGGGAGACAGACATTAGCCTACCACAAAGAAGGAGAAGTTAAAACCAACTGGATTATGTACGAATATTTGGACGTGAGCCAACTCAGCCAAGAATCTCGAGATTGCCCTGGAAACATGCAGGTAACTAACTCATGATGCATGTCATTAGCTACAAGAATGTGTGGGTTTTATGCAGCATACAAGAATATATATATGCAGTCTTATGTAGCATACATAAAAGTTTTATGTGGTCCATACAATATGCGCCTTGTTTTTCTTTCAGCTATATGCTCTAGCTTTATGCAGCAGAATAAAAGTTTTCTTTATTTTATGTAAAGTATGTGCTTTGTTGTTTTGCACTTTGATGTTGTAGTTTTATGTAGCATGCAAGAATATGTAGTTTTATGTGACATACATAAAAGTTTTATATGGTATGCATGCGATATGTGCCTTGTTTTTCTTTCAGTTATATTCCGTAGTTTTATGTAGCATAATAGAAGTTTTTATGTATCTTACACAAATACGTGCTTTGCTTGTTTTTTAGTTGGATGCTGTAATTTTATGTAGCATACATGAAAACGTGACAGGAAAGAAGAACAAGGGCAGTGATGAAGTACCACAAGAGCAAGGTGAGCTTAGAAGAACAGACTCAGTGGAAAGCGATCTCATGGAAGTGGCAGAAACCAGCTCTAGAGCTCTGACCATCCAAAATTTGTCGAATTCTGATACTTTGTTGCACCAGCAAAACATGGACTGGTGATTGATCAAAATCAAGCAGTCAGGAACCCTATGAAGCTGCTTACTTATTCTGAAGTTGGCAACACAGCAGCAGCAGCAGCAGCAGAGTTTGAGAATGTGCTGAATGCCTGGAATGCAACTGGTGCATCAATCAGTCCTGAAAACGGTCTTCAGTTTGGTTCTGAAAACATGGTATGTGAAATTGGTCGAGATCAAGCAGTCAGGGACTCTGCAATGCCCCTCACTTATTCTGATAGTGGCAACACAGCAGCAGCAGCTGAGTTTGAGAATGTGCAGAATGCGTGAGATGCAATCGGTGCATCAACAAGTCCAGAAAATCGTCTTCAGTTTGGTCCTGAAAACATGGCATGTGAAATTGGTGAAGATCAAACAGTGGGAATCCTGCAACGCTGTACAATTATTCTGAAGGTGGCAACAATACAGAAGCAGTAGCTGAGTTAGAGAATATGCATAATGCGCAGAATGCAACCGGTGCTTCAATCAGTCCTGAAAACGGTCTTCAGTTCGATTTAGATCAGGCAGTCAAAAATCCTGCAATGTTGTATTATTCTGAAGTTGGCAACACAGCAGCAACAGATGAGTTTGAGAGTAAGCAGAATTCCTGGAATGCAACCGGTGCATCAATCAATCCTGACAACAGCCTTTCAGTTTGGTCCTGATGAAGCAGGCGAGCATCCTGCCATGCTGTATTATTCTGGGCTGGCAACAGAGCAGCAGCAGCAGTTGAGTTCGATAATGTGCAGAATGCCTGTAATGTAACTGATGCATCAATCAGTCTTGAAAATGATTTTCAGCCTGGTCCTGATGGTAGTGTTTTTACTCGCGACATGGGGGAGGTCGCCGAATATGATGACGACTTTAATATTGGTGGATTATCTTGATTTGGATGCCGAGTGAGAATCAGATTTTGGCAACTAAAGTTCTCTTGCAGAGGCTATGCTGGTTCTCTATCAAGCAGTGCTCAAGTACTCTATTTTTGCGTTATTCATGATAAAGTCTTCGAGACAATTCTTATTTTAAGACTAGTTTATTTTTCTTGTTTTCTTGCAGTGTGCACTTTAAATGGACTTAATATTATTTTTTAAAGGAAAAAACCTGAACCTTTTTCCAATTTTTTTCTGGAGAATTTATGTTTGGAAGCAGAAAAAGCATATTCCAGCTATAATGGAGTTTTAGGAATAAATTGTGTTTATAATTTGCAGCAGCAGCAGCAGCATACTTTGTTTTCGATTTTCAATAAGCTGAAAGTTTTCACATTCTCGTTCCAGTTGCCTAGCTAGTTCAAACCATACTCTGCAGAGAGCTGGCAAGTGGCAAGTTTTATCTACATTCACATCAAGGAACTAAAATTGACAAAAATGAATGAAAATCTAATGATGAATTTCATACACCGGTGAAATATTACAATTAAGTCGGACATTGGTGAACAACACAATCTCAGGAGTGTTAACTTGAACATGAGCTTCCAAAAGCTCACTATAAATTTGCATTCACTACACTATAAAGAACAAAGACGCAAAGGTGGAACAAAGCTTGCAAACCACTGCAACTGAAACCAAACAATGTGCACAGAGAACCAGTTAAAACGCCCTAAAACGTCATCTGCTTAGATAATACGCAAGCCTTCTCTCTTCAAAAGAGAAATCTGTCACATCCGGTGTCTTAGTTGTTGCCACCACCTCATAAGCAACGCAGGCTGGTGCAGGCGTAGTGGCCACCTGCATTGGCACCGACACCGTCATTGGAGTCTTAGGAGTTGGGATCGGCATCACTGTCTTTGGTGTCATGTTCTCTGCAGCCTCGCTGAAGGTTGTCCGCTGCTGGGAAGGTGTCAATGGGATGTTGTGCTGAGAAGGTGTTGTCGGGATGTTCTGCCGAGAAGGGGTCACTGGGACATGCTGAGAAGGCGTGATTGGGATGTGGTGGTGATGAGATGGTGTCATCAGGGTGTTCTGCTGATGAGAGGGTATCAGTGGGACAGTGTTGTTAGAAACCAAAGGGGCAAAGGGTTTCCGTGGCGTTTCCATTTCATGGGCACTCGTGGGATGGAAAGACAATTTTTTCACTGGAAGACCAGCGACATCTAGTCCTCTGCTAGCTGCAAGTGCACAGGTTAAGTGGTTAGAAGACCCCAAACAGTATAATCCTCTATCCTGTTAAGAAATGAGGAAATAGAAATTGAGGTAAGGAAAGAATCTACCATTATCACCTGAATAACTACAGACTTTTCAGATTCCACCATATACGTAGCGACATAACTGTAATATACCTAACTGATAATACTATATTTCTACTTTTAATAATTTATTTGGATTTACCTATCAATAATATTATTCATTAATCTATTTTGTACATGTGTATAAATACATGTATACACATATAATGTGTATATGTTCTTGATTTGTATTTATACAAGTATATGTATGTATTATATTTATACATTATTATTACCATGACTATTATTATTATTATTTCATTATGAGTATGATTATTAATTATTATTATCTTTATTGTTATAATTATTATATTTATTATTATTGTTGTTAATATTACAATTCTCCTTATTATGGTGATTATTATTTCATTTATTTTCCCTAGCACTTAAACCTGTGACCCAAACCCATAACCCAAACCCACAAACCCATTAATCTCATTAACCCTAACCAAACCCTAATCCTCTCCTCCATCTTCTTCACAGCCGTCACCCACACCCCCATCTTCTCCACTCCATCATCTACTTCTTCCACCATCCACCGACCTTCCCTCTCATCATCACCACACGGCCTGCACCCGAGCCCACACTTGCACCACATGCGTGCCTCCCCCTCTTCATCAGGGACGAGTCCCCCATGCCGCACACCCTCCTCCACAGCCCACGCACCACGCTGCCGCCACCATCCCATGAGCGCAGCCTGCCGGAGACCCAACAGCCCTGAGTGCCCACCTCTCCAGCCTGCTGGCACACGAATCTCCATCTCCCAACCCCCGAAAGCACACCCGAGCCTCCTCCTCCTTGGCCTGCCTCACGCACTTGCCCTCTAGTCGAACCACCCTCAACCAAGCCTGCAGGACGCCAACCATCCACCAGTCACACCCACCGCCGCGATCACTACCTCTTCCCCGGCACCCTCCTCCACTTGCTCCGCCTCCCCCACGATCTGCTCCCCTCCTCTTTCTCCACAGATCCTAACCAAACCCACCTGAGCCACCACCGTGAGCACCCCCTTGAACGCCGAGCAACACCCCATGCCAATGGTCGAGCCATCCTCGCATCATCCACCGGCGAGCCTCCGCGGCAACACACCCGGGTATCATCCTTGCCCGCATCCTCTCCGGCGAGATCCGCATCCATCACCACCGAGCTCTGTCGTCGATGGTCGTGCCTCCCTCTCACTCTCCACCTCTCTCTGTAAGTCTCTCTATCTCTCTGTAAATTATGTATTTGAGTATTTGCATGCGTGTGCTTGCTAGTATTTGGGGGTGCGAGTTATTTTGTGTGCATGGGTACTTGTGTGAATATATAACTATATGGGTAAGGGCACTTGTATGTGTAGATGTGAGTACGTGTACGAAACATGCGTGTGTGAACTTGTGTGTGTGTGTTGTAGGAGTATGTGTGTGCTTGTGTGTATATGTGTGTGTACGTGTGTATGTACATGTAAATGTGGTGGTATGTAGTGTGTATGTGTATATGGGTGTATACCAGTACGTGTGCATATTTGTGTTCGTGTAAGTTCATGTGTTTGGTTGCGTGTTCTAGCGATTACGGACTCGTTCGTGCGATCCGAACTCGGTTACAGAAGACCCAAACCCGATCCGTATTCGTGTTCGCAGAGTGCCGATACGTCAGGTGATTCGAGGACCGACACACGAGATGATCTGGAGATCCGTACCGGTCGTGCAGTGAAGACCGGATGGCGATTCAAGTCCAAAATCGTGTGATTTCATGTGAGTGTTTACTTTTACATTATTGTTAATTACCGTTATCTTCTATTTAATTATTGTCATGTTCAGATATTAGTTGTATATATTAATTACTATTCATGATCATGCTCACTTAGATGGTATCTATACCAGAGTAGTAGTGTTTAAGACTGGAATGTATTCGATAGATTGTTGACATGATATTGAGTTAGTTATTTAGTAATTGATGCCTGAACTTATTAATGGATGTAGTCGGAGTAACCTTGACTTATAGTTGGGACTGATCGGATTAGTAAAATAGTAGATCTTAAAAATGTATTGTGTATTTGGGGGTGCGAGTTATTTTGTGTGCATGGGTGTGGGCATGGGTACTTGTATGACTATATAACTATATGGGTAAGGGCACTTGTATGTGTAGATGTGAGTACGTGTGTATGAAACATGCGTGTGAACTTGTGTGTGTTGTAGGAGTATGTGTGTGCTTGTGTGTATATGTGTGTGCACGTGTGTATGTACATGTGGTGGTATGTGGTGTGTATGTGTATATGGGTGTATACCAGTACGTGCGCATATTTGTGTTCGTGTAAGTTCATGTATTTAGTTGCGTGCTATAGCAATTACGGACTCGTTCGTGCGATCCGAACTCGGTTACAGAAGACCCAAACCCGATCCGTATTCGTATTCGCAGAGTGTCGATACGTCAGGCGATTTGAAGACCGACACACGAGATGATCCGGAGATCCATACCGGTCGTGCAGTGAAGACCAGATGGCGATTCAAGTCCAAAATCGTGTGATTTCATGTGAGTGTTTACTTTTGCATTATTGTTAATTACCGTTATCTTCTATTTAATTATTGTTATGTTCATATATTAGTTGTATATGTTAATTACTATTCATGATCATGCTCACTTAGATGGTATCTATACCAGAGTAGTAGCGTTTGAGACTGGAATGTATTCGATAGATTGTTGACATGATATTGAGTTAGTTATTTAGTAATTGATGCCTGAACTTATTAATAGATGTAGTCGGAGTAACCTTGACTTGTAGTTGGGACTGATCGGATTAGTAAAATAGTAGATCTTAAAAATGTATAGTGAATTACTGGACTGGTATTGTCATACTGGGAGAGATGATTTAGAGATAATATAGATGATGGATTGAATGTCATCTTAACATTTTAGATATATAGATTGGATATTCTATCATTGAGATGTTTGTGTTTTTATCATTTCATATGGAGATGTTTACCATTTTAATCTGGATCTGGTCATTATGATTGCTAGACTGAGTATTGGATTGATCTTGGGTTTAATCGGCTCGTGATTGTAGCTAAAGATTTATATTTTATGTAAATTGATTATCAGACTTGATCCTTCTTTGTTAGAGATAAACAAGATGAAAAGTTAATTTGACATTGATGATTGATTAAATAGGAGATTCTTTATTAAGAGAATGAAATCTTAGACTTGAACTTGTCAGTAGACTCGACTGGATTGGAGTTGACTTGAAGGTTGAGGAATAGGCGTTGATTGGGTTGACCTGACCTGGTGGATTTTAGATATATATACTTGATATGTTACTTGAGTTTTGGGATCTTGTGATTGACCTTGATAGAAGTGAGAGTGTATAATGATCTTGATCGGATTAGAGTGTGAGAATTTGATTAGATGTATCAAAACATATAGTTATTTCAGTTATTGAGATTCAGATATATTGGTGACTTAGACGATTAGAGAGATTAGTAGCAATGAGAGGACTGATTACTTGTTTATTGGACTGGTAGTTTACTATATCCGTTACTCTGAAACGGACTTAGTGTTTGATGTTCACAATAATTGTAGAGAGATTATGAGTTGATGGATTCTTAGTACCCATGGATGAGATTTTGATTGATTCTAGATGAGACCGTATAGAAAAGAATCAGTGTTCAGATATGTTACTGAAAATCACTGTGAAAGTATTGTTAGACCGTAACACCATGTACAATCCTATTGTTCATCGTATACACGATTACTGATACTGTTTACTATTCTTGTTACTGTTCACCATGTATACGATTACTGTTTACTGATATACTGTACTGTTACTATCACTGTATCATCCCAGCATTCTAGGTAACATGAATATTGATTGTTATGACTGAATTAAATAATAATATAAATGGACAACTTACACTGGGATTGAGAAAATTGATGGAGGAGACAACGTATGTATTTTGGGCGGACCTAGGATGCAGATTGCGCAGTTGAGATAAGGTTCCACTGCAAGATTTTCAGGGATGACTGACATTCCGTACTGTTACTGTTATCTATTACTGTAGTATCTGGCGGTACATCCTGATTCAGCGCCAGGAGTCTGGGCCGTGGACTCGGGTATGTACAGGACCTACCTAAAGCATGGATAATGTCTCCAACCAATCAGTTTCAATAACTTAAGATTCTGATTGACACATGTGGTAGACGTAGTATGAGATTCGTCTACTGCATGTGACAATTGGTGTTCGTTGACATAATAAATAATAATGAACTGTTCATAATGTACTGTGACTGATTGTGTTCACCTGATGCATATATGTTATGATCATGGTTCACAATCGCGATCTCGGCTGCCAACTCGGCGGGCACTGAGACGGATCGGTCTCGGTGACTCGGATCGGTCTCGAGCGATACGCGCAAAACGCTATATAGAAAGCTTAAAAATTCTGAAAAAATCACGACAAATCTTAAAAAAATGTAGACATCCACATTCATGTATCACATGTTCAAAACATATCACCTATCACATTAAACATAAAGCGAAAGCATAAATACACGCCGTTGGTAGAAGCATTTCAAAATACATGCACAATATAGTAAATTGTACAAACTACATTCATAAATACATGCTAATGTAGTTATTTTCATATTGAATTGCTATGAGTCACAAAATCATCATCATAATCATCTTGGTGGTAAGTAGATAAACCGATACTGGTGCTCATAGATTTCTCAAGTTATGGTCTGTAGTCATGAACATATGTCACACCATAATGTTTGTCTGATGTCAAACTCAACATTTGCATATGACCTTCAAGACTATAAGTTCCTTCATCAACACTATTGTTGCCCTTATTATTGCATCATCACCACTGCCGTCATCATTATCATCACCATCATCACTACTAGAACTGGATAAAACCCTCACATCTTCACCACCACCACCATCATCTGTTTCTCTTATACCTCGAAGGGGGAGAGTGGGGAGAGATCGGAAACAAGGAGAGAGAGGGGGAGGGGGAGGGGAAAGAGACAGAGAGAGACGGGAGATGGAAAGGGAGAGAAAGAGAGCAGGTGAGAGAGGGAGGGGGAGAGAGAAACATAAGGAGGGGAGGGAAAGAGACACACAAATAGAGACGGGAGATGGAGAGGGGGGAGAGAGGGAGGGGAAGAGAGAAACAGGGGGAGGGGGAGGGAAAGAGACAGAGAACGGGAGGAACATCACCTGGGGCTGGGGTGGAGCGACTGGCGGCGAATAGGGCGGCGGCGGAGTCCAGATCTGAGCGGCGACGAGGGCAACGGCGGCGATCTCCAGATCTGAGCGAAAGAGAGGTAAGTTTCTTTTTTTTATTTTTCTTTATACCCGTTCGTCACGGGTGAATATACGTTTCGAGCCGACTCGGCTGAGAATTGGAGTTGACTCGGTCGACTCGGCCGAGTCACGACCGATTCGACCGAGTCAACCGAGTCAACTCCGATTCTCGGCCGAGTCGGTCTCCTCTGAGTTGAGTTGACCGACTCGTGACTCGGACTCGTCTCGGAGCGGGCCGAGACAGATACGACTCGGCCGAGTCTTTGAACCATGGTTATGATAGACACCTGACTGTGCTCATGACCCGACATATGATTATATAACAGACTAGTTCTATTTCTCTGTAAATTATGTACTGCATGTTATACTAATACTGGGGGTATGCTGATTGATAGTATGTTGTATTATACTCTTCTTTTATTACAGTTCTATTCTTGTTATTTCTCATTCAGTATATTTCATATTAGTAGCTTAGTATGCTCACATTATATGCATGTGCACCTTCCTCTTTATTTTTACACACTCATTGAGAGTTCTGACTCTCTGGATTTGCACATCCAGATTTATGTATTGTTATCTTCCTGATCAGGTATTTGGAGAGGATCACATGCCTTACGAGGAGCTGGGGTTCTCTTACTTGATCGTTTTTTCTCAATATTTTCTTTCTTTTCTTTATTCCTACTGCTTTCATGATTTTGTGCATTGGACTCAGTAATTGTTATATTCTTTTATTCATTTGTTATAATGTGCGGACATTTATATGTGATATTGCAGTGATGTTGATTTTTCATAGTGATTATAAAACTTGTTCATGTTATTTTAGGCTTAGCGTGTATACGTGGGGTATTTTCCTCGCGTATATACGTCGCCGACTCTCGTCGCGACTCCGTTTTCACGTATTCTGAGAAGTGGGGCGTGACAATAACCTTCGTTATTTCCCATAAACTCACCATAACTTTAGCTCTCATGCTTAAGTTCACTTCACAATTTTATGGCACATGACTTCTGGTTTGCCCTAAAATACCTACGATACAAAAATTGGAGAAGTACTGAATATTTCAAATATGCTACCAATAATTAAGCATCCAAATTCCACAATGAAACTTCAAGTAGTGTTGTTGCAAATAACTCAAGCTAATGGTCCAATGATATTCATTTCATCATATGATGGCACATGTTATAGTTGGTAACTTGGCATGCCATAAACAGTGGAAAACAAAATTAGGATATAAATAGAGAAGAGAATTGTTTGAGGTTCAGCATTTTTTTTCAAAATAAGTCAATAGTTAGGCCACTATAACATCAATCTAATTATCCTCAAAGACAAACATTTGAAAACGAGAGATCTTGTTCTTACCCGCCTCAAAACATCAAAAACGTGTTTATTGTGAACCGGTGAAAGTTAGCCCAAAGGAGCGCTTGTCTGAATAAACAACAAATCAAACTACAGAAACTGAAAGCTAATCCAAACGCAAACAAGCACACAACATTCATGACCTATTCCGCAAATCAAGAGATATCAGGATAGCTTGAAATGGTCTTTAACATGCCTAAAATCAAGAGTAGAATTAAATTTTGGTAAATATGTTCCATACCCCTACTTTGATACCAATTATAACCAATTTTTTTGCACTAATAAGAGGCTAAACCATGTTTCCTATTTAAATTTCATGATTTACCTCGGTCCTCACTGAAGACTTAATGACTGTTTTTTCATGGTTCACAGTCGCGGTCTCGGCGCCGACTCGGCAGGCACTGAGACGGATCGGTCTCGGCGACTCGGATCGGCATTGGGTGATACGCGCAAACGCTACATAGCTAAAAAATTCTAAAGAAATCACGACAAATCTTAAAAAAATGTAGACATCCACATTCATGTATCACATGTCTAAAATATATCACCTAGCACACTAAACTAAAGCGAAAGTATAAATACACGCGTCATCGGTAGAAGCATATCAAATACATGCACAATATAGTAAATTACACAAACTACACTCATAAATACATACTAATGTAGTTATTTCCACATTGAATTGCGATGAGGCACAAAATTATCATCATAATGCCGAGTCGACCGAGTCAACTTCGATTCTCGGCTAGTCGGTCTCCTCTGAGTTGAGTCGACCGACTCGTGACTCGGACTCGTCTCGGAGCGGGCCGAGACGGATACGACTCGGCCGACTCGTCTCCGACTCGGCCGAGTCTTTGAACCGTGATTTTCTCCTTTAATCCACATGTCTAGCAGGTAACCAACTAATATTCATAAAGCTTAATATGCACAAAATAGGGATGGCAACGGGGCGGGTCGGGGCCGGTATTGAACACCCCGTCCCCGTACCCGAAATCTCAAAACCCGCCCCGTCCCCGCACCAGACCCCGTTGGTATTTCACAATCACCCTCATCCCCGCCCTGGAGGGTAATAAAAATACGCGACCCGAAATCGTGTATTGGGTTCAAATTTTTAGGGTAAATTGGATTTGGATTTTGCACCATTTGGTTTAGATATTTATAGGGAATGACATATTTGTAATTAGTATTAAAAACTGGGTTATTTAAGTAGATGTATATATAATATTATTATACTCATTATATGAAAAAATAGCGGGGCGGGTACGGAGCGGGTAACGGGGCGGGGCAATGCTATACTGTACTCGCCCCGTCCCGGCCTTTGTTATTTCGGGTTTTCCCCGTTACCCGACCCGAACCCGGTCAACGATCAAAAAACCCACCCCATTTGGGTCGGGTCGGGTCGGGTCGGGTCGGGTCGGGTCGGGTCCCCACGGGTACGGGTCAAATTGCCATCCCTAGCACAAAAACACAGACAAAAGATTTAAAATATTAACATCCAAATGCAGCTTTAGTTGTCAGAACCAAAGTTACAGAAAACTAACCATGTGAAAGAACAGAGCGGTCATCTGTCATCTTAGCTGAGTGTATGGGCTTCGTGGAGTGCAGCAAGTCCGATTTTGGGGGTTGCATTATGGCCCCTCCACCTAAAGAAAGCCTTTTGCTTGAACCGCCAGTAGAATTTCTCGGCAGCTTCTTTGCACTCTGGGGCTTGGACGGGCTCGGTTTAGAACCAAACAGCACTTCCTGCTCAGCTATAATCTGACCCTGAAGCTTTTTCTGGTCCTGGAATCAATCAGTCAGCTGAGTTAATACATTCTGGCTTTATGCTGAAGCTGAAGTACTAAGAAAGCAAGGCATTACCCTTTGCCTCTTTCTCTCTTGTTCTTTCTCCTGCCTCACGATGGTGTAATTTTCAAGCATCGCGAGAAGGCGGAGCTGCAAGGATTAGAGAGAGCAAAAAGAAACCACTCATATTAAACCACAAAGTATAACAAAAAAGTTTCAGAAAATATGTAGAATTCCATTAAACACACACTATATACAAAAAAAAAAACATATGCCACAATAGGAAAAGATACAAATACTAACAAGATTAGCTTTTTAACTAACGAACAAATAATATTATGTCTGGGTATTTGACAACACCCAAATAGCATATTTGATTATAATTAATTTTGAAAATAAGTTAGAGGAATTTATAACTTGGAACAGACTAGAAACAAATTTGAGATTCAATAATTCACAGAATATTGTCACTGTACCAATATAATGCAAGTACAACTGAAATGCTTACACCATCATATGTGAATTCAATTCCCCTCTCGTTCTCCCATGCCATGATTTTGTTGGATAAAGCCTCCACGATCACTGTATCGGTACAAAAAGCAACAACCATTGAAAGAGTAACCATAGAAAGACAACAAGAGTAAAGCTCGGATTCCTAAAATCATGTTGGGAGTGTTAATGTACATATCATTAGACCACAATTCAATAACTTGATTTTTGGAGAAGTGGTTATGGACATGATATCATAGTACTCAGGAGTAAGAGATCCTGAATTCAAATCCCACTGTAAACATATTATTTTGAAAAAAGATCCTCAAGTGTGTTGTACTCTACGTGTAAGATAATGTGTGCTTTCTTCCACGCGAGGGGGAGTGTTGGGAGTGCTGATATACATTGTTAGCACACAACTCCCCTTTTGGGTATAAATTGGTTCGCTAACAAATCATACCCACAGTTCAACATGCAGAAAGGTGTACAAAATTTGTCAATATGTGGGGATGACTCCAAAAAAAATGTATAATGATCAGAAATATCTATTGAAATGAGGCATGCAGGTTTCTGTTTGTGTATTCCAACATACATAAGTACTGCTTACAATGAGACTTGTATCAAAACAAAATATTATTGATTGATAATCTTTTGAGAAACCTGTAATAATAACTTGTAAGAGTTATGATTAGTTGTTGATGATAACTTGTAAGAATTGCAAGGTTATGTACATTTCCCAAATGAATCAAATTCTTTTATGAACTTTTTGAATGGTTTATAAAAAAAATTATCGTTGTCGGAAATTGCAGGAACTTTTTGGAAAGACTGAGATACGCGCTGAATATCAACCTGGGATCTTATTTACTATAGCTCGTGCTTTTTCAGCATGCTTAAGTGTGAGGTGGGCACCCCTTCCAGCACTGTAACGATTCTCGTCCTGAAATTAACATATATTCAGACAGTAAGTAGTTGCAGGATAGCAAATCTAATGGATGTAGTTAATTAATAATGAAATGCCCAACCCTGTTGTATTCTTCAAGCCATGACTCTTCATCACATGCAGCCAACCATTTTTCAACTCTTTCAAGTATATCCCTCCTGCTAAAAGCTTCCTCTTTGACAACAGAAATATGGGCCTCAATTTGTTCCAATATCAAAGCTGGATCCACAGCTCCTGCAAAGGAATAAAAAGAAAAGTAGGGTTAATAATAGAGAAGCAGATTTCAGTGAACTGATTATAAACAGCTCAATTCAGGTTTATTATAGCTAGGTTAAGCTTATCAATTTAAAGTTTTATTTTCAAATAAACAATTTGAAGTTAATAAGAGAAACTTAAGCTTGAATTTGAACTCTTCTAAAAATTTTAAAATTAAATAACTGATGCATTCAAGCTACATCATTGAACCACCTTATTTACTACAAGGATTCTTCGCTTGGACTATCATCTTTGATACCAAACCTACATAGATTTAGCCAGAGGAGTTAAAGATAAAGATGGGTAAGCTATGCTCAATCGAATTGTCCTAGCTCTTTAACGGCACTGTTAAATCAAAGATGGGCCAAATATATTGTAATCTGAAACGCTTTGCTGTGTTTTGCACAATATACAATACACATTAAACAAATCTTTGCTAGCTGTTTCTGGAACCAGAGTCCTAATCAACGTCTATCATTTAATTGAGGTTTGGATGCATTTGCAGGAAAATCCTAAACATATAAATGTTTTAACTTAATTCACTTTAGATGTTGTACATTAAAAAAAGGGTTTCTAATTTAGATGACCTGACAAAAAGTTCGTACAGAAAGGGGTTCCCAAGTTATAGGATAAGAACAGAGGAGTGGTGTTAATTTCTACATTCAAGATATGCTTACATGCTCTTCAACTTGTTTAAAATAAAGTTAAGCCAAGATCAAGCTGCTTGAATGATTACCAAGCATGTCCCGACCGTGCGTTGTGGAGCTTAATTAAAGTTACCCTGAAACAGCTAAATGAAGATTCAGCATATGTAACTCGTTTCAACCTGAACATTAGGTTCTTTGATATAGGTAGATGAGCCATGTGACATTCATTACCAGACTCAATGGCAGTTTCTACTTCAGTATCGGCTTCTGCAACCAAATGTGTACGCCGTCGTAGCTCCTCTAATTCTGTCTTCTTCTTAAAAACTAACTCCTTCATCTTGCTAGCCTTCAGTTCTTCAAGCCTTGAAACTTCCGCTTCCACCTGCATCACCCATGTATCCTTAACAATAAGAAAGAAAATGAAAAAATTGTCGTAATCAGATGTCTTATTTAAAATTATCAACATACATAATTTATGAAGTCCACTGAAAGAGTATTCGGCTCTGTGATTTCATGTTCTGAAGCAGCTATGTTGCTTGTTACGTTTTGAAATTGTTGTTGCTCTTCAAGTGGAGTATCCATCAGATTCCACAATTCCAACATGCTAGTCGCGAGATCTTGTATCTGCCATAACATAGGTTAAGTACCAGAATGAATTGCTTGGTATCAGTTTAAGTTAATTAATTTTATCAATTACCTTCTGCAGTCTTTGTATCTTGAGCTCTCGAAGTCTCTGGATTGCAGAGGCCAGCCTTTCAATTGTATCATTGCTGATGGTTTTGATCCTTCACTCTCATCTAAACTGGGGTGTACCTCAATAACTGTTTGTTTGAAATCTACACCAAGTACTAGACACAATGAATTTAAAACACTCAAGTGTTCCAGCACCTGCTTCAGTCGATCAGACTGCAAGATAACAAATTCATAGAACATCAGCTTGGAGTACAAAAATGAGCCCTCATGCTTCATGGTACGGTATATGCTGTAGGAAGTGAAATCGTACCTTCTCTTTCTGAAGTGACTGCAGATGTCTCTGCAATTCTTCAAGCCTTTTTGTAGAGAGATCAGATTCATCTATGGCCAATTTGGACAAACTATACTCTTCAGGCATAATCTCATTTGAAACATTCCGAATTTGCTCTATTACTTCAACAAATATATTGCTTCTTTCGCTCTTCCTCATCCGCATATCCTCCAGCCGTGGGATAATAGCCTTGAGTTCGTGCTTTAGGCGTCCAGGATTCTGATTGGACTGACAAGTGGAAGTGTTATAAGTCTAAACGAGCTTCTACGTGTAGCTTTCTCTAATGTCAAAGCATGTAATATATACTAAGCACCTAAAAGTAGGAATAAGTATTACATGATTTGTTGTAGAATGTAGAATGTAGTAGTGGTTGCACTATAGAAGACTAGTAACAGTTTTCACTTTACATGTAAGTTCAAGCAATAGATGGCATGAGAGACACCTGTTTGGTATGCACCGGCGGCTCGCCCATTGCGGAACAAATTGATGCAAGCTCTGCTTCAGAATCAGCAATAGCTTGCCGCAGCTGAGCTCTAGAGCGGTTGGCCAGGTCAACCTTTCTTCTATACACCTCTAAACACTCCTGCTCTAGCTCCAGTAGCATTTATCCCTATCAGTGTCAGATTCTCCAACCTCATCCCATATCATCTAAAATAAGTAGCATTTCAGAAAAGTTAGATGGGAAACTAGCAAACTGTCGTACTTAGAAGCAATTTACAGAATTTAACAGTGTTTGTGTTGTGTGATTGTGATGCCTCAGGCTATATTTTGCCAGCAAGATTTCCTAGGTCTGGCAAAATCACTATGCTACCATAATGCATTTTCCAATATATTGTGCATGGGATAAAGGAGAGACAAAAATAGAGGTGAACTGTAGAGAAAAAATAACCTGAAGCTCGTAGAGAAGTGATCCACAGGTTGTTTCCATTTGTAATAGCTGATCACTGGAAGGATTAGCCATAAGATAATAACTTTCTTTTCTCTGCAAGAAAATAGGATAGAGGAAAATTAACTATTTCAGGAAAATATATAAAAAAACAAAACAAAACACAAAACATTCAGGAACAGGGCGGACGCTAATTTACATTAAATATTGAAGTTTTTTTTATAGCATTTATTTCCACTTATATGTGTAACTTAGATGAGAGATCTTAATGCACACGAACTTACATTTTTACCAAGGGCTTTCATAATTTACCCTCAATTTCAGGAAAATTGGATAGAAAAAATTAGCTATTAAAGAAAAATATATAACAAAACAAAACAATCCACGAACAGGGAGGACCCTAATTTACATTAAATATTGAACACTTTTTTATTGCATTTATTTTCCACTTATATGTATAACTTAGATAAGAGATCTTAATGCATACAAACTTACATTTTACCAAGGGCTTTCTTAATTTACCCTCAATTTTCTGTTATCTCAGTCAGCCCTACTTTTTATGTAGTACAAAAAAGATGGTGATTTTCTTGCTGCACACAAAAACTATCATCTTGCTACAGTACGGCATTTTACCAATATTTCTTACATTGTGATCAGAGAAAGAACTTAAGATATGAAGGACAATAACAGTGAGATGACGCAAATGCAACGACAAATATAGGCTGCATTTGGCATATTGGGTATAAGTTTTTGAGTTATGGGGTCTTAGACTCTTACATTTTTAGGAGGAATTATGGAGTCACATCACATGATTGAAAACAGTTATTATTTCTAGCCCATCTGGAATTGAACACCAAATTCTCCCTAAAAAATTGGATCCATTGCGCAAATATTTTATAAAAGTACCAAGATTTCCCTTAAGACCCAGGTAATGATTACCTGCTTACTATTGGTCATTCTTTGGCATTTGACAAGAGGGTCTCGTTACATAAATATCTTCAGAAAAATCCAAGACTGCCCTAAAGACCCACCTCACATTTACTTGCTTATTCTCGTTCATAATTCATGCTAACCCTTGCTGCCAAGTGCAGCCATAGTATTGTTGAATAAGATATACATGCTTGAAGATTTCTCTAAGCTAGGGGATAAGCTATTCACCAAGATTCTCCAGTATCCAATCATAAGTCTACCTCAGATTAATATTCTAAATAATTTATAAAGGTCTTCTGAGCTTTGTCTTGAAACCATGTTATTTTTACACATTCACGTTGACGCTAACTCTATTATGTGGTTTAAAAGTGGATAGAGGTCCATTGGAACTACGATTGTGCAGACTGTGGACTTGTCAAATGAACATAAAGAATGCAAGTCATGAAAATTTTAACGTACATGCATTATATGCACTTTGTCCACTACTGCTTGCTTCCTGATGAACCAGAAACTTCTTTCACCCTCCACATACTATTTTTGTTGTCTGAAATTCTTTGTGCCCAATAAATGAATAAACTAATATTTGGACCATTTACGTACCTAGATTCAAAAAGGGCATAGATTCTATCTATTCTGTATTCTGAGATCCCTTAAACTAAGGCATTACAATCTTAAGGGTTAGTCGTTCATGTTCCTTATATCTAGGATCCAGGAGTACCTGAGCATGCTAATTGTATTTAAAATCTTGTCTCTCAATTACATCCATGAAGTTTAAGAAAATTTAAGAAATTTAAATTAACATTTACATACCTTAATTATAAGAATTTTAAAGGACCTCTTTGCCTTTGTGCCCAATTTATCCATTATAAGCTCGTTTCGGGGCTTTTTCAAGGCTAATCGCCTCAAGGGGCAAAGAAAAGCCATTTGTCCCAAGAGACATGTGCCTCATTACTTGAAACACATCTAAAGTGTGCACTCAGTACCCGAAGAAGTGCTTCTTTACTAAGCATACACTATAAGAAGGGGGGGAGGGTACAGAGAGGGGGGGGGGGGGGGGGGGGGGGGGGGCAGTGAATTTAACTTAAATTAAAAATGAAAAAGAGTAGAACCATACCTATTCTTCTTATTTTATCTACCTATTGGAGAAACTATCATCATTCACCGCTTTCACCTCTACAAACTTTGGTGTTGCAAATGACTATGTTTTCTTTAATTTTCGCAAGGGATCATCTACTTTGTATTTTTCGGGAAATATTTCAGCTTTTACTTTTCTTTTGTATTCAACATGTATTGCAGTGATTTTGAACTGTTGATTTTTGGTTTTGCGTCAGGTTTTACTTGTAGTTCTTTGAGAACTATATATCACATTTTTTTTCACAGTCACTTTCATTCATCTCTCTGTAATTTTTTATTTTCTGTCTTCTTATGTGAACTCTTTACCCACGTGGTCTTGAGTAAGAACATATGGCTATAAGAACAGGTGGTCTCTGTCTCTTCTCCGTCCAACTTATTTTATATTTGTTTTTGTTTTTATATTAAGCCTAATCCATTTTTTATTAATGTCTTGACCTAAATTACCAATTTGTAGAATATTATATGATTTCATATACTTTTATAATATTTATAAATTTTAGAAAATAAAATATAAAAGCGTATGCCTCACGCTCTGAGGCTTACGCCTCTCCTTATAAAGGGATCTAACACTTCATCTCGCGCTTTCGCCTTTTCAAACACTGGCTATGAATATAAATCTAATGATCAGTGTAAAGACTATTGGACTCACACACAAATGCTAAAGAGAGTTTCTTGCTTTCATTTGTGACTTATATATTAGACAATTGGTATCCTTGTCATCCTGCAAAGAAATTTACCAACAAACCATTAGACACTATGTCTTTTACCCCTTTAAGTTCTCCTAAACACGAAGTTCGTGCCACCAAATCTACTGCTTCAAAATTAAAAGATATAGTTATTAGCATCTTTGTGAGTGCATAAAAAGGATTCTTCTATGTTAATAAATGATGGAATGATTTCTATAACATCTATGCATCATAAAGAGACACAGTAAGTTAACAAAACTTTTAGCAAAAAGCGTCGTTAAGCTTTCAAGATCCAGCAAGTTTTGTCAATATGATGATTCTATCATTCTACCATCTCACACTAAGCCTCTCAACTCTCCGTCCTACCTATATTAAGACACATTCTTCTGCTAAGAAAATTACAAAACTCTGTTTAGTTGTTCACTTTGGCGTTAGGCACAGCAGGGTTTAAGCATGGGCTTTAATTTCCCTAGAGACAAAATGAGTTCTTATCATTTGTAAGACGTTAAAAAGACATTAATTTTGCTAGGGCTTAAGCATGGTTTGCAAGGGTTAATTAATCTACAAGAAAATGAATTGTTGGAATTCTAAGGATTAATGAATCTAAAATCCTCTGAGAACGTCTGATTTTCTGTGGTCTGAAATTTCTTATTTTTGGAAGGCATGCATCTGTGCTCTTACCAATTTAAGATCTCTAAAGGGATACTAGTCCATGCACTAAACCAAGGGGCTGTACAATGAACTAGTCAATGTTCTCTCAAGTGATAGCTCTTAAGTATTTTCCTATTTGTAGGCCCTTTGGCCACGTTCATTAAATTAATTTCTGTAAGGGGCAAACCGAACATGTTAATGGAATCATAGATTAATCTAGGAAACTTTGGAATATTGTTGTTACTCTATGCACAAATCATTGTCCACGTTAATAGAATCAAAATTCTTAGAAAATTTACTCAAAGAAATCCTACTAATTGTTTTAACTATATAATAAAGCTTAAATTCACTCAAAGAAACCTACATTAATTGAATCCAGGAATCTAGTGTTATTCTGTAAACACCGAAAGAGGGACCTGTCTAGTTTCGCCTAACCTGGAAAATCTAACACTTGATATTACAACATTTGGTTATAAGATCTACTCTATTATCCAACTATTAGGTGTGTACAGTATATAAATTCACTTTCTTGATTTCGTTGTAGAGACTGATTTCCTTGTAGAGACCTCCTTACCAACAAACAACATTCAGTTTATGTACGGCTCTGTATCATATGGTGCATTCTAGAAGTTGCCCAACCAAGATATTGTCTCTAAATGTGAATGGTCTTGATCATGATATCATTAAGTGCATATAAAAATAAAAAGGGTTTTTAGGATCTAGGTCCCTAACAAATCTCTTATTTGAATATTAGTCCCCGACAATATCAATTTTAGATTTTAGTCCCCGACAATCTATTGTCGCTTGTTATAAGTCCCTCTAGTTAAAAAGATTATTACTAAGTAAAGTATATTATATTTTTCCCTAATTATATTAGAACTTTACCTTATTATATTTTCTTTCACTATGTGTATCGATCCAAGTTACCCAATAACTTTCCTGCTTTATGTCAGTTAAAGAATATGAGAATTGTTGTATATTGACAAGGGCAATGCCCAAGGATATATGTAAGCATACAATTGTATAATAAAGAAACCATACTCCTAATACATTTAGTATTACATAATACTAATCCGAATATTATTCTCAACACTTCATCTCAAATTTACGATGAAGGAAAAACTGTGAGTTTGAATAATATAAAAAAAATCTGAAAAATATCTGCTGAAAATTCTGAAACTCAATGCCGATCACACATGACGCTCTTCGAAGACCGATAAATAGAACTTGTAAAATCTTGAACACCCCGCGTAATCTCATGATGGATGAAACATCGAGAGTTTGAATGAGTGTAGATGATGATAACAAGAAGTAGAAATGAATCCCAATCGATCACGGAGCATTTTCTGAAGCTTGACCTAAGTCTCTTTTTTCGCAAGGCAAATCTCTTTAAAATAGTCAGAGCGAACTCCAAAAACCCATTGTCTCTTTTGCTGGAAGTGAGGTAGACATTGAACCAGTAAGTCTCTTTAAAATAGTCAAGATTGACTATAAAACTCATGATGTCTCTTTCAATTGAAGCATGTGGCAGACATTGACAAAGTGAAATTCATCGATGGAAAACAAAATCAGTCAGAGGAGAGGAGATAGACTTTGAGTTTGTTAAAGTTTTTGATTATTAGTCACCTATTAGAAGTCATATTGTAGTTACCATATTAAGAGTCATGAGCCATCTTTTTATATGTTATTAGGAGTCATGTTTCTACATGCTATTAGTAGTCCTACTCATATTATGAGAAGTAATTATATTAGGATTAGAGATTTCTTATTATGCAATTATATGCTTATATATATATATATATATATATATATATATATATATATATATATATATATATATGGGCATTGCCCTCATCAACATACAACAATTCTCAATTTCTTTAACAAACAATGGTATCATAGCTTGATTTGTGTCCACGGCATGCAAAGAAACCATACTCCTAATACATTTAGTATTACATAATACTAATCCGAATACTATTCTTAACACTTTTTCTCAAACTTACGATGAAGGAAAAACTGTGAGTTTAAATAATATAAAATAAAAGCTGAAAAATATCTGTTGAAAATTCTGAAACTCAATGCCGATCACACATGACGCTCTTCGAAGACCAATAAATAGAACTTGTAAAATCTTGAACACCCCCGTGTAATCTCATGATGGATGAAACATCGAAAGTTTGAATGAGTGTCGATGATGATCACAAGAAGTAGAAATGAATCCCAATCGATCACGGAGCATTTTCTGAAGCTTGACCTAAGTCTCTTTCTTCGCAAGACAAATCTCTTTAAAATAGTCAGAGCGAACTCCAAAAACCCATTGTGTCTCTTTTGCTGGAAGTGAGGTAGACATTGAACCAATAAGTCTCTTTAAAATAGTCAAGATTGACTATAAAACTCATGATGTCTCTTTCAATTGAAGCATGTGGCAGACATTGACAAAGTGAAATTCGTCGATGGAAAATAAAATCAATCAGAGGAGAGGAAATAGACTTTGAGTTTGTTAAAGTTTTCGATTAATAGTCACCTATTAGAAGTCATATTGTGGTTATCATATTAAGAGTCATGAGTCATCTTTTTATATGATATTAGGAGTCATGTTTCTACATGCTATTAGTAGTCATACTCATATTATGAGAAGTAATTATATTAGGATTAGAGATTTCTTATTATGCAATTATATGCTATATATATATATATATATATATATATATATATATATATATATATATATATATATATATATATATATATATATATATATATCATTAGGCATTGCCCTCATCAATATACAACAATTCTCAATTTCTTTAACAAATAATGGTATCATAGTTTGATTTGTGTCCACGGCATGCAAAGAAGAAGGCGTTAAAAAAAGCAAAAAGAATGGTTAACAGGTGATTTCAACTTGTTATTGCCTGTAGAAACTCGAAATAAAGTCCAACAATAGAAACAAGAATTTGGAGGAAGAGGTAAATATACTTTTGATTATTATAAAAGAAGATACAAAAGTAAAAAGTTTAAAGAAAAATCAAAGTACTCTATGAAAAATCAAGAAGAGTTTAATTGCTATATATAATCAACGGCGACAAGTATTTATGAAGGATTTGAATTAAGAGAGGTTGTTGGAAATCATAATTTAAATCCTCATAAAAATAGAAAGGTCAAATTATGATTGGTTTAGGATCTTTGGAGTTTCTAAAATTTAGTCTTAGAGTTATAATTATATTAGGATTAGTTTAAAAGTTTCTTATTTTTTTAATAAAGTAAGCATTATATTAGAAATAAGAGTTAGATTTTGAGTTAGATTTGAATTGTTTTGCCTATAAAAGAAGAGGCATACTCAATATTTTGTAAAGAAAAAAAAAGAAAAAGAGTGAAAAATAGAGAATTTCTAATTGAGAAAAGTTTGAATAAAAATATTTTGTTTTCGAGTTCTTCAAATAAAATTTGATGTTCTTTCAAAATCAACAGTGGTATCAGAGCTGTCTTTAAACTACCTCGGGTATTGTTCATCATAAACAGTGTCGTGCACAGTATGAGGTATTGTTCATCTAAAAAAACCTCAAATAGAAGTGTCTTTCTCCATCATCTCCTTACTAACTGATCTCCAACCTATCACGATCATCACAAATCCCAACCGACATCAATTTCTATACCATCCAAAGTCTTATGTTGCTTTCTATTGTTTCTGCTGAAACAATTGTAATCATTTACTGCTCGTATTGTGCCATCTACGCTGATTTTTACTGTCAAACTCAAGGGGACAAATTATTTGCTTGTGACAAAGTCTGTACATGAGTTTCTTAGTATTTACTCTGCTGAGTTTGAGGATCTCAAAACCTCTCCTTATACTGAGTTTGAGGATATCTCAAACCTCTACTTACACTAAAAGTTTGAGGATCTCTTAAAATCTTCTTTTTTACTAGCTGAGTTTGAGGATCTCCCAAAAGCTCTCCTACTAAGTTTGATGATCTCCAAAACCTCCACTTCTACTGAGTTTGAGGATCTCCAAAACATTCACTTTTATTGAGTTTGAAAACTCTAAAATCTAAACTATATCCAAGGATCATATGGTCTTCATGTTTTGATTGATAACTTCAACATCAACATCAATGCTTCAGCAGCGTGAAATCAGCAGTGTGACACCAAATCAACAGTGTGAAAACTTTATTTAGAATATGTTTTACTAGTATTTGTAACAAACTAGCTATGATTGACATATATGCCCCAACTTGAGGGGAAGTGTTAATAATTATTATAGTTACCTGTTAGGAGTCATATTGTAGTTACCATAATAGAAGTCATGAGTCATGTTTCTATATGCTGCTAGAGTCATGTTTTTATATGTTATTAGGATCATACTCATATTATGAGAAGTAATTGTATTATGTTTAGAAGTTTTGTTATCATGTAATTGTGATGCCAATATATTTGGGGCATTGCCCACATCAATAATAATACGAAAATCTCTTTTTCTAAAATTTTGACACTATCCGTTTTCTTTATTTTATTAGCTTTTTCACTTGTACTTTTCTTCCGCAAAGAAATTTTCTTCTAAAACTTTTGTTCAATACCATTTTGTTGATCTTTCTCACTCACGCAACTCCAAATTTTGAGGTAAATTTGTAGTTCAACATTCTATTTAAAGTTTTGTTATGATTACTCATAAGATTTGGACGAAATAAATAGGAAGAGACTAATATCAAGTGAACCTTATATTGTGAGAGTTTAATATTCAAATATGATATTATTGGGGACTAATATTCAAATAAGAGATTTGTTAGGGACCTAGATCCTAAAAACCCAAATAACACAGTAAAGAATCCCACTTGATGTATGATGGGCAATTGGGCGCAGGTTGCTATTATTTATGCACTAGACATAGACAGTGTCAATTTTTGGCAGAGCTCCTTCCACGTCAAGAAACTTTAACCAAACGTGGTGATTTCTGTTATCCCTGCTTCTATGCAACTCATCTCGTGGCGTCGTCCGCCTAGAACTAAATCGCCTTCTTGCTGGTGAGAGAATTCCTAACAGTTTCCAACTTCTATTGAAGAAAAAGACTTCCGAATCATGTAAATTAGCATGGCATGAGTGACAAATTTTCTTTTTATTCAGGAAACAATTGGCAATTCTAACCGCACAAGTGAAAATGCTTCAGAATACCAAAGGTAGATTTATTTTAGGAAAAAAACAACGAATAAGATGCATAGCTATAAAAAATAAATATATTGAAAACAAAATTTTAGTCGCACGATCAAAAGTCAAGCATCAAAATAAATGGAAAATGTATAATTACACTATATCACTAAAAATAGGCACTCGTTTCTAAAACATCAGCTGATTAATCAATATACTGCTAACTTAGATTTCAGTGGGGCGACCGCCCCCACGTGCGTCCGCCACTGCTGCTAAGCCTTCACTCAGGCGCTCAATTACTATAGCAACCTCTTTCTTAACATAACAAAATCCTGATATAAAACAAGGCTTCAGCTAGATCCATCAAATTTCATGTGAAAAAATTTGAGAATACTTTTGAATCTCCATCATTTGAAGTAAATTCAGCAAGAATAGGCCTAAAACCCTAAATGGAGCCAAATCTAACAAGAAAAATCCTAGAAAAAAATTTATCTCAAAAGAGAAACCCTAGATAACAAATTCAGCTATAGAAAAGCTCGATTGAGAATAAACCGCACCTGATTCGTGAAAACTGCAGCTCAGACGAGAGATCGAGAGATCGAGAGAGAGAGAGAGAGAATCTTTGTAGAGAGAGATTACGGAAATTGACCCGTCTATTTGGGGTGAGGAGGGGGGAGCAAGAAAAAAATGTGAGAAAAAACATTCAATTTTAGCAGTACGGAAACTCGATTTGAGAAGAAAACCGCACCTAACGCGAGAAAAATGGAGCCCAGACGAGAGATCTTCGAGAGTGAAGAAATCTTTTTGCACAGAGAGAACAGAGAATGGTGAAGCTGATGGGACCCATCTATTTGAATAAAAATAAGAAAAAAAGATTCAAATTTAGATCTCCTCTTAATCTCAGTCGTCCATTTAAAATGAATTTTGTGTGTGTTTTTGATGCTGATTATTTTGAACTGGACGGTCTGGATACGTTACCCGTTGGAATAGGCGGCAATTGGTTTGGACTTTATGAGGGATGGTATCTTTCGTAATTATAGAGAAATGCCAGACCCTTTTTGTTCTTCACCCTCGTTTAATTTTTTCGGACTATGTTATTTACGTTACCGTTGCCTTTTATCGCTTGTTATGGGGGCCACGGGCCCATATTGGGTCGGGTCTGGCACTAGCCTGGGTGAATCCAGATCCATGATCTTGGCTCCGACCCGAGTCCAGTTGGAACTCAATATTATTTATTATTTTATTTTCCTTTGAAAAATTCTTTTCCTACGCGCCTCTTGTAGTTTACACGCTTCTCGAGACTAACACTTAAACAGTTGTGGACCCTGAATGATATTAATTTTGTTTTTGATAAGGAGGCCCATGTAGTCCTCTTTTGTAGTGTGTAGTTAAAGACACTAGTATTGTTGGAATTGAAGAATATAAAAGCGAATCTTTGAGCTGAATTATGGCAAGATCCGTTGATCGAATCAATTGGATGATGGTTGGAGTGTGTTCTCCTTCCATTGGGGATGAACGTGGTATATTCACATGTTCAATTCCGACTTCGAATGAATGAGATATTCAAGTCTAAAGATTGCCTAATTCAAAGCCAAATGGGACTAAAGGTAGCTAAAAACATTTAGTCCCACATTGGCCATGGGATGTAAGTTTGTGGTGTATAAATAGAGAAAGTTGAGAACAAAGGGTGTGCCCTTTGGGTACTTGGAGTTTTCGCGCGCGAAAAGGAGGGAACTATGCCCGCACATGCAGGCATGCGCGCGCGCCGCCGATGGCGGCGGCGGCGACCGGCCGGGACCGGGCTCGGGCTCGGGCCTTGGCCTGGGTTCGGGTTCCCTACCCGGCCTGGTTCTTTTTGAATCCGGTCTCGCGGGTATGGGTTGCTCCGCAACCCGAACCAGACCCGCTCCGCTCCGCTACCCAAACCGCCCGCTCGCCAACGGTTCAGAACCGCCCGCCAACAGATGTCTGAAAACCGTCTGGGCGGTTGGACGGTTGGGCGGTTGGACCGAACGGTTGCGACGGTTCTGTCCGAACCGTCGCAACTGTTGAAATCTGGCGGACGAGAAAGCCCCTCCCGGAGCGCTATAAATAGCGCTCCGATTTCCCTTTCTCAGACACACCAACAGCGAAATCTCTCTCTCTCTTTTGAGTTTTGATCTGCCTGAAGTGAGTTTCGGCGTTCTGAACTGGGTATCCAGCGTGAAGTAGGAAAGCGACTTCCAAAGAAGATTCTGCGAAATTTGTTCTGAAAGAGGAATCAGAAAATTCAACAGATTCTGTTATAGAATTGTTGTCTGAATCTGGTACTTCTGAAGAAAAATATTCTTCAACCTTCCTTCGTCCTCAATAGTGGGTGCTACTCCAAAGTAAAGGCAAATATTCATCCAAAATTTGTTCTTGTACCGCTGCTTCAACGATCCTGTGAAGGTACTGGTTGACTACGGTTCGACCGTACGGTGATTTGGTAGTGCTATCCAAATACCGTGAAGGAGTGTTGTATCTTGGGAGACCAGCGTCCATTATCCCGTTAGCACCGGTACGGGGGACGTAATTGTCTTAAGGAGATTCGCTCTAAGCGTACCTCACTCTAAAATACTGTATAAGCGTACCTACCCGGCCTGGTTCTTTTTGAATCCGGTCTCGCGGGTATGGGTTGCTCTGCAACCCGAACCAGACCTGCTCCGCTCCGCTACCCAAACCGCCCGCTCGCCAACGGTTCAGAACCGCCCGCCAACAGATGTCTGAAAACCGTCTGGGCGGTTGGACGGTTGGGCGGTTGGACCGAACGGTTGCGACGGTTCTGTCCGAACTGTCGCAACTGTTGAAATCTGGCGGACGAGAAAGCCCCTCCCGGAGCGCTATAAATAGTGCTCCGATTTCCCTTTCTCAGACACACCAACAGCGAAATCTCTCTCTCTCTCTCTTTTTGAGTTTTGATCTGCCTGAAGTGAGTTTCGGCGTTCTGAACTGGGTATCCAGCGTGAAGTAGGAAAGCGACTTCCAAAGAAGATTCTGCGAAATTGTTCTGAAAGAGGAATCAGAAAATTCAACGGATTCTGTTATAGAATTGTTGTCTGAATCTGGTACTTCTGAAGAAAAATATTCTTCAACCTTCCTTCGTCCTCAACAGTGGGAGCTACTCCAAAGTAAAGGCAAATATTCATCCGAAATTTGTTCTTGTACCGCTGCTTCAACGATCCTGTGAAGGTACTGGTTGACTACGGTTCGACCGTACGGTGATTTGGTAGTGCTATCCAAATACCGTGAAGGAGTGTTGTATCTTGGGAGACCAGCGTCCATTATCCCGTTAGCAACGGTGCGGGGGACGTAATTGTCTTAAGGAGATTCGCTCTAAGCGTACCTCACTCTAAAATACTGTATAAGTGGATTAAGTCCTTTATACATGGGATATACTTTACAGTATATCGAGACTGATTTAGATTCAGTCTAATTGGTGTTTAACCAAGGAAGGAAATTGAAAGGTGGTTCTTAAATTAAGGAACGTTCTATTGAACGGAAAACCTCCCACCTGATATTTGCCGACCTGGCCAATTAGATTGTTGGTCTCTCAGTGATCTTGATTAGTTGTCAGATTGATTTCTGTTAAGCAGATAACCAACAATCTTAAGACAATTATCGTTTCTTACTTCTGTTCTGCTTGAACTTGCAGAAAATGTCTGAGACAAATCAAGATAGCTCAAGCAAGGCAACAAACATGCTGCTTCAAGCTTTGATGCCTACTCCACTTCCTAACCCGAAGCCGGAGAAGCCAGGAAAATTTGATGGCACAGAATTCAAGAGGTGGCAACAGAAGATGCTCATTCTACTTGACCACTCTTCATCTGGCCAAATTCCTGTAGGAGGATCCACCAGAACCCGGAACTGATCGGGACTCAGTCCTTGCAGTCGATGCTTGGACACAAGGTGACTTCCTTTGCCGAAATTATGTTTTAAATGGACTGGATGACTCTCTTTACAATGTCTACAGTCCTATCACTACGGCAAAGAAGTTATGGGCCAGTCTTGACAAGAAGTACAAGACTGAGGATGCTGGTACCAAGAAGTTCGTCGTAGGATGATTTCTGGAGTACAAAATGGTGGAAGCAAGACTGTAATCAGTCAGGTGCAAGAGTTCCAACTTATCTTGCACGAGATAGAAGCCGAAGATATGATTCTTCCTGAAACTTTCCAGGTTGCAACTATCGTGGAGAAACTCCCACCTGCGTGGAGAGATTTCAAGAACTACCTGAAGCATAAGCGAAAGGAGCTAAAGTTGGAAGATCTAATTGTGAGGCTTCGTATCGAGGAGGACAACCGCAAGTCCGAGAAAAGGAGCAGCAAGAACTCCTACGAAGCAAAAGTCAATGTGATCGAAGACTCAAAGGGGAAAGCGTCTACTTCCAAAGGCTTAAAGCGGAAGAAGACTTCCCAGGGGTACAAAGGCAAGGCCCAAGACGGCAAAAGCATGCGATTCAAAGGAACCTGCTATATCTACAACAAAGAAGGGCATAAGGCTAATGAATGTCGCAGCCGTCTCAAAAAGAACAAGAAGAGCCACCCACAGGCGAACATGACCAACCATGAATCACGAAGTCTTTCAGCTGTGGTGTCAGAAGTGAATCTGACAACCAATAACAAGGATTGGTGGGTAGACACTGGAGCTACTCGGCACATCTGCTCGGAGAAATTGTTATTCTCAGAATATCAAAGGCTAGAGCAAGATGAGCAACTATTCATGGGTAATTCAGCTTCCTCAAAGGTTGAAGGAAAGGGCAAGGTCATCCTGAAGTGGACATCGGGGAAAGAGCTTACTCTTAACGATGTGCTTCATGTTCCAGACATCCGCAAGAATTTAATCTCCGGATCAATACTTAGTAAGAAAGGATTTAGAATGTTTTTGAATCCGATAAATTGGTACTTACTAAGGGAGGGATGTATGTGGGAAAGGGTTATCTTGTTGATGGACTTTTTAAAGTCAATGTTGCAGTGGTAGATAAAAAGTCTGTGTATTTGTACCTGAAGCTTATAAATAAAGGAAAATCTTCTATTTATTTGCTTGAGTCTCCTACTTTGTGGCATGCTAGATTAGGGCATGTAAATTATAAGTCATTAAAAAACTTGTCTAATCTGGGATATATTCCTAAACTCAACTTGGAAGAAATTCGCAAGTGTGAGATTTGTGTTGAGGCCAAGTTGGCGGAAAATTCATTTCACTCAATTGATCGAAATACAAAACCTTTAGGGTTAATTCATAGCGATCTGTGTGATTTAAAGTTTATGCCAACTAGAAGCGGTAAAAAGTATTTCATTACTTTTATTGATGACTGTACAAGATACTGTTATGTGTATCTTTTAAACAGTAAGAATGAGGCAATAAATATGTTTATAACATATAAAGCTGAAGTTGAGAATCAACTCAACAAGAAAATCAAGATTCTAAAATCCGATAGAGGCGGAGAATATGAATCAAATGATTTTAGTGAGTTATGTGCTAATTTTGGTATAATTCATCAAACTACAGCACCATACACTCCTCAGCAAAATGGAATTGCTGAACGGAAGAACAGAACTTTGAAAGAGATGGTAAATTCCATGCTCGTAAGTTCTGGAGCTCCGCAGAACTTGTGGGGGGAAGCTCTATTAACTGCAAATTATATTCTAAATAGAGTACCCCACAAGAAACTTGGTCTAATACCATTCGAGTTATGGCATGGAAGGACACCTTCCTACCATTACCTCAAAATGTGGGGGTGCCTTGCAAAGGTGCTAGCACCATTACCTAAAAAGACTAAGTTGGGAGCAAAAACTATGGACTGCATATTCATAGGCTATGCCTTGAATAGTAGTGCCTACAGATTTCTGGTTTATAAAACAGAAATACCAGATATTCATGTAAACATGATTATCGAATCTAGAGATGCAGTGTTCTTTGAAGACATCTTTCCATACAAACGAGAAGCAGATAAGACTTCTGGGAAAAGAACACACGAGATGGCATTCAGGGACGAAAGCCCCAAGGAACCGATTGTTAATGCGAAAATTGAACCAAGAAGAAGTCAGAGATCTAGAATCTCAAAATCTTTTGGTCCAGATTTCATAGCATACGCTATTGAAAGCGAGCCTCAAACATTTAAAGAGGCTATGTCAACCCCAGAAGTACAAATGTGGAAAGAAGCTATAAATAGCGAAATAGAATCCATACTAAGTAATCATACTTGGGAATTGGTAAACTTGCCTCCTGGCAGTAAACCAATTGGGTGTAAGTGGATTTTCAAACGAAAATTAAAACCGATGGATCTATCGATAAGTACAAGGCTAGATTAGTAGCCAAGAGTTATCGACAAAAAGAAGGACTTGACTACTTCGATACTTATTCACCAGTAACAAGAATAACGTCCATTCGGATGTTGATTGCAATAGCAGTATTGCATAACTTAGATATCCATCAAATGGATGTCAAGACTGCATTCTTAAATGGTGAATTAAATGAAGAGATATATATGGAGCAACCTGAAGGATTTATAGTTAAGGGCCAAGAACACAAGGTGTGTAAATTGGTAAAATCTTTATACGGTCTAAAGCAGGCTCCAAAACAATGGCATGAGAAATTTGATAGTGTCATGATCAAAGATGGATTCACTATCAATGAATGCGATAAGTGTGTTTACACGAAAACAGTTGGAAAAGCATGTATCATTGTTTGTTTTTATGTAGACGACATGTTGATACTTGGGACTAATATTGAAATTATTAAGTCCACTAAAAGAATGTTATCCAACAGTTTTGACATGAAGGATCTGGGGGTTGCTGATGTAATTTTAGGAATTAAAATTACCAGAACACCAGATGGAATCAGTCTATCTCAATCTCACTATGTGGATAAGATGATAGAAAGATTCAAGGATCATGGGATAAAGGAGAATACAAATCCTTTTCTCCCACACGTCCACCTTCATAAGAATACAGGAACTGGAATACGCCAGTTGGAGTATTCTCAGATTATCAGAAGTCTAATGTATTTGATGAATTGCACTAGACCCGATATTGCTTACGCTGTAAGCAAGTTAAGCAGATACACTAGTAATCCTAGTGATCTACATTGGACCGCTCTACTACGAGTATTGGGTTACGTATCACATACCAAGGAATATGCCTTGAGATATGGACAGTATCCACCTGTATTTGAAGGATACAGTGATGCTAATTGGATTGCAGATTCTGAGGAATCAAAATCAACTAGCGGATACGTATTTACTCTAGGAGGAGCAGCGGTATCATGAAAATCTTCTAAGCAAACATGTATTGCCCGTTCCACTATGGAATCGGAATTCATAGCCTTAGATAAGGCCGGAGAAGAAGCAGAATGGCTTCGACAATTCTTAGAAGATATACCATTATGGCAAAAGCCAGTGCCCGCTATATGTATACACTGCGATAATCAAGCAGCTATATCTAGGACACAAAATGTTATATACAACGGTAAGTCTAGACATATTCGTCGTAGACATAATACCGTGAAGCAGTTGCTCTCAAATGGAATTATCTCTATTGGCTTTGTATCGTCAAAGGATAATTTAGCGGATCCGCTTACTAAAGGTTTAAGTGGAGAGCGTATAAACTGCGCATCGAGGGGAATGGGTCTAAAAGCCTAACCTTACCGAGTCAGCTTAATGGAAACCTCACTTAGCGACTGGAGATCCCACGGACTAAGTTCAAGAGGAAAAACTAGTTATGATTGACTCAACAAGTAAGCACTTGGGAGCTTGACTCCAATCCATTCCTAAGGTGCACATAAGTGCTTTTCTACAAGTAGATTAAGGATAAGTTTAATGCTTTTAATGATGCCTATATCTTGTTACTAAACAAGTGGAGTAGAGTAGACTACTCTTAACAGGACCATCACCTATGTGAGTATAGAGTTGGGTCGGCTCTTTGAGAATTTCTATGGAGGCTGTTATTCCCTAAAGATACTCTCTGAAACCAAGAATGTCTAGGGCCAAAAGGGACACAACCGAGAACCAAAGTTGATTTGGAAAGTCACTGTGTGAGGCTTGTTGACTTGGCTTACACTAACGGCTAACAGTTCAAGACCTAGTTCACTGATTAGCCAGTAAGTCCGATAAAACTTTCGCTATGGAAGGTTCAAGACCTAGTTCACCTATCCTGATACAGTTTCTTTTCTAAAGTACCTTTCACAATAGAGTCAGTCTCTTTGTGTGTCATTTCCTTGAATCTCCATTCATTGTGGGGGATTGTTGGAATTGAAGAATATAAAAGTGAATCTTTGAGCTGAATTATGGCAAGATCCGTTGATCGAATCAATTGGATGATGGTTGGAGTGTGTTCTCCTTCCATTGGGGATGAACGTGGTATATTCACATGTTCAATTCCGACTTCGAATGAATGAGATATTCAAGTCTAAAGATTGCCTAATTCAAAGCCAAATGGGACTAAAGGTAACTAAAAGCATTTAGTCCCACATTAACCATGGGATGGAAGTTTGTGGTGTATAAATAGAGAAAGTTGAGAACAAAGGGCGTGCCCTTTGGGTACTTGGAGTTTTCGCGCGCGAAAAGGAGGGAACTATGCCCGCCCATGCAGGCATGGCGCGGCGCGCCGCCGCTGGCGGCCGGCCGGCCGGTGCGGTGCCGGTGCCGGGCCGGGCCGGGGCCTGGGTTCGGGTTCGGGTTCCCTACCCGGCCGGATTCTTTTTGAATCCGGTCTCGCGGGTATGGGTTGCTCCGCTACCCGAACCAGACCCGCTCCGCTCCGCTACCCAAACCGCCCGCTCGCCAACGGTTCTGAACCGCCCGCCAACGGATATCTGAAAACCGTCTGGGCGGTTGGACCGTTGTGCAGTTGGGCGGTTGGACCGAACGGTTGAGACGGTTCTGTCCGAACCGTCGCAACTGTTGAAATCTGGCGGACGAGAAAGCCCCTCCGAAGCGCTATAAATAGCGCTCTGATTTTCCTTTCTCAGACACACCAACAACGAAATCTCTCTCTCTCTCTCTTTTGAGTTTTGATCTGCCTGAAGTGAGTTTCGGCGTTCTGAACTGGGTTTCCAGCGTGAAGTAGGAAAGCGACTTCCAAAGAAGATTCTGTGAAATTTGTTCTGAAAGAGGAATCAGAAAATTCAACAGATTCTGTTATAGAATTGTTGTCTGAATCTGGTGCTTCTGAAGAAAAATATTCTTCAACCTTCCTTCGTCCTCAACAGTGGGTGCTACTCCAAAGTAAAGGCAAATATTCATCCGAAATTTGTTCTTGTACCGCTGCTTCAACAATCCTGTGAAGGTACTGGTTGACTACGGTTCGACCGTACGGTGATTTGGTAGTGCTATCCAAATACCGTGAAGGAGTGTTGTATCTTGGGAGACCAGCGTCCATTATCTCGTTAGCACCGGTGCGGGGGACGTAATTGTCTTAAGGAGATTCGCTCTAAGCGTACCTCACTCCAAAATACTGTATAAGTGGATTAAGTCCTTTATACAGGGGATATACTTTACAATATATCGAGACTATTTAGATTCAGTCTAATTGATGTTTAACCAAGGAAGGAAATTGAAAGGTGGTTCTTAAATTAAGGAACGTTCTATTGAACGGAAAACCTCCCACCTGATATTTGCCGACCTGGCCAATTAGATTGTTGGTCTCTCAGTGATCTTGATTAGTTGTCAGATTGATTTCTGTTAAGCAGATAACCAACAAGTATATATTATACCGTGTAGGTATAATATTTCTTTTTTTCTTTACAGTAAGCATCATCGAAAAGGTGACTAACGAGATTATCATGAGACAGTATATTATGAAAACATATATGATTAGTAACATTTAGGAGTGGTTCATTGCCTCCAGGAGCGGCTCAGCTTCTAGGCGAACAAGGCGGTCGCCTAGGGCCCCCAAATATAGTGAGGCCCCAAAAATAAATTAGTCATATTAATATTAAATAGATTAACCACATTTATGAAATGTTGATGTATCTGAGTGGTTAAGGAGAAACTTGAAATCTATTGGGCCCACCCACGTAGGTTTTGCCATGCTGTCAACAAAGGTTTTTTTTTAATAACTGTTTTATTCAACATTTGAGATTTTCGCCTTCTGTTTAATAAATTGCTCGACATTTTCATCTTTTAAAACAAAAATTAGTAAATATTTTACTCTCTGTTGATTCCAATGTAATATTTGAATCCATTTTTTCCAATAAAGTAAATTATCTTGTAAACTAGTTCTTCCGCTTCCCCTAGCTAATTAATTATAATTAGAGGCTATTTCACTGTCCCTCAAAACTTCATCTCTCTCTAATTATAATTAGAATCACCACCCCCCCCCCCCAAAAAAAAATAAATAAATTACCCATAACCCCGAACTCGGTCACAACTAATCCAGGGTATTAACCCATCATGAACTGTATCCTTGTTTTTATATATGAATTTTGAATATTTTTTGTTGATTTTTTCTTTTAAATTCTGGAAGGTCATTGAACTTTGAAGTTCCTGATTTTCTAATTAAGCTTTAGATTGTCTTTCTATCATGTCAAAGACGCGCTATGTTTCGCTTTTTCACTACTATTAATAAACTTAAAGAAATGTATATAGTTGTTATCCTTGATTGAGTGTTTTTAACTGACTCTATCTTTTGAATTTTTACTTTTATTCAGATATTCTGAGAAATCTTTTTGAATTTAACTTTTATTTCAGATCTTCCGTGAAAGTTTGTGTGGCCAGTAGAGTAGTAGTTAAATTGAAATTTGTGGATTTTATTAACGATGAACAAGTATTCCATTAGTTCAAGCAATAAACGGCTGGCAATATGAATTTAAACATCATATACCAAATTGTATTTTCTCATATAGTAGTTTAATGAAGTGCTTAGTTTTTGTATGATCTGATTCGTTATGGCCCTTGTAGGAACGACTATATATGCTTATGTAAAATTTTCTTTTTTTCCATTTCTACTTCCTACAATTTTGATTTGTTTAATGCAGGAGCGGCTCAAAAAGCTAGAAGAATTATTTTTCAATAAAATATTGATTAAATAAAATATTAATTATTTTTAAAAATATATTTTAAAAGGGCCTCATTTGAAACTTTCGTCTAATGCCTCTTTAGAAATTGAGCCGCCCCTGATTGCCTCATGGGCTCAGGTGTTTAACTTTGTCCCCAGGGACTACAATCCACAAATTGTATTGCATGGACACTTCAAATGTAGAATTGTTTGACACATCCTCATGTTAGACAAACGTGTCTGATACACATGGTATACATATTAGACATAATATTTTTATTTATATGTGTTTTTAGAATTTGATTGTAGATCAGTACGTATTATCATGTCATGCTCATGTAGACACATTCGTGCAACATAGCCTCACAGTCCTGAAACATCTGGCTCAACAATAAACGGATAGGATTGGATTTAGAATGTCAAATTCGAGTTCTCTAATCCAAAGGGAAAAACATACATTTTAATTCAATGACAAACATTTATTTTCTATTCTTTTTTTTAACCCTAGACAAGTACCACTACATTGTATAAGTAACATCTTGAAAAAACGTTGTTTAGAAGATATCTCACTAGACAAAGTTAATTCATTGTTTTACCTAGACCTGAAAAAGTTCCTTTTTGGTGGAATAATCAAAGAACGTCACCTCATTAATGTTATTAGAAAACATGTTTTCAAAGCGGAAGACTAGTATAAGCTTTCCTACAAGTACGATAATGTAAAAAAAGTGAAAACAAGGTATAACAGGCTTTTGATTCTATTTAACTTTATAATAGCTAAAACAGCTTCAGGAAAGACCTTAAATTGTTGTAAAATAATGTATGAATTACTACTAAACTATTTAAATTAAACTTTTAAGAAGGAAGGAACTTCTCTATTTTGATCGACTAGTATTCTTGATGACTAATGAAGTATGTACGCTCGTTTTCAAGTAATAATTCCTACCGAAATAAATGATGTGCGTAAGTGTGAATTTAGTGGACTATTATTAACTTCAAAGCATGCTAAGACCCTGGTCATGAATAAGCAGCGTAGTCAATTTCATTCACCAAATATTTAATATGTGAATAAGAATCACAACTAGTTAAAAAAATTAATCATATAACGTAGGACGGACATTGAGAATGTAATTAATTGTTTGATGTGTCGTTGAATGAATGATATATGTAAGTGGTATATATGTCTGAATGCACGCATATAATGGATAGTTACACGAACTTGATCGTGTGTTGCATATCAGTCACATGATTGGTGATTGAAAAAGTATATCATAACGCAACTGACACTGTGTGTGTTACCTTTCAGTTGATGTGTATATGATATTGTGTGTGCATGTCGTGTTATTTTTATGCATAGGAAGGAAGGAGCCGGTGGGAGGGGGAAGACGGTGTTGTTGTTTTTTTTTTTGTATATATCGAAGAAAGGGGCCAGTAGGAGCTGGTAGGTGTGAAGACGGGGTATAATATTGTGTGTTGTTAAACGAAGGAAGGGGACAGCGGGAGCTGATAGGTATGAAGACGGGGTATGAGATGGCCCGTAAGTCATAAAGTAAAGATGTGCTTATCCAAATGCATAGTATTGCATGCTTGTATCTTAATGTAAGACTTTGAAATCTTGCTTTATTATATGAGATAATGGAAAATTACATGATGTGTGTATGTATACGAGTTTTATCCATGTAGCACTTGAAGGGTGATACAACATACAATATGTAAGTATGTCTTGTGATATATGCATTATCTGGATTAACTTATTGTGATTGGTATACCATTGTATATAGTGTATGGATTATGTACACATGAAATGAGTCTACTAATGAACTAAGTCACTGAAGTAAAGTATTCGATACAACTCATAAACCCTGTAAATTGCAGTACAGAGATTAAGTTGTATAGTCATTGGCCGAAAGAGTCAGGTCATTTTGCAAACTATAGAGATAGCCGGGTCGACTATTTATCTTGATATAATTATTTCTTTTCCTTATTCATATTCACCTTATCATTTGAAGAAAAACATGCTTTCTTTTACTTTGACATGTATATTATTTTCTTAATCTCCTCTTTACTCTCCTCATTGAGCTATTGAGCTCACCCCCCTAAGATTATTATGTTTCAGGTCATGGTGAGGCCAAGGCCCATGTTATGACTTCAAGCGCCTTGTTAAAAATTCTATTATATAGAGAAGTTTTGGAGTTGTAATTTGTGTAAATTGTAATGTTCCATGTTGTATATGTTTACAATCTTATTGATGTTATTATAGCATAAGTTAAATGGTCTTGATCTTGATGAGTTGGATTTATAAATGATTTGGTATTATGTTGTGGATGCCGTGAAGGGTGCTCTCGAGCATATATTTCTTTTGTTTTTCCTATAGTAGGCGATGTCAAACTGAAATTATTATTCGGAGAATAAGTAGGCTATTGTTGGCCGAAATTATTGTGAATTGAAATGTATATTTGGGCATATCAGTATTTACAAAGGATATGTTGACGAAATTTTTAAGGATTTGGAGATGATTACGATAATCTACCAGTTTAAAAGAATGTTTATTTTAATTGAGGATCTAAGAAATATGAGACCGTTACAGTTAGTATCAGAGCACAGGATATAAAATGAGGATAGACTTAGAGTAAATAGTAGAAAGAGGATTGGATTGCTAGTGCTGATTGTTATAATTGATATACATGGTTATGTTTTGTATGTATGTGGAAATGTTGTTTGACATGGTATGTTTAAAGGGGTAGGGGTTCTTACGTGTATGATTAGTCCTGAAGCGTGGGATATTTGGTCACTGCCTTATGTTCGAATTATGGTACCCACATGCCATAATTCGGATGTGTTCTGCTGAGGATATGGGCCCTCCGTGCGAGCTGTCAGTGGTATAGGACACTGGAGTAAGGAAATGATTAAAATATCAAGTAAGTCAAGATTAATTTGGATCGTTAGGACATAGTATAGAAGTGATTAAGGGATAATGAATATTTGAGGTGAATAATCGAGAAAGATGTTGCATCATAGAAAGATTTTGTGATAAGCAGGAGAAATACGAAGATTTTATACTTACTCATTTCAGGTACCAAGTTTCAAGGACAATGTAAGGGGTAGAACTGTAACGCCCCGAAATTCTAAATCTTGATTTAGCACCTGTTAAAGAGAATAAACTGATTATCTGAGGCGATGACCAAATTAAGCCAGTGTAACAATAGATGTTTAGTCATCCCGTAAAAAAAAAATTTTGGAAATGGGGGGAATGAGTATTTGATATATGCACGTATATATACATATACATGTTTATTAGGTACATGTAAATCTTTGTGAACATGATCATCCTTGCATGAATATATATATATATGCTTATATACTTGTATATTTCCAATATATTGTTCATACTTATATATATAATGAAGTGGTATATATGTACATTGTGTGAATACAAGTATATAAATTAAATGCCAAGAAAATAACATAATAATGTATTGAGAAGGATTTAGTGGAGAGGGGTAGGTATGCATGAGGTGGGTAGATAGATGGTTAAAATTTTGCTTAGTAATGATGGAGATATGTGGCATGAGTAGGGACACGTGACTTCATGAGAGGAAGGGAGAGAAATTTATAAAGTGCAAAAAATTTTGTTTAGGGGGGTTATGTAAATGGGAGGATGAAAATTTTTCCATCTCCCTCTTTTCTTTCTCAGGTTGAAAAACTATGTTCCCTTTCATCTCTCTCAAATTTACGAACCCTAGAGAAAATTTCTCCCAAAATCCTATCTACCCCTCTCTTTCCTCCCCTGACTTCTGTCTCTCTCTCCCCCTATCTCTGTGGTGCAGACCGCGGCTGGGGGCGGCCAGATGCGCGGCCGCGCGCGGCCACCCCAGCCGCGGCCGTGCCGGGCGACGCGCAGGGTGGAGGCGGGCAGCGGCGGTATCTTCGAGGAGGTGAGGGAGAAATTCCAAATTTTGATTCAAGATTTTCTGATTTGATTTTCAACTACACCTATATCTAGATTATTTGATGAAAATTTTTCTTGAATATATGAAGAGGTTTCCCATTTATTGAACTCAATTTTATCCCTAATTATTTTTTTATTTCTCATGAAATTTTCATGGGTTTTATGTCATTGGTAAGCTTGTGTTGGATTAAAACCCAAATCTCATCTTGACTCTTGAGTTGTACACTAGCAAATGAGAGGTGATTATGTTGGTAATTTTAAGTTGGAGATGTCTTGTGTATAATTTTATCTACATATAAATCACCCACTAATTATGCCTCTATGTATGTATAGCGATTATCATTCTTACAATCACTAGTATACAATAATGGTAGAAAAGGAGGAAATCTATAGATGAAGAAGATCCTTCTTGATCTTAGTCTATTTTGTATTTCTTCAAAGTTTCAGAGAAATTTTCATGAACATGTAACGATCAACATGTATCATTGAAGGGAGTCTACAATCTATGTTTTTCCCATATTTTCCTGTAAAATTCTATATAAAACCATCAACTTGAGTAAAATAGCGAATCTTCCCTATAGGTGCAAAAATCTGTTAAACAAAATAACCTGTAAAATTGGGCTCAGTTTATCAGTGTGCTAGGGTTAAATAGTATCATATTATATACTGTTGGAAAGACAATTGAGTCTATTCCAATGGTTCTTATCATGTCCGTATTGGATACTTGCACCTTAATATATGACTGAAACATTGCATGTTGGTCGAAACTGTCGCGCTGCAGAACTCATTCACAGCTATTGAGTTTCTAAATATTTGGAGCAGTTTAGTTAAATAAAACTTATTATATAATATATCGTTGGAAAAGATAGTGAAGTCTAGTTTCGAATAAATCTTTCTTTATTCTATTTCAATATGTAGAATGGAAGTAATTATAAGAACGTCATTAGTTGTCCGAAAAGACTGAACCACAAAAGGTATTTAAGCAGCAAGTTCATGTCTAAGGATCATGTACCCAAAGAACTAATTAATACTAAACACAATTAATAAGGAATGGTCTTTTGATGAGATATAGATAGCTTGTATAAATTATTAGTTACTTCTAGTTTCTAGATAAGTCAAAAATTTATTCTTCTTGATGTAGAATAAAGATGGACCCTAGTGTACAAGCTTAAATTAGTTTTTGTTTTATAAATAGTTAATGTGTAGATGAGATGGGTTGAAGGTGAAAGGGGTTAGGTTGGACGTTTCAAAGAATGAGGAGGATAGCCAAGTTGATTGAGCTGACGAACCGATTAGTTTCATCCCTGATATTGAGTCATGTAAGTCATTGATCTTTGAAATTGATAGAAAATTTTTTTCACAGTTCTAATAATATTAGGTTCCTCTAGGGGTGAGAGTGATGCTTGGCATGGTGAAGCACCCCATATTATGGATCAACTATTTGACATCGATTTATTTGAATATTTTTACTATACTCTCGATTTGCTTTTCAATGAGAGAATAAAATATTTTAAAAACATACTGACTTAAATTGCTGAATCATTGGTAATTAAACTAAGCTATTTTCTTCTATTGAATTGACTAGATTAAAGAAATCTATTTGGATATTATCGATGAAATTAATTCATTCACCTTTTACCGGTTCCAAGTTAGAGAAAGGTTGGAGTGTATAAATATTATATTCAGCTTATGTCATAGTCTCCCGTGTTGATCAGAAGGAGAAGGTTAATTATACAGAAGTTGTTGATCCCTTTCTGAGTTCGACTTCTTGATTTCTAATGGTGTAAAATATATCTCGCATATTAATCTAAGAATTCTTACTAGCATGTTATCCCTTTAATGCAAACTAAGTGCATATTTTAGACCAACATATAATCTTCGACCTACATATCTTGGTGTGATAGCAAAGAGGGAACTTAAATGGAAGTATCTCATGGTGAGAAGTAAATTGGTTGGTATAACAATTATCTGTTATTTGAATGTTAGCTTTAGTATGAATAAATTAGGAACTTACCATAATCCGATGAGACAAATTACCGTATAGCAAAAATTGGACATAATCAATTATTGCAAATGAATTTCAGAAATTTTATGAGATAAACAAAGTGATAATAAGTAAAACTGTAACTAACCGGGAACCACGAAATGAAACTTTTTGAAGATGGTAACCAAAATTAGAAGTCCATATGTGGATATTGATATCAAACCAAACCTAATAACTGTTGTTAGACCAGTACTGGATAATCAGTATCTCTTCTAGAGTAATATATATTAGATTAAGAACATGGACTACTTTGAATAATGGATGTCGTGGATCTATGAAAATAAAGTAAGTAAACTAGAAAATTCAGTGATGGATTTCACTACCAACTAATCCAAACCCGATCAACCCTAAATCTCTAATTTGTATGATATGGGTGAACGATCATAGGGCAACGGGCTAGTTTGTGCTTAAGTTTGAATATTAAGTAGATGTGAACATGGACTGGGTTACAATTATCAATTAATAGACCAATGATCTAACCGATATATGCTGATTATTATTATTATCTAATTGTTATGGATACAGTTATTTGCACAGTACGTATACATATTCAATTGTGATATATCATATAACCATTTGCCATTGATAACTTGTTGATGATGGTTGTCGAATAATATGCTTGATGACTAGTGAAGTATATGCCCTCGTTTTCAAGTAATAATTCCTATTGAAATAAATGATGTGTGTAAGTGTGAATCTAGTGGACTATTATTAACTTCAAAGCATGTTAAGACCCTGGTCATGGATAAGCAGCGTAGTCAATTTCATTCGCCAAATATCTAATATGTGAATAAGAATCACAACTAGTTAAAAAAACTAATCATATGACCTAGGACAGGCATTGAGAATATAATTAATTGTTTGATGCGTCATTGAATGAATGGTATATGTAAGTGGTATGTATGTCTGAATGCGTGCATATAGTGGATAGTTACACGAGCTTGATCGTGTGTTGTATATCAATCACATGATTGGTGATTGAAAAAGTATACACAACGCAGCTTACATTGTGTGTATTACCTTATTAGTTGATGTGTATGTAATGTTGTGTGTGCATGTCGTGTTATTTTTATGCATAGGAAGGAAGGGGTTGGTAGGAGCCGGTGAGAGGGGGAGACGGTGCTATTATTATTATTATTTTTTGTGTGTGTAGAAGGAAGGGGCCAGCGGGAGCTGGTAGGTGTGAAGACGGGGTATGGTATTGTGTGCTGTTAAATGAAGGAAGGGGCCAGTAGGAGCTGGTAGATATGAAGACGGAGTATGAAATGGGCCGTAAGTCATAAAGTAAAGATGTGCTTATCCAAATGCATCGTGTTGCATGCTTGTATCTTGATGTAAGACTTTGAAATCTTGCTTTATTATAAGAGATAATGAAAAATTATATGATGTGTGTATGTATACGAGTTTTATCCATGTAGCACTTGAAGGGTGATACAATATACAACATATAAGTATGTCTTGTGATATATGTATTATCTGGATTAATTTATTGTGATTGGTATACCGTCGTGTATAGTGTATGGATTATGTACACATGAAATGAGCCTGGTAATAAATTAAGTCAGTAAAGTAAAGTATTCGATACAATTCATAAACCCTGTAAATTACAGTGCAAAGATTAAGTTGTAGAGTCATTGGCCGAAGGAGTTAGGTCATTTTGGCAAACTATAGAGATAGTCGGGTCGACTATTTACCTTGATATAATTATTTCTTTTCCTTATTCATATTCGCCTTGTCATTTGAAGAAAAACATACTTCCTTTTATTGTGACATATATATTATTTTCTTAATCTCCTTTTTACTCTCCTCACCGAGCTGTTGAGCTCACCCCCCCAGATTATTATGTTTCGGGTCATGGTGAGGCGAAGGCCCAATTTAAGATTTCAAACGCCTTATTGAAAATTCTTGTTATATAGAGAAGTTTTGGAGGTGTAATTTGTATAAATTATAAAGTTCCATATTGTATATGTTTACAATCTTATTGATGTTATTTTAGCATAAGTTAGATGGCCTTGATCTTGATGAGTTGGATTTATAAATGATTTGGTATTATGTTGTGGATGCCGTGAAGGGTGCTCTCGAGCATATATTTCTTTTGTTTTTTCTATAGTAGGCGATGACAAGCCGAAATTGTTATTTAGAGAATAAGTAGGCTATTGTTGGCCGAAATTATTGTGGATTGAAATATATCATTAGGCATATCAGTATTTACAAAGAAAGTGCTGATGAAATTTTTAAGGATTTGGAGATGATTACGACAATCTACTAGTTTAAAATAATGCTTATGTTAATTGAGGATCTAAGAAACATGGGACCGTTACGTGTAGCCTGGTGCAAGTGGGATTTGAACCTTATATTTCTTACAACTACAAAGAGGTTTTACCACTATACTACAATGACACTTGATATATGAACTATACAATTACCTTGGTCTAAACCTCATGTGTTTTCTATGTGATAATTTATAATCATAACCATGCGTATAATTCAAACCTTAGTCCTTACCCCCATCTATTATATTCCCAACTTAATCTAAATTCCATCTTAATGCAAAGATCAAGTATTGTATGTAAACCTGCAAATTTCGATATATATTAACCTATAAATTAAGCTACTACTGAGATTAGTTAGTAGTGTTTATCATATTACAGGATAAGACATGAGTTGAAGGTTGGACAGATCAAGCTAAACTGTTATATCGAGTTGGAGGATGAAAGGACATCAAGCTCCAAAATTACAAGCACTATTAAAGTCAATATCAAGTTACAAGAGCCATTAGAGCAAAGAAATTCAAACTCCACGAATTGAGCTAAGTCAAGATACATCAAGTTGTACAAGAGCCAGTTGGAGCAAAAGAACACAAAATCTGCAATCTTCACAAATAATAGGAAATCTATAAAAAATTAAGAGGTATTATTTATTATCTTTGAGTTTAGTCACAGGTAAGATTTTTTAAGAATTTTTCTAAAACATCTTACTGTCCAACCATAACTCTTCCAACTATCCCACCAGTAATTTCACGCTATCATACGAGCTGAGTAAAAGACTCAGTGAAATTTCATTCACTCTCACTCGCTTCACTTGTCACGTTAAGTGACCGTTTAGATTTCTCTCAGGCTAACAAGAAGAGTTGCTTGTCTTATTTGAAATAACCCCACTTGTGTCTTGAGTGATATCACCTCATGTCCACCCACTTGCCTTCTGATTTGAATGTTAAAAAGAAGTGTGGTGTTATTGAAGTGACATGTCCTTACTCAATAGCTGCCAACTTTTTTCGCCCTCTCCCCACATCACTCTGTAGCTGGACAGAAAGTGACAATTTCAATTTTATTATTTTTTTATGGGTTTATCAAGAGAGAAAAAAGCTTGTCCCCTCTTGTCTTTTCTTCACCTTATTCTCTCTCTTTCTTTGTTGTACTTCAGCTGACCCTCTCAACTATGCTACATTATGATTTGAGTGTGTTCTTATCAGGAGAGAAGATTATTTTCTCTCTTTCCTCATGCTGCTACAGTGCATCCCCTCTCTCTTTCTCCTTCCTCTCGGTCGCGCCACCGTTGATGCTGTGATCTTCTCTCATCTACTCAAATTTGCTTCATGTCTCTAACGATCATTTTTCTGCCTCTCAGATATGGGGCTTTAAATGTGTTTCTGCATCAACATAGCAGCTAACAATTATAGAGAGAAAATTGTAAAAAAAATCAGAAAAATTACCACATTCAATTGAACTTTAATTTTCATATTCCTTTTACAGAGAGAAGTTATTGTCATCAAAATTCAACATTTCTTCACCAACTTTTTCACTCCAGAAGTATCGAACTTTCATTAATTCATCAGCTACTTCATCTATTGATTGAGAAATATGGGCTTCATTAGCTTCATTAAATTCTAATTATTTCTCATACTTTTAGTATTATAGTGCCGATTTTATTAAAGATAATTTATTTATACTTCTTGATTGCATAGAGCATCTATTGTAATTTATTTTATTTATTGGATTAACTGGTTCTCGTTCTTGTTTTAGAAAACATCATTTTGTGAAAAGTTAATAAAGAGGGAAGAAGTCTAAGCTCGGAAGAGTCTTGATAGTCATAAATCTCTTCAAGGAGAAGAGTGAAGTTTAAACTCGGGGAGAGTCGTGACGGTGTAATTCATGCTTCGGAAAAAGCTAATTAATAGTGGATTTGAAATCCTAGAATAAAAGCCCATAGGTGGTGGATGTAGGGAATGTCTTGAACCACCCTTAAATTATTGTGTCCTCCTTACTCTTGCTATTTATAGTTTATTATTGCTGCTATAGTTAATTTTCTAATGTTATCTTATTAGTTAAATTTAGCTGAATTAATTATTAATTACTGTTTCATCCTACCACTATATCATGCTAGCAGTTTGCCTACATCCTGCTAGCGGAGTTTTACACTTAGTCATATTTAAATTATCTCGTCCCACCACCACATCATGCCAGCATTCTTCCTAGTTCCTGCCAGCAGTTATATCAATCCCATGCCATTCTCTACTAGGACCCTACCAACACTTCAAATTAACTTTATTTCAATTACTGAATAATTCCAACCCAACAAAATAGAATAAGAAAACGTTAAAGGAACCATAAAAAGCCAAACAACCTCATATATGCCAATTTACCAAATAACCCCTATTACATTAAAATGTGATAAACATGCCTCATTATATTAAGTCAGGGGGTGATGGGCACTAATGAAAATGAATAAAATATTTAAAATATTCCTATTATTCAACAAAAACTAGCGCAACAATAATTGTTCATGACTCAAAATCCTACTACTTAACCCCGGTCTAAACTAAAATCTCATCCCTATTCTTAATGCAAACCATTTTCTGACTTTGATCCTATCCATGCTGCTATTATTATACTACTATGTACTCTATCTCTAACCCCATCTCCAATTCTATCAGTTGTCATAACTCAAATAAGAACCTTACACATATTTTAATTATAATTTCTAACGCTAACCATATCTCTAACTCGATCCATATTCACTGTACTGCTTACTCTTGACCTAAGTTGAGGCGCATCTCAAGGCAAGGTTAGGTGTTAGGGATAGAGATTAGAATATTTCTAAACAATGCATCTCTAATATTATAATCAAACATGGAGCTTCAACCTCTGGCGGCCAATCTCTCCCCTCTTTTTTTTTGGGACGCACAACGAGTTTTTAGATCCTGAATGCCCAGCAAATGTATGACCCACCAATCATTGAATTTGAAATAAGATTGTTATGCTAATAACTGTACAAATAGACCATGACAAAAACTTAACTTGTATGGATTTTTGTGTATATTAATTATGCCTATAAATTTTACATTGTACAGAAAGATTTGACATTCTGCAATAGAATATTGTGCATATATTTTGGGGCAAGAATGTTTTGAATACCTTGTAATGTTAATATAAAAGTACGATTAACTTACAATCAAATAAGATATTCGAGAATTATAGACGATGTTAATATAAAAGTACCGTCAACTAATAATCAAATAAGATATTTGAGAATTTTAGGAGGTTAAGAAGTCTTAATCTCTATATTTGTTATACAAATGAGATAATCTTTTCATTGAGTCACCTCTAAATTATTATAACTAGCTCATGTAAATCATTTCAATATCAAAACAACAAAATCCCTATAGCATATACGGATGTTATTTGTATGTGTGTAGAAAATATAGTTTACATGATATAATAAAGCTTTAGAATTTTTATGCTCTTTTTCGAAGAAATAAAATGTCTTATCACATTTAAGTTGCTCCAGGTGTATTTCTAGCCGGCTTCTCCTAAAGCAGCAAATCTATAAACTTATTGTTGTATTAAAAAAAAAAGAAAATAATAAGATGATACCCAATAATGCAAAAGAGTAGACACACTTAAAGAGTTTCACTTATTTTCGTTTTGAATATTTTCTTTTATCAATGTAGAGTAGAGGCCACAAATAAAAACCTTAAAAAAGCTTCTCACTTATTTAGTGTTAGACGCCCTCTGTCGGTAAAAAAATTACAAGGATAACAAATTAAATTTATGAGAATATCTCTACTATCTTGTAGGTCATTCCAAGAATGAAGAGCCTTTTAAAAAAACAAAATCATGAATAAGATAGATGCAAAATAAACAATAAATAGCAATCATATTTTTGTAACTTTTGAAGACGTGTTATTCAAAATTTAGAGTTGAAAACTAATTAAATATTAGGTTGTTATTAAATAAAATAAACAAATTTTTGATAATAACTAATAATTTTAGACCCATCATTTTTCATATTATTTCACAATAAAAATATTTAAATTGAAAGTTTTATCAAAACCGATTGAAGGGAGGTTTTCTCTTGTCACTCGTGTGCAAATATTGTCCATCTGTCCGTCTTCACTTCCGTGCCAGAAAGAAAACGAGAAAGCGGGAGAAAGAGAGGGGGAAGCTGAGAGAGATAACCATTGCCCTCCTTTATCCCCTCATCTTTCCCGATTTCCTCCTCCTCCTCCCACCGCCGTCATTCGCTTCTTCTTCCTCCCTTTTATTCTACTGCTCGGTATACCACTCGGTCGGTTTTCATCGCTGAGCTGTATACTAATTATATTCAAAACATCGCTTCGCTCGGTTTTCTTCTATGACTCCTTCACGAAAGTTGTCCGTCCGTTTGTCCGTCTTCATCCGCGAGAGAGAGCATCCCTTCTTCTTCTTCCCCCTACCCCTCTCTCCCCTACAACCTCCTTCTCCCCTACAGCTTCCCCCTCCTATTTCCTCCAGCCGCCCCTCTCCCTCTAGCCGCCGCCTCTTCCTCCTCTCTCACCGCAATCGCGCCGTCGCTCGGTTTTCTACCGTAACAGCGGTGTGCTAGTCTATCAAAACTGAGTGAAGCGAGGTTTTCTCCTGTGACTCCTTCACAAATTTTGTCCGTCCGTCCGTCTATCTTCGTCCGCGCAAGAAATAAAGAGAGCTCATTCTTCCTCCCCCAACCTCTCCCTCCTGCCGCCTCCTCGTCGCCTCTCGCCGCAGTATTCGTTTTCTCACTGCCAAAATATACTAGTTTATTTATATTTTTATTATTACACGTGCATTTGCACGTGCAGAAATCTAGTTTTGTAAAAGTGAGAGAGAACTTTCCAACCGTGTCTAATGGCGCGGTATCTCATTCTCTCCTTTTCTCTAAATTCCTAATCCTAATTCGCCATGGCCACTCTCCCATCCTCGACAACCAAAACCCTAACCCTAAATTCCTCTTCAGTATTCGTCTCCTCTTTCAATTCTCACTCAAGTATCTCCCCCCAAATCCCAATTCCCCAGTCATTCTCTCTCCTCTCCCAAAACTCGCCTCTCCCCACAATTCCACTCGATCTCCCCCAAATCAAACTCATCCCAAACACCAGATTCATCGTCGATGGGTTCAGATTCGCCGGCGACTTCTCGGTCTCTTACTTCCTCTCCCATTTCCATTCCGATCACTACACTGGACTAAACCCTAATTGGTCGAAAGGCATCATCTTTTGCTCTGAGGTAACCGCTAAACTTTTGATAAAAACCCTAAAGATCTCTCCTTTATTTGTCGTTTCCCTTGCCCTTAATGTCACGGTCGAGGTTGACGGGTGCGAGGTTACGGTTATTGATGCGAATCACTGCCCTGGTGCTGTTCAGTTCTTGTTCAAGGTCCGTGGATCGGATGGTCAGAAATTTGAGCGGTACATTCATACCGGGGATTTTAGATTTAATGATTCAATGAAAAGGGATCCGATTTTGTGTAATTTTGTTGGTTCTGATGCTGTTTTCTTGGATACTACTTATTGTAATCCGAAGTTTGTGTTCCCGTCACAAGAGGAATCAATAGATTATGTTGTGAGTACGATTGAAAGGATTAGGGATCAGAATGAGGGGTCAGAGGAGCCTGTTTTGTTCCTAATTGCCACTTATGTTGTTGGGAAGGAGAGGATTTTACTTGAGATTTCAAGGCGGTTGAATTGTTTATTGCATGTGGACAGTCGGAAGATGGAGGTTTTGTCTGTTTTAGGCTTTGGAGATGCTAATGTTTTTACTGAAGATGCTTCGGCTAGTAATGTACATGTGATTGGTTGGAATATATTAGGTGAGACTTGGCCTTACTTCCGACCTAATTTTATTAAAATGAAGGAGATTATGTTGGAGAGGGGATTTTCAAAGGCATTTGGTTTTGTTTCCACTGGGTGGATGTATGAAACAAAGAGGGAGGGCTTTGCAGTGAGGGTTAAGGATGAACTTGAGATCTATCTTGTTCCCTACAGTGAGCACTCAAGCTATGAGGAGCTCAGAGAGTATGTGAGGTTCTTAAGGCCAAAGCGTGTAATTCCGACTGTGGGAGTGGATGTTGAGAAAGTTGACGGCAAGAATGTGATGGCTTTGCAGAAGCATTTTCAGGGGTTAGTTGATGAAACTGCAAACAAACAAGAGTTTTTGATGGCTTTCAGTAAGAAGGCAGGAAATGCTGATCTAATGGCTGGAAATGGCATGGCCCTCAGCACATGTATGTCAGAGGGTGTGGTGGAAGAAGATAAAGGGCAGAAAGAATCCCTTTCTGTAGACTTGAATGGTAAGAATATGGAGGAAGCAAAAAGGGAGCTTCGTGATTGCTTGCCATCTTGGGTAACCCCAGATCAGATTTTAGGTCTGCTAAGAAGATCTAATGGAGATATTGTCGAAGCAGTTTCAGAGTTTTTTGAACATGAAATTGAGTTCCATGAGAAAGCGAATGTCTGTGTCACTCCAGTTACTGGTCCTGGCTCTGAGACAAGCTCACTTATTGATCTTACTTCTTTTCCCTTGATGAAAGCTTCCCAAGGGAACGAGGAGTCTGGTAGCAAGTTTGTGAAGTTGGGTAAGAAATCAAGTAGCACAAATCTTGCCATGCACACATCTAATGTGCCTAAGAAAAGAGGTTCAAACCTCGGAAACAAGTCAAAAAAGAAAGGAAAAACTTCTTCAACTTTAGAGTTGAGTGGGTCTAAGCAATCTACAATCACAAAATTCTTTGGAAAAGTTTTATCCGGTTCTTCTCATGATGATCACAAAGTTAATGCTTCTCAGGAGATGCATGATGGGATGTCTTTAACAGTTGATGGTGTTGAAACATACAAAAAGGAGGTGGATCAGTTCCTTCAGATAATAGATAACGGTATTGCAAGGAATACTGCAGCCTGTTTAATGGAGAAGGTAAAAGGAAATGTTGGTGTAGCAGTTGATATGTACTACAGTATTTCTAGCCATGTATTTGGTGATGAGGAGGTGTTAATACCTTCCAGTGCGAAGGATCAGATGTGTGCTGTAAATAGTTGTACTGAAAAAGCAAGCAGTTCTCCTCAGGAAACAAAAAACTTGCCTTCTTTATTTGTACATGGAACTTCAGCAGACAACACAAGTGTGGTTGATGTATCATTACCAATTGAAAAGTACTCTCCCGTTGAACATGGTTTGTATTGCTTTTTTGCCATTGATGTCTGCTGGGAAGCAGTCTGATATTAGATTTTTCTGGATTCTATACCACGAAACGGATTTTCTTGCAGCATGTTGGAAGGCTGGAGAACCTGTTCCCTATTTGCACTTGGCACGAACTTTTGAGCTGGTGGAGAGAGAAAAAGGCAAGATAAAAACGACCACCATGCTTTGCAACATGTTCAGAAGGTTTGCCGCAATATCGTGCTTCATATCACTGCTTGCTTTTCATTTGTCTTATTTCTTTCCTGTCCTAAGATTGTTTTTTCATGTATATAGGGACATAATGTTTACTTGCATTACCTCTTCTCTCATGCAGTTTACTTGCTTTGTCACCCAATGATGTGCTGCCTGCTGTCTACCTGTGCACAAATAAAATTGCTGCCGACCATGAAAATATGGTTAGTATTTGTTTGTATATAAAGTAAAATTTTTCCTGCTAACTAGTTGAACTAGAAGATACTTTTCCTTGAAACAGCTCTTTTTACATTTGATACAATATATTTTGTCAAAACAGCTGTTTACCAATTGAACTTACCAACTTTGGTAGCTTCACTGGCTTAAATTAAACTAAAGTTCATTTAAGCACAATACATGTGGAAGGGAAAGAAAGACCGATGATGACCAAACAGATTCTCCTTTTGTTGGATAAATGTTATAGTCAGCCTAGTCCAAGAGTAAATATGAGTGTGCTTAACATTTTCTAAGCTGATGCCAACAATATAATAAAAGAAATTCTTTCCCACTCATCGCAATGAAGTAATACAAAATTTATGAGCCATTTAGTCAGTTTATAGCATAAATGTAAATTGCTCACGACCTAAAAGACTAGACCCTGAATGAGGGCATGAATTGCTGAATGTTCCTTGATTTATGTAGAAGGGATTATAGAAATATATATGCATTAAAATAAATGGAGTGCTGTTCTTCACCGGCATCAGTTACGCATATGAAGCCATATATATGGGAAACATCCTTTTCGGCATGATTTAGGGCGAGGTTGGATGTTCTCATAGTAAATATCATGTTTTTTAATTTTTACTGTGAGCACGTACATTTGGATAGTTTTGAAAATCTTGGATGTTAGTAGGCTGTTTAGTACAAAAAAGATATGGTATCAAACATCCCGACTTTAGGTAATTGAGATTCTTCTATCCCATCCAAACACTTGATTTGCGACAACAACAACAAAGTCTTTATCCCAATTTTTAACACTTGATTTAACAAAGTAACAAACATTAATTAATAATACCTTTTCATATGATCAGCAAAATTCTGATATTTTTTGGCTTAACTATGTATCTAGATACATAAATGTTAGATTTCTTCTCGTGATCATATTTCTTAAATATTACCAAAATTTGTTTATTATATAGCCAGGTCCACAATGTGGCATGGTATTACTAAATTAAATTCTAATCGAGATATGCTTGGGAGTGCCCTTTGTATTCGTATTGAACATAGAAGTATTTGACATGATCTAAGTTAATAGCCCTAGATTACTCCTTGATTTAAACCTTTGTCCTCGCGTGGAACATATTTGTGTGGTGCTTCATATAGAACTGAACTCTTTATGCATATCATACTAAAGAGTTCTGCTTGAACAATGCCAATGCACATCATTTACCATAACTATAACTATATTCTTGTGAAGTTTAGCACCGCTAGGTTTTTTAAGTGGTATGCATTCCCATCCTAAATCATGGACTAAGCCTATATAGTGTGGCATGTGTGAGAAACACGGTTCAAAGACTCGGCCGAGTCGTATCCGTCTCGGCCCGCTCCGAGACTAGTTCGAGTCACGAGTCAGTCGACTCAACTCAGAGGAGACCGACTCGGCCGAGAATCAGAGTTGACTCGGTCGACTCGGCCGATTCACGGCCGAATCGGTCGTGAGTCGGCCGAGTCGACTCCGATTCTCGGCCGAGTCGGCTCGAAACGTATATTCACCCGTGACGAACGGGTATAAAGAAAAAAAGGAAAAGAAAAAAAACTTACCTCTCTCTCGCTCAAATATGAAGATCACCGCCGTTGCCCGATCATCGCCGCTCAGATCTGGACTCCGTAGCCGTTCGATCGCCGCTGGCCGCTCCTCCCCAGCCCCAGGTGATGTTCCTCCTTCTCTCTGTCTCCTTCCCTCTCCCTCCCTCTGTTTCTTTCTCTCCCCCTCCCTCTCTCCTCCCTCTCCATCTCCCGTCTCTCTCTGTCTCTTTCTCTTCCCTTCCCTCTGTTTCTCTCTCCCCCTCCCTCTCTCACCCGCTCTCTCTCCCCCCTTTCCATCTCCCGTCTCTCTCTGTCTCTTTTCCCCTCCCCTTTCCCCTCTCCCCACTCCGAGGTATAAGAGAAGCAGATAATGGTGGTGGTGGTAATGATGTGAGGGTTTTATCCAGTTCTAGTAGTGATGATGGTGAAGATGGTGATGATAATGATGACAGTGATGGCGGTGATGGCAGTGGCAGCGATGATGACAATAATGATGGCAACAATAATGCTGATGGAGGAACTTATAGTTTTGAAGGTCATATGCAAATATTTGAGTTTGACATCAGGCCAACATTATGGTGTGACATATGTCTATGACTACAGACCACAACTTGAGAGATCTACAAGCACTAGTATCGGTTTATCTACTTATGACAGAGATGATTATGATGATGATTTTGTGCCTCATCGCAATTCAATGTGGACATAACTACATTAGCATGTATTTATGAATGTAGTTTGTGCAATTTATTATATTGTGCATGTATTTTGATATGCTTCTACCGACGACGTGTGTATTTATTCTTTCGCTTTATGTTTAGTGTGCTAAATGATATGTTTTGGACATGTGTTACATGAATGTGGATGTTTATATTTTTTTAAGATTTGTCGTGTTTTTTTCAAAATTTTTTGAGCTTTCTATGTAACGTTTTGCGCGCATTGCCTGGGACTGATCCGAGTCGTCGAGACCGATTCGTCTCAGTGCCTGCCGAGTCGGCGGCCGAGACCGCGACTGTGAACCATGGTAAGAAAGTGGGGGGAAAAGAATAAGAAACAAAAAAATACTAAGTGGAGGGCAAAGGAAGGGGGTTGGGGTTTGAGTCCATGATATCATTATTCTTCCTTTTTTTTGGGTAAATACTCATGCTTCGGAATAGAAAGAGAAGTTACAGTTGGGCGCATCCACCTACCAAAATGAGCCAACTAGTATTGATATAAAACCATGCAATGCAGAAATCTACTTTGCTTCCACATTGCCATGATGATAAAGGATTGAAGAATCATTATTGATTACTTTAGATCGAAGATCTGAATTGTTGTAATAGCAGCATAAATTCTTATTACACAAAATAAGAGAGAACTTTATCATGTGAAGTTGAGTCCAAGACAAATTCTTGTAACCCTTTTACATGCCTTACAATGTCCAAAACCTGTCTTCAAACAGAAAACCCTAGAACTCTTGTAAGCGAAGAGAGGCCTCCAAACTATTTGCAACTGCATAAGAAAACACAAGATGCCCAAAGAAGGAAAGCATTGCATCACCAGGTCTAATATCTCGTGCTAATTGTAAGTTCCTATTCAATATGACCTTGTCCCTCTTTCCAATCTGATCAATCCAAAAGTTCTCCAAAAGAGCAATCTCTTTAATAGAAACCTACTATTTTAAAACATATTCAGAAAAATTCTTAAATTAACTCAAAATTTTACCGCAAACCTGTCTAAACTCAACTTATTAGCTAAACTGCTTATCTCTATATTGTCCTGGAATGCCGCAAGGGAGACTATGCTTGACAGCCTCTTGTTTTCTAGTCCCATAACTTACAAATCAAGTTCAGAATAAATTGCGGATGGTATGATTTACTTTTACAATAATGTAAAAGTGATGGCAGTCTCTGTAGATAGGTCTAGTGGTCAATTCCCGACCTCGAAGCGAGATCGCAACACGTGGCAAGCTTGAGAATGCAACAAGAGAATGACCCCCATTCGACCGTCGACTGAGTGCCTCCGCCATCCAACCTCAGATCAAGCGCTCAAGACCTCGGGTTCAACCCCGACTCGTGGGGCACGACATCACCTCAGATCAGGCACCCAAGAGTTCGGGTACAATCCACATTCATCGGCCTCGACATCACCTCAGATTAAGCAACTAAGAGCTCGGATACAACTCAGACTCGTCGGCCCCAATATCACCTTTCGAACCACCGATGGGCCCGATTCCCCCTCGACATTGAAGCTTCTGGAAGACTCCTCCAGTACAGCTCGACGATGAGATTCTCAGAACTATCAGATCAGATTTCAACTGCGTAGATTGAATAAATCTCATCTCCAGCTAACAGATCTTATTTCTGACCAACAGATCTTATCTCTAGCCAACAGATCAGGCGGTTACAGCCAACAAATCAAGTAGTTATAACCAACAAATTGGGTGGTTGTGATTACGGCCAACCACCCGTATTAAACAACTATCCATAGTTATTTCTCGTGTATTAATACTTCACCCTTTCCAACGAGGGGTTGAATCTAAAAAAGCTCACCTGTAATCACAGAGCATCAGACTTCTTGCAATTTAGAGTGGAATCTCTCTCATGGTTTTTCCATTTTGGGTTTCCACGTTAAATCTCTCTGCATTTGCTGTGATTGCTCGTCTGTGCGCGTCTTTCCATTCTGGTGCACGTGAGAAAATATTCGGAGAATTTTCCACTGCATTTGGTGCTTCCATGCATTTGGTGCTTCCATTGAGAGCTATGTTAGAGTCCACACTCAAGATCTCCTCCCCTTCTTGAACCCTTTCCTCAAAAAACCTCATTCGACGGAGATGGCCCCACCAAGATGAAGCTCCTCTGAAGCCGCTATGGCCTTCTCCTCAAAAGGTAAATCAATTGCCCCTGGAGGTATGGGGGTGTCAATCCCCCTCCCCACTCCGACGTCCTCATCAAAGATGTAGGGAAGCACAATCGTCCCCGACAGCTTCAACAGAGGCGGGAGGCAACGGACACGGGGCTCAGTTTCCTCCCGAGGGCCAACTTCGTCAAATGCTCGTCAACCTCCAGAAGCAATTGGACGAGCAGCGGGCAGAAGCGGCTCTCGAATGTGAGGGGGACACCCGTGTGTGCGAGGAGGCCGTATTGGAGAGGGACGCGTCGAACCGCATCCAGAATCGTCTCCTCGCCCAATTCGAGATCATGTGAAGGTCCCAGTCCTCTCATGACCGTGGGACTGAAGGGTCTTAGGATGACCAGTCATCACCTCGCCCCAACAATTCCACCCGCGCGGAAACTAGCTGGAGGCGCGACCGGTCTTACTGTCTCAGCGATAGCGAACACTCCGAGTCTTCTGAACCATACAAGGCCTCAAAGATTCCTTGTATCAATGATATCGCTGAGTTGGTTCAGAAGTGCATAAAAAGAGTGAGCTGACAAACCCGCCACGAGATGGATCCGTGCGGCCTAAGGATTTCCTGCTCTCCACTTTCGGAGGAAATCTCCCACTGTTCCCAAGGAAGTTCATGATGCTGAGCTTCGACTTTATTGCGGAGCAACTGATCTCATTCATCATCTTCGGCACTACTAAGATAAGATGGCTGTCTATCCGCACGATGACCTTCTCATGAGCCGGGTGTTCCCCTCCAGCCTTAAGGGGGTTGCCTCCGACTGGTTCTACTCTCTTCTGAGCCACTCGCTTCGAGACTTTGAGGAGGTGAAACAAGCCTTCTACAATCAATTCGCTTTCCGATGCGAATTCAAGAAGAACAATCACATCCTCACCATCAAGATGAAAGCCCGGGGAGAGCCTCAAGTACTATGTCTGTTATTTCTAGAGCCAGATGGCTCAGGTATATAACTACAACGAAGACGTTGCGGCGACATCGTTCATTAGTGGGTTGTAGGTCATCCACTCCTACAAGCACTTGGTAAAACACGAAGTTATCAAGATGAGGGACATCCTCTTTCAGGTCTAGAAGTACATTCAGATTGAAGATGCGACCTGGAGCGCAGCCAATCGCTCCCCTAAAAAGGGCGGTGAGGGGAAGAGCCAGAATCGAGCTTCCGACGTCATCAACAAAAAGCCCCCTTGGAACCAGGCAAAGGTCAACGGAGAAGAGGAATTCACACCCTTTAAATCCCCGTCGACTACGTCTTCAGCGCCATCAAGGACCAACCTTGGATGGGACGCTCGATGCCGCTCCACCTAACCCGAAAGGTCCAGGGGCTGAAAAGTACTGCTCTTTTCATGATGAGTTGGGCCACCGAATCGTCGATTACTGGTACCTTCGGAAATAGCTACAGGAGCTAGTAAATCGAGGATACCTCAAAGAGTTCATTTTTGACTCGGGCAGCCCTCGGAGGCCAGGGTGCTGAGAGATGTCCCCGAGACTTTACGATCAGAGGGCCAGGCGACTGAAGCTCTCATCCACTATCGGGAAGTAAACACCCTCTTTGGCGCCTTCTCGATAGAGGGCACTACTGCGAAGGAGAGGGCTATTTACGTGAACATGGCCCGTCGAATGGTCCTGACGGGCCCACCCTCGACCCTGGGTAGGCCAATCACCTTCTCTGACGCAAACATCCACACCGTCCTCTTCTCGCGCAACGACGCCTTGGTCAGACATCCACACCGTCCTCTTCTCGCACAACGACGCCTTGGTCGTCACTGTGCACATTGTGAGTTGCCGAGCATCCAAGATCCTCGTCAACGCCGGAGCAACATCAACATCTTGTATGGGGCGCTCTAGATAGGATGAACACTTCAGAGATGGCCCGGGCCATGATCAATCCGCAAACCCGGTCTTGTTTATACGAGTTTGACAGTAACGAGACTCACTCGCTGGCACGGTCTCACTTCCAGTTTAGGCGGACCTGTACAACGTCATTACAAAGTTCTATGTGATCGACATGGGGTCCTCTCACAACATCATCCTCGGAAGGCCCTGGATTCACATGATGAAGGCCGTCCCATTGAGCTACCACCAACTTCTGCAGTATCTCACTCCGACAGGAACCGCGGATATGCTGAGAGACCAGACGATGTCCCACACCATCAGCGCAATTGCCAGGAAGAAGTCAGGCTAGGTGTCGAAAGTTATCAAGACAACCACTGACGGTGATTCCCCTGCGGGGAAGAAGCAAGAACATATTGTTGATCAATAGCAATCACAGAAAGGCGAAAGCCAAGACTTCGACTCCGCCGACGAGTCGGGAAGTCCGGACAACAAGTCAGAAGAGGAAGCCGAGCTATTTCATGCAGACCCCCTTCATCTGGAATGAGCTCTCTGGATTGGGACTAGGCTTTCTGCAGACGAGAGGGTCATGTTCGAACAATTCTTCTCTAACAACCTGGATGTGCTCGCGTGGGCTCCCACCGATATGTCGGGCATTGACCCTGCCATTATCTGCCACCGACTCGCCATTAACCCGAGGTCAAGCCAGTGAAGCAGAAGCCGAGGAAGATGAATGAAGAGAGAAGCTTAGCGCTCAGCGACGAGGTCGATTGGCTACTCCGAGTTGGTTTCATTTGAGAGGTTTTACTCAGACTGGCTCGCCAATCTAGTCTCGTAAAGATGAAGAACGACAAGTGAAGAGTGTGCATCGACTTCACTAACCTCAATGAAGCTTGCCCTAAAGACATCTTCCCTCTTCTGAAGATAGACCAACTCATTGAGGGACGACGGGGCATGAGCTACTCAGTTTCATGGATGCCTATTCGGGCTACAACCAGACCCTTTGGATTAAAGAATGCTGGAGCCACCTTCCAGCAGGTCGACCGAGTGTTCAAAGATCTGATCGGGCATACCATGGAGGTATACGTCGACGACATGCTTGTGAAGAGTGTCTGACGTTCTGATCATCTCCGCTACTTGAGTGAAGCGTTCGATCTCCTCTGGAAGTATCAGGTGAAGCTAAACCCGGAAAAATGCACTTTCGGGGCGGCCTCCGGGAAGTTCTTGGGGTATCGGTCATTTTAGCGGGGTATAGAGGCCAACCCGAACAAATATCCGCGATCCTAAACATGAAGTCGTGCGTCAAGGAGGTCCTTATACTGAATGGGCGCCTCACAGCTCTAAATAGGTTCCTCAGCCAATCCACGAATAAATATAAACCATTCTTTCAAGTCTTGAAGAAAAATGGAGCAGACTTCCATTGAGATGAAGAATGCGAGGCCGCATTCCAAGGACTGAAGAGGTACCTGACCTCCCCGCCACTCTTGTGGAAGCCAGTTACCTGGGAGACATTATTCCTCTACCTCACCGTGTCGGAGTCTGTTGTGAGCGGGGCTCTGATTCGCGAGAATGAAAGCATCCAGAAACCAGGGTACTACTTCAGTATGTCGCTGACCGGAGCCCAGACCAGCTATCAAAGGATGGAAAAATTGGCTCTCGCTTTCTTCATCACGTCGAGGAAGCTGAGACATTACTTTCACTCTTTTCTGGTTACCGTACTGATGGAGCATCCTCTGCAGGGCATCATCGAGAACTCGGAAGCCACTGGGCGGATAGCGAAATAGGCGGTGGAGCTGAATCCGTACAACATCAATTATCAGCCTAGGACGACGATCAAGAGACAAGTCCCGACAGACTTCATGGCCGAGTTTACCCCGAGAGCTCCGACACAAAGCGACGTGGGAGGGGTGGATTCTCAACGTCGACGAGGCTCAAACAGCAGGGGCGCGAGCGTTGGGGTTGTACTCACCACCCACGAGGGTTTCATCATCGAACAATCTTTCACACTCAGCTTCCTAGCCACGAACAATAAGGCCAAGGACAAAGCTGTCATTGCTGGGCTGAGAATGGCGGCGACCCTCGAAATCACTGGGCTCGAGGTCTTCTGCGACTCAACGCTGGTGGTTTGCCAAGACAATGGGGAGTATGCGGCCAAAGGCGAACGGATGGAGGCGTACTTGCAACTCGTCCTCAGCTTAAAGGCTAAGTTTTCCCGCTGTGACTTCAAGCGAGTTTCGAGGTCCGAGAACAATCATGCTGACTCCTTGGCCAACTGAGCATCAGCAATCGAGTATCAGTTTCGGCGGGAGATTCTTGTTGAATATATCCCAACTCCGAGCATTCAACGACCCGACGGGAAGATCCTCCGCCTAGACACCTCACAGGGTAAAGGGACCCCATTATCACCTATCCGAAGGTTGAGACTTTGCCCGAGGACAAAGTAGAAGCACAAAAGCTTCAGCATGTGGCTACCAGGTACACACTCATCGAGGAGCTCCTGTACAAGAAATCTTACTCAAAATTACACTTTGACCCATACTTGAGATGTCTCGGATCCGAGGAGGTCAGGAGGGTAATGTAGGAGATTCATGACGACGACTGTGGAAATCATGCCGGGGGATGATCCCTCACCCACAAAGCTATTAACCAGGGGTACTACTGGCCCAAGATATTCGACGACGCTAAGGAACACGTAAGGAAGTGCCCACAATGTCAAAGGTTCGCTTCTGCCTCCAATAGGCCGAGCGAGGATTCTCACTCTGCAGAGTACTTGGCTCTTCATGCAGTGGGGACTTGATGTAGTGGGCCCTCTCTCATGAGCTCTGCCCCAGTTCAGGTTCCTCCTGGTAGTCACTGACTACTTCACCAAGTGGATAGCGGTGTCGCTCTTTGAAGTCACGAGACTACAAATAGTGAAATTCCTTTGGCAAAACATCATTTGTCACCTCGGGCTTCCTCGTACCATTGTCTCCGACAAGGGAACCAACTTCGCGAGCAAGCATGTGGCGAACTTCTGCTCCAAATACAAGATCACTCACCGGTTCTCCACCCCTACTACCCACAAGGCAACGATCAAGCCGAGATAAGCAATCACACAATTCTCGATAGCCTATGCAAGAGTCTGGGCAAAGCGAAAGACAAATGGGTGAAAAAACTACTTGGAGTGCTCTGGGCATATCGGACCACAAAGCGCATTCCGACGGGCGAAACTCTGTTCTCTTGAGCATAGGGGACGGAGGCCATCATCCCCGTCAATATATGCATGCCCACACTCCACATAGAAGGGATTGAGTGGGATTAGAATGCTGCTCAGCTACGCTTGGCTCAAGATTAGTTAGAGGAAAGACGATAAGCGCAGGTGCGCACCGCTGCCTACTAATAACAGATCCGGGCCTCACACAACAAGAAGGTGAAGCCCCACTACACGAGTTTCAAGTTGGCAACTTGGTGCTAAAGTGCGTCATCCATAGTACTCAGGAAAAAAACACCAGAAAGCTCAAGCCAAATTGGGAGGGCCCATACACGATGTCGCCAGAGGGGGCAAAAGGTCATACACACTGGCTGGTCAAGATAGGAAGTCGCTTGACAAGCAATGGAATTCTTTTCATTTAAAATGATACTATGTACGAAGTTCAAATACATTCAATGAAAAGATCTACTATGGCTTTGCCTTTCTCAATAAGCATTCCAGTAGCGTTCAAATTCCTTCCCTTGACAGCTCCTCCGATGGCTCGTCTCGGGCTCTCACCCTGACATTTCTTTGATGACCTACCTCGGTCAAACTCGACCTAAGATGGACGCTCTGTTGAAAGACGGAGACGCTCCTAGCGGTCAAACTCGACCCACGATGGACGTTCTCCTGAAAGACGGAGACGTTTCTAGCAGTCAAACTCAACCCACGATGGGTTCTCTCCTGGAAGACAAACGTTCCTAACAGTCAAACCCGACCCACGATGGACGCTCTCCTGAAAGATGAAGGCGCTCTTAACGGTCAAACTCGACCCACGATGGATGCTCTCTTGAAAGACGAAGTCGCTGTTAACGGTCAAATTCGACCTATGATGGACGCTTTCCTGAAAGATGGAGGCGCTTCTGGCGACTAACTCCTACAACTCACATCAGACTCTCGGCCTGATAACTAAAAGCGCTACAAAGACATTGAAAAGAGTCACCCAGGAGGCAAGCTCCTACAAACTGTTAACTCTCAATCCCTCGGGTCGAACACAGTCAGACAATCATGCAACATGAGTTTCAGGTGTCCTCTGGGGGCACCACCTCTCCGAGGACTTTGGCATCAGAGGAATCCTCCAGGATCGTCACCACTATACCACCTCTCCAAGGACTTGGGCTTCGGAGGAATCCTCTAGGATTGTCGCCACTCCAAGGACTTTGATTTCGGAGGTTGGGTCACGAAACTCTGGCTACTATGTTACACTGGGAGGGGCTTCCTGCTCAGCTCCGTCTCTTTCTTCAGGATTGGAGCCTCCACCCATGGTTCACAGTCGCGGTCTCGGCCGCCGACTCGGTGGGTACTGAGACGGATCGGTCTCGGTGACTCGGATCGGTATCGGGCGATACGCGCAAAACGCTACATAGAAAGCTAAAAAATTCTGAAAAAATCACGATAAATCTTAAAAAAATGTAGACATCCATATTCATGTATCACATGTCCAAAATATATCACCTAGCACACTAAACATAAAGCGAAAGTATAAATACACGCGTCGTCGGTAGAAACATATCAAAATACATGCACAATATAGTAAATTGAACAAACTACATTCATAAATACATGCTAATGTAGTTATTTCCACATTGAATTGCGATGAGGCACAAAATTATCATAATGCCGAATCGACCGAGTCAATTCCGATTCTCGGGCAGTCAGTCTCCTCTGAGTTGAGTCGACCGACTCGTGACTCGGACTCGTCTCGGAGTGGGCCGAGACGGATACGACTCGGCCGACTCGTCTCCGACTCGGCCGAGTCTTTGAACCATGCCTCCACCCACAGCTTTCATCATCCCCTCCAACCCTGGCAACCTAAGTCAAACACTCGTTCTGATAACGGTTCCGATGGTTCTCTAAAATTGAGTCCTAGTACAATACTTAACAAATCTCAAGAAGAATGCAATAACCAGAAACAAAACAATTCACAAAATAGCAAGATCGATGGATTCAGAGAATTTTGATACAATGCTACGCAAAAAAATACAATCAGGGGAGCTGAGCCACATCAACGCCGTTGCCTTGAACTCCCTGCGCCACCCTGAGTGCACCCCCGTCGCGACTCAAAGCAGAGGTCTTGGAGTTCTTGCCAATATCTCTGGTTACGGTCATTCAAATCCACCACCTCCGCTCTCAAGTCTTCGGCCGCGTGCTCATGTTGTCGGGAGCTCACCTCCAATTCTCGAACCTTGCCACGGAGCTCGAGCTTCTCCTTTTGCTCTTGTTCCAGCTGCTACCACAGCGAGTTGACTTCCGTTCTCGCCGGTGACCTTGCACAAGGAGACTTCTTCTTTTGCCTTCTTAAGCTCCTCCAGCCTAACCAGGAGGCCCTCAGTCAGCTCGAGCTTCTCATTCTACAGGCGCTTCACAGTCTCAGACAATTCCTTCACCTGCTGGACTAGCTCCCATGACCTCTTGATCCTCTTAGAAAGTTGATCCTCGAGGTCGCTGATCCTGGATTGATGGTATATCAACTCACGGTTCAGCTGGAAGATCAAGGGGTCATGCACCCCGAGCTCAATGCACAAAGGCAACCCCCGGGCATCGAGCGGAAGCGACCTTTCGCCACCTCTCTCGCTGGGCAGGCAAGTAGCTCAGCAAGGACACGTGGTCCTCCCTTAGGCCCAGATCAGACACTCTTTCGTCTTGATTGCCAAGGTCGTTTAGGGAGTTATCAGAGTTGAAGCTGTCTAGGCTCTTCACAGCTTTAATGAGCCCGACGCCTGAGGATCCACCGCCCGGAGAATCACAAAGTCTTGGGACCTTAGATCCGGAGACACCAGGCTCATCGGTAACCCGAGTGGGTCCACTTGGCGCCGAGGAGTCTACTAGCATCAAGGCATTCCCCGGGGAGGAGGTCGCGCCCTCAATAGTCTCACATGGCTAGCCTACAATCAAAAAACGAGACATCAACACAAAAAACAAATGAAAAATTAAGAGAGACCAAGATAATCAACAAAATTTTCATTAACAGAAAGAGAGATTACAATACACAGGCGACTAGATTGAGGTCGCTTAAGCACTCACGACATCTTGATGTGCCTCGGCAACTGTGGAGCTCGATCCGCCCCGTGGTCTTGGGGAGGCACCTCGGGGCTTTGCTCAATGAGGGAGCTCCTGACGTTCTATGGTCTCCCATCATTGTACCCGTCTTTGTACTTCAGAAGCTTGAAGACTTTGACCTGCTTCTGCAACCTCTCAGCGTCTTCATCAGCGTGCTTTTCGGTTTCCTCTCTCGGAGATCGCTTGCTGCATGTCAAGCTGGAGGCCCACCTTCTCCTGAAAGCAGACCTCTCGCGCCCCAACTCTGTCTTCCTCTCAGAAAGCTGGCCGGCGGCTCCTAACGCTTTGGAAATCGCCTAAAGCTCGGAGTCCTCGAGCTCCGACTTTTCTTTTTCCAGTTCCCCCGGAGTTGGTCTAACTCGCCGTCATGCCCTCGTTGGGCCTGACTAGTGGTCCAATTCGGCTATGAGGCTTGCAAGCTTGTCATCCGTCTGCCTCCTTTCGATGGACGTGTCAACCCTCTCCAGCAGTTCTGTGTTGACCCGCGCCCTTTCTGTCGAGGTGGCCTGTTGGGTCTTCAGGAGCTCGACGGCGAACATAGCGTTATATGAAAGGACGAATTGAGATTGAGCCAAATATTTACAAGAGATGCACCAATCATTTAAATCAGATAGAACTTATGCAGAGGAAGTCATTCTCCCATGTCCTCAACCGGTCTTCTAGCGGGAGCCCCCTGAATTCCTCCAGCCCTCGGAGGAAATTATTGTGTCCCAGGGACACCTCGTCGCCTCCTGGCCGCAGGAGCAGGCTCGGCCTGCTACTCGAGGGAAGCGGCTCGGGACCAGCGACAACGTCCTCTGTGTCGACGCACATCGCTCCGAGCCACGATGATGAGTCAGGACGGAGCGGAGTCAGGGTGGGCCTCATCACTGGAAGGAATACCCTGGATCAACCTCCAGGGCACCGTCTCCTCTTGTGCCTCGGAGTCCGAGGACAAGATAGAGAGGGACACCTTCGACGCCAAATTCGCGCCGAGAGGATCGAGAGGCTCTGACTCTTCCTCCGCACTATGGGTTGCAACGGTCAGAGCGACTCTCCCTCCAAACTCATCTTCCTCCACAGGGCTAGAGACTTCGAGGTCAGCGTCGCTGACCAGCTCGGTCGCCAACCTCTCCACCCTATCCTCATCAGCGTCGAATATGACCTTGCGCTTCTTCTGCAAGACAAAGATCAATATCAAATAAAGACCAACACCTGACGAAGCTCAGAGACAATTACCCATTTGCGAGCCGAAGCACAAGAAGACGTCGACGCTTCCCTCTTATTTAACCTCTTTTCTCGGTTCGGTCGCTTCCGAGGGCGGATCCCGAGCCTTGGAGACGCATCTCTCGACGGAGGCTCCACATCCTCTTCACCAGCAGAGGTGGCCGCCACGTCTTCCTGAGTCAGCACCGACAGCTTCAGAGAAGTAGGAGGCATCACTCCCCTCGTGGGGGACTCCGCCTCCTCTTCGATTGGAGGGACCATCGTCGCCTCATCTCTCTAGCCGACACTGATGATCTCGGACCTCTGGAGACACCACGGGTCTGGTCGGGTCTAGCAACCAGCCCTAGTTTCGATAGTCGTAGTTCAGACTGAAGAGTTTATGGACCGTCTCCTAGACTACTCGGGAAACCGACGCACTCACTTACCGGATCGAGTCTTTGTTCCAAGCATTTGGACCTTCACATGATCTTCCTCTGCGGCAAGCTCCCAGGGTCCAACGACCTTGACAACTGAATTACGCCACCCAGATCGCTGTTAGGCTGGTTGATAATCAGCCTGTCGCAACCCTTCTGGGGGGGGGGCGAAGGAATGCCCTTCCTCATCAAATACACAGCGCAGAACTCGCGCTGCATGCCTTCAGGAGGAAGTGATTACAGAGGGTCTCGAAGCCCAAGAGGATACATCATGCGCCCAACGTCAGTCGTGACAGAGCGACCCTGAAGTAACTCAGGACGCTGTGGATGAAAGCGATCAGGGAAAGCTTCATCCCTAGCGCTAGGATCTGGAGATGAATGAACATGCCGCTGTGAAGAGGCGCCATCATGACATCCTTCTTGAGGGGCACCACTCCACCATGATCGTAGGCAGCACCTGGACGTCGTTCTTCGCCAGGTACTCGAAAACGTCTCTTGGGCTATGAAGAGGTGTCGGCTTTGGATCAAAATCCATTGCTTCCCTCGTGTGCTAGTTAGGCCTCCTCCCCTCATCTGATGCACCTCTACCTCTGGGCTCGTTGGCGGCGGCGACAGACTTTCCCTTCACCATTTTTGATGTTGAAAACTAATGCAGATCAAAGTTGCAGTAGTGAAGAAGAAGAAAAAGAGAAGGCAAATGCCTTAAGGTTTGTGAAAAATCCTAAGTCTAATTTTGCCCAATTTAAAGCCAGCGCTGACATCATCACAATGATAAAATCCTAAGTCTAATTTTGCCCAATTTAAAGCCAGCGCTGACATCATCACAATGATGGTGAGGGCTAAAATGTCACTTTGTGTACCTACCTGCTTCGCATTGCAGCCGTTGCACGAATCCCGATGCGGTCGATTCGCCTTCCAAACAACTGCTACATGCAAGCACGCACGCGAATTTGACACGCCATACACGATCGCCAGCTTTTCAGACCTAGTATTAAATGTGCCTGCGCAAAAGGCAGAAAGAACGCCTTAACTGCTTCCACTAGAATACAAAGAGTCAACATGATCTCTCAAGAGGACACGCAGACCAGCCAATGCCTCTGACCACTCGGCGGGAATTGCCTCGGGGCATGGATCGGTCTGCTCCTCCTGTTAGGGATTCCGAGGAGGAAGAGGCGGAGGGGGTATCTGTCGTGGTCAAGTCCCGATGCCGAAGCGAGATCGCGACACGGAGCAAGCCCGGGGATACAATGAGAGAACGACCACCATTCGACTGTTCGACCAAGTGCCTCTGCCATCCAACCTCAGATCAAGCGCCCAAGAGCTCGGGTTCAACCCTGACTCGTCGGGCCCGACATCACCTCAGATCAATCGTCCAAGAGCTCGAGTGCAATCTAGACTCGTCGGTCCTGACATCACTTCTCAAATCACCGACGAGCTCGATTCCCCCTCGTCATTGGAAGCTTCTGGAAGATTGCTTCAGCACAGCTCAACGGCGGGATTCTCAGAACTACTAGATCAGTCTTAACTGCGTAGATTGAACAAATCTCATCTCCAGCCAACAGGTCTTATCTCCGGTCAACAATTCTTATCTCTAGCCAACAGATCAACAAATCAAGTAGTTACAACTAATAGATCGGGTTATTGTGATTACAGCCAACCACGCGGATTAAAAAACTATTCAAAGTTATTTCTCACGTATAGATACTTCACCCTCTCCAACGAGAAGGGTTGAATTGAAAAAATCTTAGCACACCTGTAATCACAGAGCACCGGACTTCTGCTTGTAGTTCTTTCGAATTAGAGTGGAATCTCCCTTTCTCCCGTGATTTTTTCCTTTCGGGTTTCCACATTAAATCTCTTTAAGTTTGCTGGGATTGCTCGTCTGTGTGGGTCTTGACATTCTGAGGCACATGGGAAAGTCCTCGGAGAATTTTCCACCGCAGTAGGTAATATGGAACTAGTTAATTGCTGACTTTGATCAAGCCCCGCCCGCCCACCGCCTACACCCCCTTTCTTTTCACGATTCCTTTTTATTTTTCTTTCCTTTTTCCCCGCATGAAACCTGCGCTTAATGTCTTTCTCATAAATTAAATCTTTGATTGAACTTTCATGTTTGACTTCATTGTGCGTCTCTGCTAAGAAGAAAAAAATGAGACATCCTACTAATTATAAATTTCCTAGTTTTGTTATTTATCGCAGAGAACTTTGCTTGCAACATCCTGTTGTTGGTTATGCTGTTATATTTGACGCTGCAAATTTGATGTTGTTTTCATAAGTGATTTCTTTTCTTTCCTTCTTTTTCGAAGAAATTTAATCTGCTGCATTCTAAATTTTAGCTGTTCTATGACTCATAAGCTAGGAATTGAATGTTGGCGGCAGTTTGGTCATAGCTGCACTGGAAGAGGCATGTGGGACCAACAAATCTAGAATCAAAGAAATGTATAATTCTACCGGTGATCTTGGTGGGCATACACACTTATCTTCACTAATAGTTTCTCTCTCTCTCTCTCTCTATATATATATATATATATATATATATATATATATATATATATATATATATATATATATATATATATGTATGTATGTATGTATGTATATATGTATATGTATATGTATATGTGTGTGTATATATATATATGTATATATATATTTTCTGATCCATTGATGCTACTGTGCTTTTTAAAGGTGATGTTGCACAAGAATGTCGGCAGATGCAAAAGTTACTTGCTCCTCCTCGTCCACTGTCTATTCATAATTTATTTTATTCTCTTAGGAAGATAAGGTATGAAGAATCTCTAATGACTTAGCTGAGCTTCTACATTTCAGCTAATCTGAATGACCATCTATATATTATCGATTAATTTTTCTATATATCTCCTTTAATTTAAAAAATGGTCATCTATAACTTGATCCTGTTCTGGCCTGAATCACTTTTCAGTTCATTATAGTGTGCTCCCATGCAAAAAGTAGCTCTACTGTTATTAGGAAAAAGCTCTTGTAACTGAGTTTCTCTAGCAGCTACTTGCATCGGTTGGTAGACATTAGGAAAAAAGCACATTGGCATCGGCCCATCTTTACTAGTTGGGATATTGAATTTTTTGTGTTTTCTATCACAATAATGCCTTTTTAAAAAATAATGGCTGGAGCCCGAGACAAAGTATAGAGGTAAATTTCTCGAGGAATTTATCTACACTCAAATTGTGAATAAGAATTTAAATCAGACACAAACACCATAGAATTACGTGGAAAACCTGAGAATAGAAAAACCACGAAGCAAAGAGAGAGATTTAACTAAATTAAAGAGTTTACACGTTTTCTACACTCTATTACAAGTGTAATTCTCTAGGGTTCGATCCCCTGTAAAGGAGGAAGAGATCGACTTTTATGCTCACGGTTGAAGAGCTGAGTCGTGAACTTCGAGATCTTCGCCTATGGATTTGCTCGCGATCATAATTGCTCGTAATGCCCCAGCTGCAATCAGTAAAGTGGTGTGCGCTCTTCGGGGATCGTGCTGGTTGGCGAGGTTAACGACTCAGATCCACATTTATTACCCATCACGTGCCGAATTGTCACCTTCCTGTTAGCCAGGTGGTCGGGTAAGATCAACTGGATGAAGTCGAATCTAGAACCTCCATGATTGGTGAGATTTGATAGGTGTCGCGATCTCGCAGAGGTCATAATTTTGACCAATACAGATGCCCCTCCATCTCTTCTTGGAGTCTCATAGTCGAGAAGGAGAATGGATTTAGTTTCCGAGTAGACCCCAAGTAGACCTCCTAGTTGCGGTTACGAGGGCGGGGAGTCACTGGAGAATTGCTTCGTATCTCTGTGCATTTAATGCTCTGGTTTGGCTGTCAGGTTGTCACGTTGCAAGTCCCATTGGCGTGCGTGACGTGCAGGATGCCACCATTTGAGGGCCTTGGGATTCACGCGACGGCCTGGATTCAAGCGTGAAAGACGGAAAAGCGAAAAGCAACTGCCTTTCCAGAGTCATCATTGCACTGACATCAGCATATGCAAATTAGGGGGAAAAGAGGGAGAGATTTCACAAATCCCAAATTCCCCAAATCTTTTTGAGTTCTACATCTCTTCGTGTTCTTTCTTCTATCTTCGATCTCTGCTCCAAGGTTCTAAATATCGGATATCGGGATCGTATCGGATGGGGGTTTTTCATATCGGATATCGGGGGAGATAGCGGGATACGCGCGCATATCGGGCGTTCATATTAGACACTATATATAATGAAATATTAATAACTAAAAGTTAGTTTAGAGCCATTGATATCATCTATCTAATAAAAATGATGTAATATGCTTGTAAAGGCAGTAAAAAATAATGTACATTTGCACGCAGTCTTGTAATAAATAAGTTATTTCATATCGGGCGATATATCGAGCGATTTATCGGCTAATATCGGGTGATTTATCGGCCGATATTTCAAATATCGGCCTTCTTTTGCTGCAAACGATATGGCGAACGATTTTCCCATATCGTATCGGCAGCAGGCAAAAAAGGAGATATCGGATGATATCTCGGCCGACTCGGTCGATATTTAAAACAGGCTTTGCTCTCAAATCCACCATCAAGTCCACCGTTCCTGTTCTGAAATGGCTGGCGCTGAAGGAAAAGGAAAGAGGGCTCAGTTTCGCATCAAGACAACCATGTATTTTGATCCATGTCGAAGATTCTCCACAGCCAGAGGGTGGTGGATGAATATTTGGCGAAGTATGGAGTTCTATTGTCGTCGAACGTCAAGGTGGAGTGGTGCCTTGCCGAGGTCGACTATATAATGGCCCCTAAGACGGTGGTGTATACCTCCATCCTCAGATATTTGCTTTGGGGCTGAAGTTTCCATTGTCGAGTTTCGTCTGCGATCTCCTGTGCTATTTTAAAGTCGCCCCTTCACAGTTGGTGGTAGGGGGCTGGTGTGACGTCTTGGGCTTCGAAGCCTTTTGTGATATGTTCTCCCCTGATTCTTGCAGGGTCGAAGACTTCTCCGCTCTTTATGTGATGAGAAAGACTAAAGAGAATGGTCGTTTCTTTGTTGCATGGAGCGACAACGGTCTCGAGAGGCTGATCGTTAACTTGGCGGACAATGACTACGATTGGCGCTAGACCGTCATTCGAGTCTCTGGTGCTTGGGAGGCGGTTGCACAGAGGGACCGTGACGTCATGTCGATGACATGTAACCAAGGGGCGCTCCAGCACGGTAGTGTTTCAGTCGTGGCGGAAGTCCAAGAGAGGGTCTAGCGCCTGCTTCAGATCGGCTTCGACCACCGCAACTGGAGCTGGTTGCTGGATTCGAGCTGACCATTCATGCCTCTAGTCTTCTTGAGGGCTTTGTCGGTGGCTCGGGATGATGCATGCTCTGCACCCAGGGCCACCACCGTCATGTAGAAGGAAGGTGCAGGGTCGAGTGCTGCCTTGCATAAGAAGGCGAGCCCTTCAAAGCAGAGCTCCAAACCGAAGCCTGTGGCGAGCGAGAAGCGTCCAGCTCGGGTTGACCCGCATAGGAAGAAGACAGTGTCGTAGTCTTCTCAACCTGACGAGGAAGAATCCGAGGCAATGCTCGTGCACCGTAAGAGAAAGCTTCCCGACCAGGCCGGCCCGCCCGCAGGTAAGAGTGGTTCTTCTCTTGGAGTTTCCCTTGCGCTGGGCTTGGTTGTGATGTAGGCATGTCTCGTCTTGCAGAAGAAGTGTCAGCTCGATTATGGCTCCGATACGAAGGATATGGAGTGACGGCTGATGAACCTGGATGAGGACTCAGACCCAACGGTAGGGGAAGAATCTTGGAGAGCAGTTTTGCCTACTGCGTCTCGGGAAGAGGAGCCCTCTGACCGACCAGAGCCCATCGAGCCGGTAATTTTCTGACCCTCCTCCCCGAGGTCGGAGTCCCCATGGAGTTAGCTCCCCTGAGGAAGTATCTCCTAGGTGACCCCTCTGACTAAAATCACTCTGTTTCTTCTTAGAGCCTTCAGTCGAGATCCAGCAGGCAGAAAGACTCTGAGCTCCACTCCACATGGAGGAAGTTGGGGGAAGCTTGCCAGCTGGCTGAAGACGCCAAGGCCGAGCGCGGCGAGAAGTCTGCTTTCCAAGCTGAAAAGGAAGGCCCGCTTTGTGACTCGATGCAAGCGCAGGTCGCCAAGGTTGAGGCCGAGAATAAGGCTGGCGACTTCATAGCGTAGGTGCAGAAGGTCCAAGTATTAGGCGCTTGAAGTACGAGCAAGGATACGGGGACCGGGCGCAATGAAAAGCTCCAATGTACCATCTTAAGGTTAGTGTCTCTCGAGGGGATCAAGGTGCATTTGGGTCTTAAGCCTCCGATGCCCTGCTCCCCGCAGCTATCTCTGTTGCAACAATTGAGGCTCCTCAAGACCCTCCTGCTGGCGCGACTACTGTGGCTCCTCTGGCAGATCCTGGCCTCGGAGCTGTCGGAGCGTCTCTCCAAGACATCGTGAGTGTTTGATTGTATTTGTAATGAATTTGTTGCCTTGATTGTACTTGTGATGAATAAATCAATGAAAGAATTTAGAAATTCTGTCCAATGATTTGTTTGGATTTTGACCAATTCTCGGTATTGTGTTGATTGTAGCTCGATGAGGCTGGGATGAAGTATCTCCTACTCCCCGAGAGGTTCTCCAAGTTGGATCGAGCCCTCTGGGACCGCTATTGAATGCGGGGTTTTGAGTCTTGGAAGTCATGTGAACCGGGGACCAGGCTTCTTGAGAAGCCCATGGAGAATCCAGATGATGAAGGCTTTGGAGGCTTGGACGCATATCTCGACTTAGGCCTCGAGGAGGAGCCTAGATCTGTGCTCGACTATCTGCGTGCTCGACTAAAGCGGGTGATGAAGAGCTGTCACCGTTCTATGCCTAGACTCTCGCTCTATATGGAGATATCGGTGCATAACAGCCTCATCTCCCAGCTGGAGCGTGAGCTGACTCGCCATCGGTCGGAGGTGAGAGCTCACGGACACGACGTCCAAATGGATAGGCAGATGGTCTGAGAAGAGGCAAAAGCTGAAAGAACTTTAGAATGACAAACTCGACCTACCCATGGATCTGATGGAGCCGAACAAGATAAAGCTCAAACTGACAGAGTTCCTCCTCGAGAGGATAGAGTAGCTGAAGAAGGCAATGGATGACATTGCTAATATGTAGAAGATTCTTTCCGAGAAGGAATTGAAGATCACCTCTCTTCAGTCGCTGTCGACTCAGGACAAGGAGGTAACTCATGCACTGAAAGTAAGGTCCGAGAGCTGGAGCTGGGTTCGTAGCGGAATGAGCGCGAGATAGAGTGACTCCAAGAAGAGGTATGTCTAAAGGATGGTTTCTACTGGGAGTTGTTTGAAGAGAACCAAGAGTTGGCCTTTGGACCCATATAGCCGAGGAGGTGATGGCCTGAGCAGGAGGCGCTAACTGCACACTGTTTGTTTGGCATCTGTATTCATTTGCGCTCCTTTTGTTTCCCCAGATTTGTAATAACACATTATGTTTGCTCGAGTCTTGATTTTCCTGGATGTGTGTCTATTAGCAATGGGCTGATCATGTTCGGTTCTGAGTCTGGCTTTTGCCCTTCTGATATTGATGCGACTTGCTCGTCTGATTGCGTTAGATCCCAAATAGTAAGGACTAGGATGTGTTGACGGTTGGAGTCATTTGACCGTTGTTGGGGTTGTCGGAAAAACTTTTACCTTGCGAGAGAATCTCTGAGTAAGGGTAGCCGTCAGGGCGAGGGCTTGATATAGGCAGTTGGAGCCATAGGGAGGATTTTTTTTGTCTTTCAGGGAGTATTCACGTAGGCTTGGTTGTCAGGGTGAGAACCCACTATAGGCCGTTGGCCGAGCCTTCGTCTTTCAGGACTCTCCGAAAAGGGGTAGTCGTCAGGGCAAGGGCCCGCTATAGGCTGTTCCCCTATAAGAGCCATAAGGACTTCCGTCTTTCATGAGTCTCTGTGTAGACTTGGCCGTCAGGGTGAGAACCTGCTATAGGCCATTGAGCAGGCCTCCATATTTCAAGAGACTGCCCGAGAAGGGGTAGCTGTCAGGGCGAGGGCTTGCTATAAGCTATTCCCGGGGAGTAGCTGTCAGGGCGAGGGCCCGATATAGGCTGTAAGAGTCGTAGGGAGAACTTTCGTCTTTCAGGAGAATCTGTGTAGGCTTAGCCGTAAGGTGAGAACCCACTATAACCCGTTAGGGCGAGCCTCTGTCTTTCAGCAGACTCCCTGAGAAGGGGTAACTGTCAGGGCGAGGGCCCGTTACAGGTTGTTCCCCGAGTAGCCGTCAGGACGAGGGCCCGATATAGGCTATAAGATCTGTAAAGAAGACTTTCATCTTTCAGGAGAGTTTGCGTAGGCTTGGCTGTCAGGATGAGAACCTGCTATAGGTCGTTGGACGAGCCTCCGTCTTTCAAGAGACTCCCTAAGGAGTAGCCGTCAGGGCGAGGGTCCGCTATAGGCTGCTTAGCCAGTCGAAATGCCGTCAGGGCAAGGGCTCGATGTAGGTGATTCTCCGAGTTATCATCAGGGCGAGGGCCCATCACATATTGTTGAGACACTCGAGACGCCGTTAGGGCGAGGGCCCGATGTAGGCTGTTCTCTGAGTAGCCTTCAGGGCGAGGGCCCGATGCATATTGTTGAGACACTCGAGACGTCGTCAGGGCGAGGGCCCGATGTAGGTGGTTCTCCGAGTAGTCGTCAGGGCGAGAGCCCGCTGTAGGTTGTTGAGGTACTCAAAGTTGTTGAGAAAAATGGAACACAATGTGAACTTTTCATTGAATGTAAGTGTGTTACACATAATATCCCTTCAAATGAAAGGAGTTTCATTGCTTCCCGAGTACCTTTCCGTCTTGACCAACCAAAGTGTATGAGCCATTGCCTCCTCTGGCTATCACAATGTATGGACTCTCCCAGTTAGGCCCGAGTTTTCCCGCTCTTCTTTCCTTGGTGCTTTGGATGACTCGCTTTAGGATTAGGTCACCAACCTGAAACTCGCTGGCCTTTACTTTCTTGCGATGGGCGGTCTTGATTTGTTGCTGGTAGGCGGCAATGCGTTTCTGAGCTTCCCGTCTCCTCTCCTCTGATTGATCTTGGGTTAGGCGAAGTTAGATGGTGTTCTGGTCCTGTTTAATTTTCCCTGTGCGGAGTGTTGGCATGCATATGTTGACATGGATGATGGCCTCCGTCCCATAAGCTAATGAGAACGGAGCCTCACCCGTCGGGATACACTTGGTAGTCCTGTACGTTCACAGCACTCCGAAAAGTTTCTCCACCCACTTGCCTTTTGCTTTATCAAGACTCTTGGATATGCTGTCGAGGATAGTGCGATTACTGATCTCGGCCTAGCCGTTGCCTTGTGGATAGTAAGGGGTGAAGAACTGGTGGGTGATCTTGTACTTGAAACAGAAGCTCGCCACTTGCTTTCTCGCAAAGTTGGTTCCATTGTCGGAGATGATGGTACGAGGAAGCTTGAAGCGACACACGATATTTTGCTAGAGGAACTTGACAATTTGTTGTCCTGTGACGTCGAAGAGCCGCATTGCTTTCACACATTTAGTGAATTAGTCCATGGCCACCAGCAGGAATCTGAACTGAAGCAGTGCTCGGGAAAGAGGACCCACCACGTCAACCCCCACTATATGAGGGGCCAGGGACTTTGCAGAGCGTGGAGGTCCGTGCTGGGTCTGTTTAGAGACGAAGTGAACCTCTGACATTGCGGGCATATCTTCACGTACTCTTTTTCATCAAACATCTTCGGCCAGTAGATCCTTGTTTGATGGCTTGTGGGCGAGAGATCGACCTCTCGCGTGGTTCCCACAATCACCATCATGAATCTCCTGCATCACTCTTCTAGCTTCCTCCGACCCGAGGCACCTTAAGTATGGGTCGGAGTGAAACCTTGAGTATGACTTCTTGTATAGGAGTCCTCCGAGGAGTACGTATCTGGAGGGGAAATGTTGCAACTTCTGAGCTTAGGCCTTGTCATCGGGGAGCGTCCCATCTTTGAGAAAAGAAGTGATAGGATCCCTTCACCCCGGAGATAAATCTAGACGCAGGACTTTCTCGTTGGGATTGTGAATGCTCAGCTTCGGGATGTGCTCGACGAGGATCTCGCGTGTAAATTGGAAGTCGATGGCTGAGGCTAGTGTGGTCAGGGAGTTTGCGTGGCTGTTCTCGGATCTCAGGATCTGCTTGAAGTCGCAACAAGAGAATTTGGCTTTTCAAGTCATGATGATCTTCAAGTACGCGGCCATCTGATTGTCTTTGGCTGTGTATTCCCCTTTGATTTGACTTGGTATGAGTAGTGAATCACACCGGACTTTAAGCTCCGTGACCTCGAGGGTAGTTGTCATCTTGAGACCTGCAATGACTGCTTCATATTAGGCCTCGTTGTTGGTATGTCAGGAACCTGAGGGTGTAAGATTGCTCGCTGATGGATCCTTCTGGGGTAGTGAGGACTATCCCAACTCCGGTGCCCTTACCATTTGATGCTCTGTCTACGTTCAGGATTCACCCTTTCAAGACGTTGCTATGTGGTGGAGATCTTGGTGTAAACTCGGCAATGAAGATTGCCAGGATTTGCCCTTTGATCGTTGTTCTCGGCTCGAAAGTGACTCCGAGGGGCCTGATCTTCGTGACCCACTTGGCGATTCTACCGTTAGCCTCAGGATTCTCCACAATGGTTCTCAGCGGGTCTCTGTCAGCACGACGATGGGGAAGGATTGAAAGTAGTGCTTCAACTTCCTCGTGATGACGATGAGAGCGAACACTACCTTTTCAATCCTTGTGTACCTTGTTTGAGCGTTGATCAATGCCTTGCTGACACATAGAGCGAATTTTGGATGCCCATCTTCTCGAACCAAAGCTGCGCTTATCGCAGTGTCGGAGACTGCGAGGTAGAGGAACATTGTTTCGTCGGGAAGTAGCTTGGATAGAAGTGGATGAGACGTCATATAAGCCTTCAGACTTTGAAATGCCGTTTGGCACTGATCGTTCTAGCAGAAGTCAACTCCGTTCTTCTTGATGGCTAGGAAAAAGGGTTTGCACTTGTCAGTTGACTTGCTGAGAAAGCGGTTGAGGACAACACGAGGCATCCGTCGAGGATCTGGACCTCCTTGACAGTGGTCAGGGACTTCATATCCAATATGGCGGATATCTGGTTGGGGTTGGCCTCAATTTCCCGCTGAGTTACAAGTTATTCGAGGAACTTGTCAAAAGCTACTCTGAAAGTGCACTTCTCGGGGTTGAGCTTCACATTGAATTTTCAGAGAAGAGTGAATGCTTTCCCCAAATCCTTTGCATGGTTGGAGCGATTGAGACTTTTCATAAGCATGTCATCGATATACACCTCCATTGTGTTCCCGATCAGCTTCTTGAAGAGTTCATTGACCATTCGCTGGAAAGTGGCTCCGGCGTTTTTCAAGCCGAAGGATATGACTTTGTAGTAGTAGATGGCGCGACTGACGGTGAAGGCCGTTTTGTCCTTATCTTCTGGATACATCTTGATCTGATTGTATCCTTAGTAGGCATCCAAGAAGCTGAGAAGTTCGTGGCCCGCTGTCGCGTCTACCATCTGGTTTATGCTGGGCAGCGGGAAGTTGTCTTTGGGACAGGCCTTGTTCAAATCAGTGAAGTCGATGCAGACTCTCCACTTCTCATTTTTATTCTTCACCAGAATTGGATCAACGAGCCAGTCTGGGTAAAGGGTCTTTCGGATGAAATCGGCCTTGAAGAGCCGGTCAACTTCATCGTTCAGAGCTTGGAGATTTTCTGCATTCATCTTCTGTGGCTTCTGCTTCACAGGTTTGGCCTTGGAGAGGATAGGCAGCTTGTAGTAAGATGACAGAGGGATCCACCCCGAGCATTTTATCGGGGACCATGTGAACACGTCAAGGTTCTCAGAGAGGAACTTTTTGAATTGATCCTTTTCTCGGGCAGAAAGCTTCGTGCCCATCTGGAGAACTTGCTCTGGGTGATTGAGGCCGCAAGGAACATCTCAGCGTCCTCTGATTTGTGGTCGGGAGTTTCTAATTCAGAGGAAGAGTCAGAGTCTGGGCCTCCGCCGCATTGTAATTGCTATTCAGTAGCAATCTGCTCCAGCTTCTTTCTCTCGAGGAGGCTGTCCTCGGAGACTGCTTTCATAGTCTTTGCCAGCTCGACTTCTTTTGGGCGACAGTGGAGTCGGTCCTGACCGGGGCCTGATCTTCTCTATTGTCAGCCGTCCCAGTTGGAGTGGGGTACCACACTAGTTGGTGATAGGTGGACACTACAACCTTCATCATGTGGAGCCAGGGTCTCCCGAGTATCATGTTGGGAGGGGGGGGGGTTCCACATCCATCATGTATAACTCCGTGGTGACATTGTAGGGGTCCGCGCGAACTGGGAGCGAAAATATGCCCGGAGAGTGCGTCTCTTCCCGTCAAACCCATACAGGTGAGATTGGGTTTGAGGACTGATCATCGCTCGGGCGATTTCTGGAGTGTTCTCCATCCTGTTTAGGGCGCCCCGTATAGGATGTAGACGGAGCTTCCCCTGTCGATCAGGATCTTAGACATTTGACAGTTGCCGATGAACATGGTGATGATCAAAGCATCGTTGTGTGGGAAGTGCACAACCGATGCGTTAGAGTCCAAGAACGAGATTGGCTTGCTCGGAGCCAATGGTGGGCCAGTTAGCACCGTGGGGTACTTGTTCCTGCGGGCCTCATTGATGTAGATGGCCCTTTCCTTGGAGGTGGCGTCTTCGATCGGGGAGGCGCCGAAGATGGCATTGATTTCCCGATACTGGATGGCCTAGCGGTCCTGCTGTGGGACTTTGGGAGGCCCTTCTTCACCTTGGTCTCCGAGGGTTGCTCAGGGTTGAGACAAACTTTTGGAGATAATCCTGATTCACCAGTTCCTGGAGTTGTCTCCGGAGAGTATGGCAGTCCATGGTACGTGGCCCATTCATCATGGAAAGCGCAATACTCCCCAACCCTTGGTCCTTTTGGGTTGGATGGGCGTGGCCTCAGGTGCCTAATGATCTCCTGGCCACGGGGACTTTAAATGGAGTGAGGTTGACTTCATCCCTATGGACCTTGGCGAGATTCGGAGCGGGCTTGTTGACAGCTCCGACTACCTGGTTCGGAGTCTTCTTTGGAGGACCAGGCTGTGTTTTCTGTTTCTCCACTTCACCCTTTGCTTGGGGAGCGATTGGCATAACTTATGGTAGCATCCTCAATTTGAATATACTTCTGGGCACGAGTGAGGATGTCCCTCATCTTGGTGACTTCGTGTTTCACCAGATGCTTCTAAAAGGAGTGAGTGACTTGCATCCTACTGATGAACGCGGCGGCAGCCACATCGTCATTACAATTATAAACTAGAGCCATCAGACTCTGAAAATAGCCAACATTTGTTTGAGGCTCTCTCTAGGCTTTATCTTGATGGTGAGGAGGTGGTTATTGTTCTTCTTTAGCTCCCGTCGGGAAGCTCCTGTCGGGAAGCGTACTGGTTGTAGAATGCATGCTTCACCTCCTCGAAGCTCCGTAGAGATTGTCTCGGGTGTGTGTAGGGCCAGTCGTAGGCAATACCCTTGAGACTGGATGGGAACACACGACTCAGGAGCAAGTCGTCATGAGAGTGGACCGCCATCTTATACTGATATTGACGGAGGTGTTAGATGGGGTCAGTCGCTCCCGCGTAGCACTCGAAACTTGGCTTCACGAACTTATTCGAGAAGCGTTGAGAAGTGATTTCCTCTAGGAGCGGAGAGTGAAGGGTCCTCAACCCTTAAGGTTCCGCTTCCTTCTGAAAATGTTGTTTTACTTCTATTTGCTTCCGTTCGATCTCCTCGATGTCCTTGATGAGAGGGACCTTGGGGGTCTTGTACGACCCAGAGTTCTCGGAGCGCTGGGTGTCACTCGGGGAATGAGTCATGGTGCGCCTCAGATTGCTCTCGGTGCGGACTTCTCGAGCAGTACTAGGCGGCGACGGAGGAGTGCGAGACTCCTCTGCCCTTTGATTCCTAGTGGACTGCGATTTTCGAAGGATCTCTATTTGAGTGATTAATTGGATGTGGACACGGACCGTCGCGTTTTTTTCAAGAGCAGCCTTCTTGCGTTCACATTCGCTTTCGTACGTTGCTCGTCCATCTGCTTCTGGAGACTGGCGAGCATCTGAAGGAGCTAACCTTTGGCGAAAGCTGGGCCTCGTGCCCGTTCTTCTCTACTCTCAAGTCAGTAGGGGAAAGACTGGTCTTCTCCGGCGTCTTTGATGAGAACATTGGGGTAAGAAGGATTATCGTCAGCGGGCCCCATGCCTCTATCAACCTGCGACTTAGCCTTCGAGGTGGCTGAGGTAGCGACCCGAGAGGTATTCTTTTTCGATGGGGCCATTTTCGTTTGGCGAGGTCTTTTTTTTGAGGGAGATGAGTTTGGAATTGGGAGAACTTTGAGCATGGACTTAGATATCTCAATGAAAACACTAAAATGTGGAGGTAAATTCCCTGGGAGAATTTATCTACACTCAAATTGTGAATAACAATGTAAATCAGACGCAAAGACCAGAGAATTACGTGGAAAACCCGAGGAGAAAAAATCACGGAGCAAAGAGAGAGATTCCACCAAGTTAAAGAGATTACAAGGAGTTCTCAACACTGTATTACAAGTTTAATTCTCTAGGGTTGATCCCCTGTAAAGCAGGAAGAGTTTGTTTTTTATAGCTGAGGGTTAAAGAGTTGAGTCGTGGTCTCCGAGATTTCCGCATATGGATCAACCCACGATCATAATTGCCCGTAATACCTCAGCTGCAATTGGTAGAGTGGTGCACATCTTCGGGGATCGCGCTGGTTGGCGAGGATTATGACTCAGATCCACAATTATTGTTCACCACGTGCCGAGTTGTTGTAACTGTCTTGTTAGTCAGGTGGTCGGGTAAGATCAACTGGATGAGGTCGAATCTGAAGCCTCCATGATCGGTGAGATTGGCCAGGTGTCACGATCTCGCAGAGGTGAAAATAAACAATAAGAATATTACAGAGCAACAGAATACTTGCGCTTGCTTGGGGTAAACAGATGAAGGTGATTGTTGCATAGGATTAGAAGTTGCACAGGGAAGTTCTCCCACCAGACCTTGTTGTATCATTGAGAATCTTGCTATATGAGGCTAAGAAGTTAGCACATTTGTTTCCTTCTCTAGATGTATGCGAGAAGCAAACCAGTTGGAAGCCTTTGAAGAACATAAAGAATGAAATCCATGCCAGTGCTTAACTGACCAACGAGGAATATTTCTAGAAGGAAACCTTGATAAATAATTTGTTAGTTTCTCAGAGAATGTGGAAGACATTGTCGTTAAAGCCCACCATACAAGTAGCAAATTCAAGAAAGTTATGGTAATTTCCAGAGTCTTCTACTACACAGGCTTACCAGAGTCATCTCACAATATAAGACCAATGCACATACAATTGAAAACTTAGCTCCTTCAAAGTTCAATTTGTACCACCCTTGCTTGGGTAATTTCCATGCCACTTGTCTGTGGATAAACAATTGTGGAGTATATGGAATTTGAAGCAAATTAAGCAAGGATAAAATAGGCACATCCTTGCTATCAACAAATTTGACATGCAACTGACATTGTTCAGTAGAGAGATGAACACACACTCTTGTCAATCAGCCAAAAATATGAATTCTGTTTGAAAAAAGTTTATTGCTTTGCTTCCATATTGTCTAGAGATCACAAAAGTGAATAACACAATAGACATTTCCCTGAATTCCATTTTTAGAAGAATGGATAGTGGTTGAAGTGCAATCACAATAGTGCCCTTCTCCTTTTTTGCGATTCCATTTGGCTCTTTGGCTTATTCATGCCTTATAGATTTCCCTATAACAAAACTTTTCATCTTAATTCTTCATCAAGACTATTTCATATCTTGAGGATTGTTGCTCCTTGGTCGCTTTACCAGTAATGATAGGTGTGTGCGTGTAAGGACGTGGAACCAAATCATAGACTTGGCTACTTCCAGAAGAACGTGGAATCAACAAGCATGCTTTGATCTTGAAGTATTTTGTAAATTAATCTTGCTTCATTGGTTTCTATCTAAAAATTTATTTTTCTCCCTTTCATTATTATTATTATTATTATTATTATTATTATTATTATTTTGTGGGGGTGGGGGGGTTGGTTCAGGATTTTTGTATTAAATGGAACAGATTGTTTAAATTTCAGAACTCAGAAGAATAGGATTCATGAGCATGAAACAGATCTACATATGAAGGGTACACATTTTGATATGAATACATGTACGACACTTCTCCCAAACAAAAATTGGCTTATCCGACATGGCAGACACAACACACATGCACATCTACATATGAATGGTATTTAAGACACATCCCCTAACCAAAAGTTGGCATATCTGACATGGCCAGACAGGCAGACACGACAGGTACATCTTCATATGAATGGTAGACATCTATGTATGAATTGTATGTAGGACATTTTCCCAGTTTCCCCAACCAAACATTGGAATATCCTACATGGCCTCAACGATGTGTGTCATGTCCATTCCTGTCAAACATGCACAAATATGCACACTTTCCCCGTTTCGGAACCCTTGTGACAGAAGCTGATTGTTTTCTCATACTTTTATTTATGCAGTAAGATATACAAAAACACACACATATAACTGTCTCCGCTTCTGGATTTGGGTAACCAATGGTGTCTGACGCCCATGCCTGTGTCTGCAAATGATATCATTAGAGGATTGCATTATGATAATCATGAGCTACGTTTGTATTCCCTTTGGAATTTAGTCTTGTTTGGCTACATGGCAATTATTGTTTTATTATATTCATTATCACAATCACAATGAATGGGTACTTTCTGCTTGTTGTAATTTAATCTCAGTGTTTGCATAAGACAATGTTGCAGTCTTGCAGAAATTTCAGCCTTTGACACCATCTTTTCTCCTTAATTCTTGATCACCTTCAATCCAGCTCCCTGAACTGCAGATACATCCTTTCCATGAAATGCTGGTAAACCTAGCCCTAATCTTATAAGCCTAAACTACTAGGGATAATCTCACTTCTTGTTGCTTGAGTAGTATTCCTCTGCTTATGTCATATACTTGTACCTTGGTACAGAGAATCAGTTTCTTCAAATTCAGAGTATTTGGTTTTCTAGCACATCTATGCCCTAATATTGGATAAGCTTCAGTTCTTTCCATGAATCATTTGAAGCTGGTTTTGATAACTTTAATTGTTATCGTTGATTTTGCCATAGTATGTTGTCAGACAAAAGCCATCATTTAGAATTTTGAGAGCATTTGAAAGAATATGATGTCCATGATTAAGAATTTGAGAGCATTTGAAAGACAAATTCTCCAGTTAGTAGATAAATAGTTGCTGACTTTTGATGTTGGCAATGCTAGGCAGCAATATGCATGAAGGATTAATTGTCCGAGGATGTGTTAACCTGAGAATGTCGTACTTAGAGGTCATGCCTGCTGAATGAATTAGATATCAAATTCTACATTTCAATTACAGAGAGCAACAGCCATATTGATAGGAATTCCATAATAGTGTAGCAAGGAAAGGATGTATATATGGAACATAATATGCCATTGTACACAGTTTATGTTTGTGAATATGTAAGGACTGTTGGTTCACTTCGTGACATTTCATAATATTTCAAGATTTTACATAAACCCTGTGTTACATACAAATTTTATTGTGTAAATTTTTTTATATGTGAAGATAAATATGCCAACCATTCTCTCAGTTTGGGTGCAATCATAGGTTCAATGTGGAAATTTCATGACTATGTTGTAGATTCAGACTACCTTTCTTCACTTGCATCCGAGTGTTGAATACGGGATTCCTTAGGCCTTGTTTGGCAACATAAATTTTTAAACCGGAGTTTCCTTTTAAGTAAAAGTGGGTTTGTAACCATACAAAACTTAGTTTCTGAAACCGGGGTTGTGTTTAAGTGAAAATGAAAAATCTACTCTAGAGTTTCAATAACCCCAGTTTTAAATTGGGGGCCTCCAAACCCCAGTTTCAGTAGCTCCATTTTGTCTTCCAAACAAGGCACACTTTCAGTAACCCCATTTTGGGCCTGAAACTCTCCCAAATCGAGGTTTGGAAACTTAACCTTGTTGCCAAATGAGGCCATATTAGTACGTGGGCATAATCCTATTTGTTAGATTGTTGCATCTTTCATTTAGATTTAATCTACTGGCATGTTTGAATGATTTGCATGTGCGTCTTGTTAGTGTGGAAACAGGAAGTGGAAGTGCTGTACGAAGGAAAAATCTTGTTGTAGGTCTTATGCGCTCATGCAGAGAAATGGAGATGAAGTTTGTTGTACGGACATTGGTGAGATGATTATTTTTATTCTAATAAACATTTTACTTCTTTTTGGTGTTCTTATGTTTATTCAAATTCGGGTAAATTATTTAGCAAGCAAGCTTTAAAACCTAGCAGTTTTCGTTGATCCCATTGCAGCTAACCCTTTTTCATGTGAACAAGAATATTAACAGATGAACTTCAAGTATTTTAGAAACATGTATCTTTTTCTGTAGGATCTGGCTTTAAGCTTATGTGGTTGAGATAGTTATAATAATGTGAAGTCACATAACTTACTTCTCTCGTCCTGTCATCTGGACAATATAACAGGTTGAATGTTAAGCGCAAGACAAGTTAGATGCATGGACATTAACTTTCTTCTCAGAAAAATATTCATTATTTTGTATCCTATCCAATAGCCAATACCGACCAAATACATTTGGGTAATATTTTTACCCAATTCAGATTTTCTTGGCCTTACATTCTGGTTGGTGATGGATTGCAGGAGTTTAGTTAGAAATAACGAAAATACTATTAAAAATGAAGATACAATGAGAAAGATGTGGACTCAACATATATGATAAATTGCTGCTTAAACAATAGAAAAACTCTGTTCTGCAACAATTAAATGGAGAAGAGAGACAAAAGGTAATGAAGGAAGGAAAAAGTCAAGAAAGTGAAATGATTGAGTTACACGGGAAAATGGGAAGGGCAAGGGAGTTGCATAGAATTATGTGACTACCTGATTGCATCCTGTGCTTCGCCTGTTGATGTCTCCCAGCCACTTATTTTGTGTTCCTGCTGGTTTCAACCTTGATTACTGTATGCAGATGCTACTCTTCTCCAACTAAAAAACCTATGATTCATGAAATGAGCATTTGTCCCCTACAAAATCCCCTAGGTGATTGGTTTTGACTACCTGGTGGAAAAGAGCTGCTGCATGTCATGCTACAGAAATAAGAATCTATTTATTGGGTAGAAACATCTCAAAGCACCTGTGATTTCAAATAGAGAGCAGATGTAAGGGCAATATGAGATGAATCATGATTTACGGCCATTAACTGTGAATTGCATGCAGTTGTGAGTTATACTTAATTTAATAATCTCCGTATATTACTGGAAAGAGAACAATAATGGTTTGTGTCTCTGACAACATTCGACTAGTCGGTTATGTAGAGACAATAGCATCTCTGCAGAGAAGGGGGGCGTGGACCGTTGTGTGTGCTGTGAGCATGTTCGTCCTTTTAAAAGAAGTGGTAGGGCCTACTCTCTTAATTAGAAGGGTTAAGAAAAGGAATAAAATAAAGTAGTCCAAACTCTTTAATTAGGAGGGTTAGAAAGTAAGTCTTCACTTTTTTAGTTAGAAGAATTACTAATGTTTTCCTCAACAATCTTTCTCTTTTATCACTTCTTAAGATTTAAATTATTTAAACAGTAATAATATTAATTGGAATTCTGAGGCTTACACAATTCTCTCCCCATTATCTAATTTGAAAGGACAAATTATACATACAACCTTGGCAATTTTACTTGACACCCATTTTCCATCCCTCTTATTTGTTGATGCAGAACTGGTATTCAGATAGACCAATTTAATGCAATCCACATAAAGATGATGGATGTTTCGGTAACACAGTTTCTCATGCTTTTGTAACAGTACTGATTATGTGCTGTGCAGAGCGTGTGTGCCTCATACTTAGACCCGTGTATGCTCCAGTTAGCTGATCTTCTGCTGCTCTTGTCATTTTTGCAGTTCTTCACGGAGCCATGGACACTTCGATATTACTATCATGCATCTATACTCACTAAATGTTATTTTTTCATATGTCTCAATATATCTCTCTATATACAGATATTTACACACTTGAGTCAAGTACCGCATGATTGCAGCACTGTTTCATAATTCGTACTTTAGATCTATATCTGATATTTTTTTTCTTTCATTTACATTAATAGATTCGCAATCTCCGCATTGGGGCCATGATGAGAACCATCTTACCAGCATTGGGACAAGCTGTGGTGCTGAACAACTGTTCTCAAGCACATTGTATGGGGTCTTCTGAAAGCTTAAAATCACAGCTTCAGGTTTCATCTATCAGAGTCTAAAATGGTTAATCTTTATTTTTTTTTTAATCCAGCTTAGAGAATCAGTGTTCTATGGTTATTGCTTGCAAGCTTTTATTAGCAGTTTACCAGTAGTATATGTGTTTTAATTGATCGTGCATTAATTTTGATGTATAAATTATTATTATTATTATTATTATTATTATTATTGCATATTGCATCCTCTGTGTGTGTGTGTGTGTGTGTGTGTGTGTGTGTGTGTGATACTTTCCTGTTTAAATCAGAGAGAGTGTGTGTGTGTGAGTGTGAAAACTGATTGGTTTGATTTTAATAGTTTTCTGTATGCTCCGTGTGTTGCATTCATGTTTGTTGATCTTGTTTTTGCCCGATGTCTTAGTGATGATTTTTTAATAATAGAACAAGATTGATTTATGTGATATGACTAGTTTATGTCAGAGCAATCGTCTTTTACTTAGTATGCTGAAATGAAAGAAATCTTTTCTTTGCCAGAGAATTTCTGCTGCAGTCACCGATGCTTATAATGTAATTCCAAATTTGGTATGTAAGTTTCATTTTGCTCTACCATTTATCATATTAATTTTTCATTTTTTTTCTTTATTTGTTAGGTGTGCAGCCAAATTTGTAACATAGCATCATAATAATGACTACTATTGTATCAGACATCTTTCTTGAGTGAACCATCTCACAACATCTCTACTACTATATACCTAGAGAAGGTGGCAGCCGGCAGCCTGGACTGTGGCAACATACCTCCTCATGTTGCTTGCCTGTTAATAAGTTGTTCTAAAGCACATGTTAAAAAAAAATAATTTCAAAAGATAACAGTAAACAACTATTAATTTGGAACAATCTAAGCAAGCTATAGAGTTTTTTTTTTTGGATTAGTCTAAACAACCTATAAATGATAGAAAGATATAATGACATTGCTCAGTGGCGGGAATAAGATTGGGTAGGGCAGAAATGTTGATTTCACATAGCGTGCGTTTGGATTCATGGAAGTGGGAGGGAAATGGGAAGTGGGAAAACTTATTTCCCACTTTCCTTGTTTGTGTTGAAATAGAAATGGGAAGTAGAAAAACCCTTCTCCTTTTTCTTTTTACACATATCATTTACACTATCATTTTCCCATTTCTAGGGTGCTACAGTTAATTTTGTGGTCATGTAAATCTCACTTGTAATAAGTTGTACTTTAATGCATTAAATTTTCATGTCATGTACATCTCACTTGCAGTTCAATTACAATCCAAAAAAGTTATTTCAGAATTAATAAAATTATTTTATGGTCAACTTTGTGTTCAACTTTTTCACTTTCACTTTCACATTATTAACCAAACAGTGGAAAACACAATTTATCATTGAAATGCCATTCATTTTGTAGTTTTGAAACCATATGTTTTTTTATCATTGGATGATTTATGATAATTATTCATGATGATCAGCCACAATCATAGCTCATCACACGCTAAGGTTATTACTGTGGAGTAGCCTAGCTGGTTATGTGTTGTTATGTCCAGGAAAGAATAAGGGCTTTCATATATGTATGTATGTATGTATGTATATGATTGTGTTTGTGGGAGTTGGTTGAGGCTTTCTGTGCGCGCACGGGTATTGCAGAATGGGTGGGTTGGGGTCAGAGAAGGGCATGAGATGGAGGGGAGGAGGCAAAGTTAACCTCATGAAGCCATGTTAAAGAATAGAAAAAGGAGAAAAATGAGAAATTAATCTTTGAACTATAAAAACTAAATGTAGAAAAGAATTTGAAACGTATACTTATGAATGAGAATGTGGAAACTAGTATCTGTCAAGTTGTTAGAGTAAGTTGTTTTGATTTATAACGCTATGTTTATCAATTGCTAATATATTTTAAAGTTTTTGGAGTCTTCTCATAGCTTTCTACTTGCTAGTTTTACTTGGTTTTATACACACCAATGCTATGCGGTATATGCAAACAGGACTTGCTCATTCCTTCGCTTGTGAGCAAAGGCATCAACTTTTCTGCATCAAGTCTGGAAATGGTTCCAGGAACACCAATTCCACCAATGCTTGCTAGGTGACTTATATATTCTAACCAGTTGTTGAAATTTGGTTTAATTTTTACACATATGTTGTTTTTTCACATGTTCCTTTTGCAGAATTACAAATGGGACCCTCTATGTACTAAAGTTGTTTCAGAATAGAGCTTTTACATGTGAATATAAGTATGTTTTTTCCTTCATCTATAACTAGTTTTTTGTCAAGCCATCTCTTTTATCAAAACAGCTATGACCAGTAACTATTCAGGTTGACATAATTTCTCTGACCAAACGAAAACAAATGGAGCAAATGGCTTAATAGAAAGAACAAAATATTTGTTACATGCGTAACATGTTGATGAGGCTGACATATCCTTGTTGACATATTGTATAAGGTTAATTAGCAAGACTAAAAGGTTTAGTTATAAAAAGCACCCTTATGCATAAACTTTGTTTCTGAGGCTATATCATACTGTATTCAGAAGTAATGTATTAGATAAGTATGTCTATAGAATGCATGGTTCAAAGTCTCGGTCTCGGCCGCCGACTCGGCCGGCACCGAGACGGATCGGTCTCGGCGACTCGGATCGGACTCGGGCGATACGCAAAAAACGCTACATAGAGCGCCAAAAAAATTATGAAAAAATCATGACAAATCATAAAAAAATGTAAACATCCAAATTCATGCATCACATATTCAAAACATATCACCTAACACTCAAAACATAACGTGAAAGTATAAATACAAGCGTCGTCGGTAGAAAAATATCAAAATACATGCATAATATAGTAAATTGCACAAAATAATTCATAAGTACCTGCTAATATAGTCATTTCCACATTGAATTACGAGGAGGCTCCAAATCATCATCATCTGGCCCGCGATAAGTATAGAAACCAGGCATATAGTTTCCATAAGGATAATGATATGTTTGTGGGTGAGATCCTGTAGGCTGAGATGATTGATCAGAGGATCCACTATCAGAGTAATATGGCGGTAGGGGTTGTGCAATATCAGCTCCATGGTGATAATACCCAAAACCTCGATATTCAGTGCTGCTAGTAGAGTATTCACCAGTGCTAGAATAATCAGTGCCAGAATATTGGCCAGATGTCAAACCCAACCCCTGTAAATGGCCTTCAAGATTATGATGACCATGTGAGTAGTTATCATGTCCACTCGAATAATCATCGCTAGAACTGAATTCGACCAACCGATCCAAATGCCTACGCTGCTGTGAAATCCCCGCCCGGCCTCCATGATCTGTATCTTGTGTGGCATAATATTGTGAATCCCATGTTAAAGCATCATCTCGTTGGCTTCCACTATCTTCAAGATAGTGTAAGTTTCTTGTCATGGTCCACTATCTTCAAGACTCTAACAAGAGGATCCATAATGTTTTGGACCTCTCTTGCCTTCTTCCAAAACCGGTCAGTCAGAATGAGATTAGAAACCTTATCTCGCACACTTCTTCTACTCCTTTCCTTGTTGAATTCACGCCATTCGGTAGTCGTGCACATTCTTTTCAAATCTTGCTCATAGCGAATAAGGCTTTCAATAGAAATAAACTCGGTGGCAAACCGTGTTATACCTGGTCTCAACAAATCTCTATCTTTGGTATATAGCTTCATTAAATTCACCACTTTGAGGCTATTGTAAATGAATGATGTGATCACCTTAGCATCATCCAATGTCTCCTTGACTGATTTCAAAGAGCCAATATCTTCAAGCATCAAATCAATGCAATATGCTGCACAGGGAGACCAAAACAAATGTTTTCTCTTCTCCATCAACATGTGATCAGCTGCTTTGAAACTTGCCTCATTATTTGTTACAACCTGCACGATATTTTCTTCGCCAACTTCATCAACAACTTTATCCATTAGCGAGAATATATACTCAGCAGTCTTCGAGATATTAGTGGTATCAACAGAAGTATGGTAGATCATGCTTCTATCACAATAAATCATGAAATTAACAATAGGCTTTCTATTATGAGAACTCCATCCATCACACATGATCGTGCAACCATACTGCGGCAATTTTGTTTTTATTGAAACAATATATACTCCAATTTCTTTCACTTCCTCCTCTAAATAGAGATTGCCAATCTGGTACCCTGTAGGGCCTTTTACACCTGGACCTGCCTCCGCATTAGTATTAATCATGGCTTGGTAGTAAGGACCACTATCAGCTGCATTGAATGGTATTGCATTGTAGTGAAAGAACTTCACCACGGATTTCCCAACTTTTTTCATATTCTCAGTTGAGAACATGCTTTTGATTGATTTCTGTTTTGTTGGGAACATGTAAAGATCAATACCACGAGCTGGAATTTCAGCTTCTCTTATAGTCATACTCCGACGCAATCCACGGTTACTCCCTGATCCTGAAGGCTGTGAACTACTGCCACCAATATCAACTCCTTCTGCCGATCTTCAAGCCATTTCACGACTTTCTTTCATGGCTTGTTTCAGTTGTCTTCTTTCAACTCCTTCTAAACCACCAATTTCTTCAATTTCATTATCAGAATCTTCTTCGGTCACATCATAGAAATCTTCCTCACTTAAAGATCTCATAAGTCGCTCTTTTTTAGATTTTATGGTCGCTCTTTCTTTGCTACATTCAGAAAGATGTCGTCTTATTATTTGAGATATCTCTTTTGATACTCGCAAGTATCCTTCCACCTGACCGGGTACATGTGCTATATGCTGCTTCAATCTAGTGATACCACCATGGACTTGTTTCCCACAATAATTGCACTTCACAAGTTTTCTACTTCCACCAACAGGGGTACCATGTTCCCATCCAATATCGCGTTGCTTTGGAGCCATACTGGAATTTAAAAAAATTATCTGTTAAATTAAATTAAAACTAAAATTAACTAAATTAAAAAAACATTAAATTAAACTCAATTAAATGAAACTACATTAAATTAAACTAAACTAGTTTATACTAGATTAAGCAACACTAACTTAATTACCTAACTTCAATAAAATTATTAAATTACCTAACTTAATTACAAAACTTTATTAAATTAAATTAACCTAAATTAAGTTAACTAAACTAATTTAAATTAAATTAAATTCAATTAAATGAAACTACATTAAATTAAACTAAACTAGTTTATACTAGATTAACCTACACTAACTTAATTACTTAACTTCAATAAAATTATTAAATTACCTAACTTAATTACAAAATTTTATTAGATTAAATTAACCTAAATTAAGTTAAATTAACTTTAACTAAACTAAACTAAATTAAATGACATTAAATGCAAATTAATTAGAGAGAGAGAGGAACAAAGAGAGGGAGAGAGACGGAGACAGAGGAGAGAGGGGAACTCAGTGGAGGAGAGAGAGAGACGAGAGAGAGAGAGAGGGACAGAGAGAGAGAGACAGAGAGAGACTGACAGGGAGAGGGAGAGAGAGACAGAGAGGGGGAGAGAGACTGAGAGGGAGAGGGAGAGAGAGAGACAGAGAGAGAGAGATACAGAGAGAATCCGACAGAGAGAGATATAGAGTGAGAGAGATACAGAGGGAGAGAGAGAGAGATAGAGTCCGACAGAGAGAGAGAGACAGAGAGAGAGTCGCTGCGGAGAGAGAGAGCCGGGAGAGAGAGTCGCTGCGGAGAGAGAGCCGGGAGAGAGAGTCGCTGCGGAGAGAGAGCCGGGAGAGAGTCGCTGCGGAGAGGGGGAGAGAGAGAGATAGAGAGAGAGCGCGCGCCGCTGCGGGGGAGAGAGAGGGAGAGAGAGGCACAGAGAGAGGGAGAGAGAGACTGAGAGGGAGAGGGGAGAACTTACCTGCAGGCGACGACGATGGCGACGGCTACGGCGGGGGACGGCGAGGGCGTCGCGGGGGGACGGCGAGCGCGAGAGAGAGAGAGAGAGAGATCAGATCTGATCTCTCTCCCTCAGCTCGTTTTTAAGGGCGCAGTCACGGGCGCCGAGTCGGCCCCGATCGGGTCCGACTCGGACCCGATCCGGGCTGACTCGGTGATACTCCCCTGACTCGGGCCTCCGAGTTGTACCGGAGGGGGCCGAGTCGTATCCGACTCGGCCGAGTTTTCGATCACTGATAGAATGTTGGAAAATTTTAGCACTTCAAGTGTGCGTGTTCCATATCTGAATCATTGCTTCTCCTCGGAGAAGAAATTCTCTTGTTTGTCACATTTTAGCTTGTCCGCTATTTTAAGCTAATAGTCTAGACTTTCTTTAAAGAGTCTAAACTTTTAAGGCTTATTGGTATTGACATATGACCCCATTTCAGAAGTATTGGAGGTAAAGGCCAAATATCAAACATTTTTTTAGCAGCCATAAGCAGATTTTGTGAATTTGCCTTCTCAAAATGTAATGAACCTTCTATGAGTTAACAGAGTTAATTGTCTATGATGGATTAAGTCCCTGGATGAAGTTGCTATGGACTTGTGTGTGGTTGTCATTGTCACATTTGAATGCCCAGGCATAGGGGCTGCACCAATAGTTATGTGCTTACATCGGTATCTTGGAAGCCTAGGCTGCTACTTGGCTGCCTCCTGAGGTAGGTAGCTTGCAATGTTGCCTAATGGCCACACGTTTGACTGCAGAATTAACATGTGTATGCCCCAACAATTATCTATTAATCTTATCCGAGAGCCAGTATACATACCCGGTATATATAAACTTACATATATACATAAGTACATGTGCACACACACGGTGACATAGACATGTATGTATGCATGCGTGTATGTAGGTATATACCTATATGTTTGTATGTGCATATATGAGAAATGGGCCACTCATAAGTTTTCAGGTTGCGAATACTTCCACTCCAAGTTAATTGGACCAACCTTCCAGTAAGATTCTCTAGACTGTTGGATATGTGATTTACATAAACTACTTAAACTAAAAATCAAAGGATTCTTGAGTTTTACCCATTCATCAAGTGATCAGTTAATTAATTTCCTAAGTTTTTTTTTGAGACATTGGCTTTGTGGTCACTTTTTGCATGGGTAAAATCAATGTTCTAAATGTCGTCTGACATTTCAAAGTTCCGACCGAAATGTCAGGAAATTCATGTGGCCGACACGAAATCGGCTACCACATTTTAAATTTCAAAATGGGGTTAATTTCGCCGAAATTTCAGCGAATTTTTGAAATTTCAGCCGATTTTGGGGTTCCAAATATCGGCCGAAATCGACATTTCATTTTATTTATTTTTTTCTTTTGGCTTTGAATCCATTAACCCGGCCCGACCCTATTTTATAAGAGAAGAGGAGAAGGAACTAGGGCTCATTCGCAACCCTAATTTCATCGTGCGCGCGAGAGAAACGAGGAAGCTGGAGAGAGATACGAGCTCGACTGACCTTCGACGAGGCCTCTACGACCTTCGTCGACCTTCAGCGAGTCTCCACGAGCCCCGACGACCTTCAGCAAGCTTCGACTGACCTTCGACGACTTTCAGCAAGTCTCCACGAGCCCCGACGAGGACCCAGGAAGCCCTGCCCCCTGTTTTAAATATTGGCCGAGTCGGTCGAGATATCGTCCGATATTTCCTTTTTTGCCTGCTGCCGATACGATATGGGAAAATCGTTCACCATATTGTTTGCAGCAAAAAGCGGCCGATATTTGAAAGATCGACCGATAAATCGCCCGATATTGGCTGATAAATCGCCCGATATATCACCCGATATGAAATAACTTATTTATTGCCCTACTGCGTGCAAATGTACATTATTTTTTATGTCTTTGCAAGCATATTATATCATTTTTATTAGGTAGATATCTATGACTCTAAACCAACTTTTAGTTATCAATATTTCATTATATATAGTGTCTGATATGAACGCTCGATATGCGCGCGTATCCCCGATATCTCCCCCGATATCCGATATACGATATGAAAAACCCCCATTCGATACGATCTCGATATCTGATATTTAGAACCTTGGCCCTGCCAAGCCCCGATGAAGACCGCTAGCCTTGATGAGATCCCGCCGAGCTCCGTTGAGCCCTTACGAAATGCCGCTGAGCTCCGCTGAGCCCCGATGAGAACCCAAGAGATGAAGACCCAGGAAGCCCTGCCAAGCTCTGACAGGCCCCGTCGTCTCTCTCTCCATTGTAGATTTCGCTTCGGCGGAGCTCTCGGATCTGACGACTCCTCAAGAATCTCAAAGGCGAGTTCTCTTCCTTATTTATTCTACTTAAAACTACTCGCTTATTCCTAATTTGATTCACATCGTTAAATCTTAGGGTAATTAATTCGAATTAGGATACCATTAACCGATTCTCGCTTGTGAATGAATGCTCAACTGTAATCTATGAGGCTTTGATATTTTGTTGATGTTAATGTTAGTAGTTAGTCATCATGAAACCTTTTGAGACATTTTTGAATTTTTATTGGAAGCTAACTATGTTTATTTGATGTGATTAGATAAAATTATTGCTAGTATAACATATTAATTATACATATAGAGATATACATATATGTGATGTTTTAGGACATTTATGACATTTAGGACACACACACACACACACATATATAGTGAGTTGATCCCCTAAGAACGGTTCTCACGGATTCATGTGAGAACTTTCACGTGGGCCGTTGGATCTGATAGACATCTAGTTTTATTTAATTTGATCTATCAGATCCGACGACCCACGTGAAAGTTCTCACAGAAATCCGTGAGAACCGTTCTTAGAGGATCAGCTCCCTATATATATATATATATATATATATATATATATATATATATATATATATATATATGTAAGGTTACAATACACTAGGCAGTGTTTTAAATATCGGATATCGGCGATATACCGGTCGGCAAAATTATGTACCGGATACCGGGTGATATATCGCGATATGGTACTAAATACCGGTTGATATATAAATAGTAAATACATATAAGACATTATTAAAAAATAAGTTATTATCCAAACATCATATAAAAACATCATTGAAATATCATAACAAATATAGAATAAAATAAAACAATCTCTCAAGCAAAAAATAATAATTATTATCCAAATAAGTAAATATAAGGGCCGATATATCGGATATTTCATCTCTAATATCGGCCGATATATCGGCCACGTGGCGATATATCGGCCAATATCGGTCCAAAACGATATCCGTAAATTTTTGCACTTATCGTATCGTTTTGGATAAAATACCGATATCTCGGCCGATATACCGGTATATCGGCCGATATTTAAAACAATGACACTAGGTGTAACTAAGTTAAGTTACACACGCCTCTTTTTATCACACAAAAAATATTTTTTAAACACCTGGTGGGGACCACTCACATTAATTCTTGTTTGTATCTCATCAAGCAAAATTTTTGTGTGGTGAAAAGAGGTGTGTGTAATTTAACTTAGTTACACCTAGGTGTATTGTAACCTTATCATATATATATATATATATATATATATATATATATATATATGACCTCTGAAATTGAGCAAATGTCCCCTAAATTTCTCTGATATCCGCAATCCGACTTTGCATTTTGCCTTTCGACATTAGGCTGACATCTGACATTTAGAACATTGGGTAAAATATGTCGAAAATATTTGACTTTTTTGTTTCTAGATAATTTTCATATAGTAGATCACATCAAATGGTGTAAATTTTCAATTTGAAAGGTCAATTATGTACTTTGGAATGACAAGTTGTTTGTTGGATTGTCCAACTCAATTCGCTCTCTATATAACATAAAACAACAGAACAACGACAAAACCCCAAGCTTTTGGGGTCAGTCACAAGACTTTTCTGCCATTCAGCTATGTAATGGCCATGTCCTCAGTTGTCTTAACAGCTAGCATATCCTTTTTAATTGGCTCAATCCATGTTGGTTTTGTTCTACCCCTAGTCCTTGTTGCTCCACTTAGTATGATCTTATTAGTTCTCTTATTTGGCAAACTCCTCAGTTGACTTAAAATTTATGCACCCCCTCCCTCCCCCCCTCTCTATATATTTATATGTTTGACCCTATGTCCTATGTTTGCGTGGGCGTAGGTACACGTTCTAAAAGGTGGGTCTGATAAGTGGATACAACCATGCTATTCGTTGCGTGGGGAGACGAATGTAATATATGCGTGTGTGTAGAGTTTGACTAGGATCCTATCGATAAGATTTGAGCATCCTATCATGTGAAAAGTATATATTATGCAAATATATATATATATATGTGTGTGTGTGTGTGTGTGTGTGTGTGCGCGCGCGCGCGCGCGCGCGCGAGCGCGCCTGGTAAAGTGGTCCTAGTGTGTCTCCTTAGATAGTAATCTAAAGAGACAGCCCAAAATATCACGATAGACCACCTTTAAGGATGATCCATGTCTTTCATCTTGATTTACACGCCTTAAGATGATTGTGTATAAAAAATTTTGCACTTTAGAAATTTTTTAATTATGCATTGAACACTTACAAAATGAATGGTTTTAATTAATAGAACAAATAACATCCTTTTTTTCAACAATGAAAAAAAAATCCAAATTACATGATTTTGCACAATCATCTTAGGATATGCATACCAAGATGGAAGGCGTTGATCATCCTTATAGGTGGTCCATGGTGAGATTTTAGGCCATCTCCTTAGATAACTATTTATAGAGATACACTAGGAACACTTTAACTCACACGCACGAAAAGTGCACGTGCCATGCGCATGGTCTTTTTTTTTTTTTTAACTTGAACAATACTTAATTTGATATGGAGAACTATTTTATATTTTTATTTGACCTATTTATTTAGAAAAATTTATATTCATCTATTAAACATAAGATGTAACTATTTTTCATAAACAAATGAAACCAATTATATATGAAAATAATATTCAATGAGAAATAAAGAAAAGAAGAAAAAATCTTAAAAAAGGAAAACAAAGTAAAAAAACTAAAAGTAAAAAAAAAATAAAAAATAACATAAAAAGAAGTAGAATAATATTTGAAAAAGAAAGTGTGAATTTATAAAAAATAAATAAAAATAACAAACATTGGAATAAAAATGAAAAAAAATGAAAAAACATAGAGAGAATTTAAAATAAATGTAAAAAATCCAGACAAAAAGCAAAGAAATAATTTTAAAAATATGTAGAGTAGAATTGGGAAAGGTCAAGAAAAAAATATGGATAAAAAATAAAAATGAAAAAACATACTAAAAAAGAAAATAAAGTAGACGAAAACAAAAGACTGATAAAAAAATAAATGTAAGAAACTTCAAAACAAAAAAATGACCAAGAAAAATAAAAGAAATAGAGAAGATAATTAAGTAAAAAGAATAGGTGAAATAAAGAGAGAAAGAAATGCAAAAAGTAAAAAACAAAAAAGTGGATCAAAATCATAAACAAGAAAAATGGAAGAAAAAAATTGTTAAAAAGTTGGAAAGAACAATAAAAGAAAGAATTAGAGAAAATAAAAGAAAAGAGTCTAGAAAATGTGAAAAGAAAGAATAAGAAAATAAATGAGTAGGCAGAATATACAATACAAAAACAAGAAAAAAGTAGAAGTAAATAAAATGCAAATCTTTTTTTAAAGTAAAGAAAGAAAATTAGAAAAATTAATAAAGAATAGAGAGAAGAAAATAGGAATCAATTAAAAAACAAAAAAGGAAAAATCAAATTAAATTTGGAACATATTCGAAAACTTTAAAGAATAAAAAATGCATATGAACATAAAAAATTAAAACAAGAAAAAAATCTTGAGAAATGAAAATAAAATTTGGAAAGAAAGAAAAGAAAGAAGAGTAGAGTTGAATAGAATTTGAAAAGAAAACAGAAAACTTGTGTAAAAAAATGAAAGAACGAATTTTGAAAAAACAAAGGAAGAAAAAGAAGTAAAAAAATAAAAAGTATAAAGGAAAATTTTTGGAAACAAAAAATATAAACCAACTAAAGAAAACAAATTTAATGAAAAATAAAGAAAAGTTATAAAAATGAAAAATATAAAAAGGAAAAGAAATAATCCATAATATGACACAAAATCCAAGAAATAAAAAAATAAATGAAATTAAATATGAAAACTATTAAAAAAGAAAATAAGAATTAAAAATCTAGACAAAATGTAAAGGATAAGAAAAATAAAAAACACACTTAAAAAATAAAAAGAAATAACTAAAAAGTAGAATAATATCTCAAAATGAAAGAAAGAAAAATTTAGAAAAGAAATTAAAAGAAAAATTTTCTAAAATATTATAAAAAAGGGAGTCAGAAAGATGAAACCTCAAAAATCTGGAGAAAAACAAAGACAAATATTAAAAATATGTAGAGTGGAATTGAGGGAAAAAGTCAAGGAAAACTATGAAGGAGATAACGACTACAAGGTCGATGAAAAAGATCCTTTTCACTACTGTTTCATTGGAACTTCTCTAAAGAAAAGGAGAATCTTCCCGCTTTGGATGATGCCTAAGTAGTGCGCTTTCATCACTGCAAATTGGTTCTGTTCCTGCGATTCATGGATATTTCAAAACTGGCTTATGACAGGGCATTTGGATATGAACTCTCACAAGGACTCCCTTCAAAGAAAGAAGGAAAAGAACGACATGGGACGAGCAAAGCAACTTTGGTGTGTACTGAATGAAAGGAGTTCTTCCTATATGGGCTAAACAAGTGAGTGCATAATCTGGTGTAGAACAGGGGGATATCCTTACGTTGATGTGCACAAGTGCTTCCTCTGTAGGAAATCGATTGCCTCAACCAATTTCTTTGTACATCAACAAGGAAGTGGTGACTAGTAAAGTGTATAAAAAATAAAAAGAATTCTAGAAGAAAATAAAAGACTAATAAAAAAATTAAATGACAGAAACTTCAAATGGAAATATTCCATAAAAGAAAAAAGAATATGAAAAATATAAGTAAAAAGTGGAAGTAAGAACGAGAAAAATGTAAAAATGTAGAACAAAATCATAAACAAGAAACAATGATAGAAAAAAAAATAATTACTAAAAGCATTGGAAAGAGAAAGAAAAGAAAGAAAGAAAGAAAAATTTGAGAAAAGGAAAGGAGTCTAGGAAATGTGAAAATAAAAAATAAGTAATCAGAATAAATAAAACAAAAGAAAAAAGAAAGGTGGAAAAATAAATAAGAAAAATAAGTTGGAAAGAAAGAGAGAAGAATTAGAAAAAGAAAATTAAAAATGAATAAAAAATTTAGGAAGCAATTAAAAGTAAAAAAACAAAAAGAATTGAACAAAGATGTGAATTAAATAAAAAGTTGAACATATTCACTAGCTATAAACAATGAAAAAAATTGTTTGCTGTTGTACTTCCCATGTCAAAGTGTCAAGAAAATCCAATTAATAACTCAATCAGATCTCTCATCTTTCAGATCACATTTTCAAGTCTTTAAGTAGAAGAATCCTTTATTTTTTGCTATTTGATATTGAGTTATGAGAGATCTTAAATTCAAAAGTGAGTTATGATGACTTTTGTCATGAAAAAATTCGAAAAAGAAAAAAATTAACGAAAGATATCGACTTCAAAATTAATTCTTTATTTTTTTTACCTTCTTGATAATTCGAAGATTAATTAACCAAGCCTTTGCTAATCTAATAAAAGAAATAGTCTAATCAATAAGATCTTTTAGTCCTTTATAATTTATGTCCACAATTAACTAAATATCATTAAATATAATATGTCTTGAAATACCAAACATGAGCCACATACAAGAACGGCACGAGCAAAGTATGCAGGAACCACAATTAAGTATATTACTGCTTAGGAATAATTAAGCACCAAATTATATCTCTGGTGACGATTATAAATAACTTCTTCTTGATCAGCTTCTTTGCTTTTTGATGGTAGCCGATCAGAACTGGAGAAGATAACTCGGTCATCCGATTGGCTTATAGGTTTTTTTTTAGAGAAAGTTTTATAATTAGGGAGTTCCAATTGAAGTCGAGGTGAAAAAAAGGAGAGAAATTTTGTTTTACTTTTTTCTTTTTTACTTTTTCCTTCTTTCATGTGGATGTAGAAATTTGTTCTCATTTTTTTAAAACAAAGCGACATGTTCTTTTGATGTTTAGATTTTAGAAAAGAATGAGAAAAGAGAATTTTCATAATTTAAGAGTTTCAATTTGGGGAAAATAGAAACAAAAAGTTTTAGAGAGGGAGAGTTTCTATGATATAAGAGTTTTAATTATAGTAAAACAATAATTAAAATAAAATTGAATTATAAAAAAAATAAGAAGATATGGAAAAATAGTGGGGGACAACAAAACATGCATGCGTTTTCTATTTGCTTTTAAGAGTAGTTGTGTGTGTGTGTGTCTATATATGTACACAAGTACTCTTAGAAGCTAATAATACATAGCACGTGCACGAAACTTGTTCCCCCTCCCCTCTTGTTCTATCACCTACTTTTCCTACTTTTCTCTATCATTTATTTTTTTAAAATTTAAAATTTATTTTATTTAAACTCTCCATCGTCCATCAATAAAAGGGAAAAAAGAATGTACAACTAAAAATCTACACCACAGAAGTAAAAAGAAAAACTCTACTCTCTTTCTCTTAAAAAAAAACCTCGCCCCTCTCTCTACTCGACCTCTTCTCTATGCTCTCACTTGATCTCGAAACTCTCTCTGTGCTCTCCCTCCTCTCGGTCAAATCCTACTAGACTCCTCTGTTCTCAAAAACCTATAAAAACCTTAATAGTAGGCAACTCCACACACCTCAAAAATCCATAAAAATCCAAAGTGTCTATTCTTCGTAGTTCCTCGGCAGATTTCATGGCAAACATATAAAGGTATCTCTAAACTCGAGCAATATAAATTATAAGGTAATATGGAGAATACCACCCTAATGTTTAGACCACTTTTAGCAATATTTCCTAACGTTTTATTTCATTGACTTCCCCTTTCTACCATCAATTCTCTAACTTCTGTTAAAAACAAATTATGCAATTATCAAAATACGCTTTTTCGTCTAAAAACAATTTCACCCTTTTCTTCTTCCTCTTCAAAACCAATTTCTTTCTCTCTTCCCAAACCCAATTTCCTTTCTCTCTCTATCTCAGAATTGATTATTACTTAGTTTAGTAATAAAACCTCTTGTACAACAATCTTCTCAATGAAATGAAATGGGAGTACAAATGATGCATGGCACATCACAACATTATTAAAAAACATAATATAATGCTGAAGTTAAGAAAAAACAACATTACGACATGGTTCAAAAACTCGGCCGTTTCGAGATCGGTCCACGAGGCAATCTATTGCATTGTTTTGCTTGACTTGGGCCCGACTCGGCCGAGTCACCCTAGTCGAGGCGAGTTGGCCCCGAGCCGAGGCCAACTCGGCCGAGTTAGCCGAGTCGAGGTCGAGTCGGCCCCGAGTCAAGGCCGTGTCAGGCCAAAATTTCATATAGTTAATTTCATATAATTTAAATTTTTACTAGAAAGGTAGAGCCAAAATTTACTTTTGTGTAAAGAGTAGTTAATTTAAATTTAATTAATTTCATATAATTTACTAAATTATGCAATTATTTTGATATTTTAATACTGTTACACATATATTTATGCATTATTTTCATATTTAGTGTGCTAGGTGATATGTTTTGAATATGTTATACATCAATTTTGATGTCTATATTTTTTTTTAAGATTTGTTGTATATTTTTCAGAATTTTTGATCCTTTTATGTAGCGTTTTGCGTGCCTCGCTCGAATCGGGGTTGCGACGCCGCGACCGATGTGGAGCGGCGCCCGCCGAGTCGGCGGCCGATACTGTGACTTTGAACCATGCATTACGATGATTAGAATTAGTGCATCCAGGAGTGAGAAGAGATTTGAAGAGGTTCAGTTCATTAATACTTTTACTAGTTAATTAAAAACTTGTTATCTCATGCTGCCATTACTACACTGCCCCATGTTAATTGTTAGCGTTCTTCTCTATTAATATCTCAAATCAAAACTAAACCCTCATGTCTGATCATCTCATTTCTATCAATTTGTTAAATAGCTAGATACCTTAATATCTCTCTCTGCAAATGAAGAGAGAGAGGGAGAGGTCGAGCTTCTCATATTCGTTGCCGGGTTCGGCTCTTCACCGTCAACTACACCTACGCCAATAAACCCATTTTCGGAGATCCAAAACCTTCAACCATTTCATCTCTCCAAGCCAATCTCAGGCTCACTCAGAGAATGATTGGACCCCAAATTCAAAGTACTCAGCATCCATAGCTTCCACATTGACTGAGGAATCTCCCCACTTAAGTTCTTGCTCAATTGAGCACTCAAGTTTATCAGCCCAACAAATCCAATGGGCAGCTCACCCACAATTAAATTGTTGGAAAGATGATGACTCTTGAGGCTTGCTGGGCTCAAGCTCTCATCAGGCAATAACCTGAGAGCTGATTCAACAAAAGATTCAAGCTCTTAAGGCTCACACAAGAGCCAATGCTTGTCGGAATTTGGTCATAGAACCTGTTGTTAGCCAAGGAAAGGTCAACCAGACCCCTGCATTGTGAGAATTTTATTGACGGGTATCTCTCTGACGAGGCCAATTCCGCTCAAATCAGCTTGAAGTTAGGGAGGCGGGTGAGATCGGGGTTAAAGGAGTCAGTGAAGTTGTCGGCGAGAGAGGTTCTAAAGGGACTGGCGGTTGAGGAGGGCGTGGTTGATCTTGTTGGAAAGGCGAAAGAAGGACTCGAAGACAAGGTCTGGTCGAGGAGGGAGGACTTGAAGGCGAGGAGGTCGGGGCCGAGGGGTTGAGAGGAGAGGGAGGAGAAGGGGGGAGAGAGGGATCATGGCTTTGAGTTTTACACAGAGAGAAGGAATTGGTTTTGAGGAGAAGAGGCTGAAAAGGTTTTTAGACCAAAAAACGAATTTGGTAATTGAACAATTCATTTTTAACAGAAATTAGGGAATTTACGGCGGAAGGGGAACTTCAAGGAAATAGAACGTTAGAGGGTATTGCTGAAGGTGGTCTAAATGTTGGGGGGTTTTCTCCTTGTTCCCCTACATTATATTTCCATTAGCCTTGTGCACTACTTAGCAATCTAAAGTATTTATTGTAAACATTGAGTTATTTTTCACATCACAAATCAATGCGTGCATCATCGAGCTCTTTTTACACCTAGTATCATCAATCTATCTAGTGTCATGCACACAATTGAGTTTTTTTCTCTCTTATTATTTCTTTTCTTATCTTTTTGTATCCAATTTTTTTAGAACTTTTTTTTTTCATTTTCTCGTTTTACGCTTTTGTTCTATGTTTTTACTATATATTTTTTATTTTTTATTTTCTTTCACCTATTATTTTTACTTTATTTTCTTCTTCTTTATTTTCTTTTTCTAAACTTTTTCCTATTGAAGTTTTTTTCATTTTTTATTTGAATATTCTTTTATTTCCTTCTAGAATTTTCTTTTCTTCTTTTTTGTTACTTTTTTTTAATTTTTTTCTCCATATTTTTTCTTGACTATTTTCAACTTCCACTCTACATATTTAAAAAAGTCTCTCTACACTTCTTCTTTTTGAATCTCTTTATCTTTTTTATCTGTTTTTTTTAATTCTAGGGTCTTTTCTTTTTTATTTATTAAAAGTTCTTTCTTCCTTTTTATGATATTATTCTACATATTTATTCTTTTCTTTTATTTTCAAGATTTTCAAGTTTATTTTTTCCCTTATTCTTTCACTTATTTTCTTTCTAAATTTTTGTTCTCTTTTTCAGTTTTTTTAGTTATTTTCATATTTTAACTTGATTTATTTATTTTTATTCTGTTCCATTTTATAGATTGTCTCTTTTCCTTTTTTAATATTTTTTACTTTTTGATTCTTTCCTTTTTTTCGTTATTTTTCATTAAATAGTATTTAGTAAAGTTTTTTTTATTCTTTTGTTCTTTTATTTTCATTAAATTTTCTGTTTTACATGTTAAGATTTTTTTACTTCTTTTTCTTAATTTTTTACGAATTTTTTACGAATTCTTGTTTTTCCCCTTGTTTTATGAATTTGTTCTACTTTTAATATTTTTACTTTTTTCATATTTCTTTTTCTTTCTTTTATCCAATCTTTTTACTTTTCCTCCCTTTTTTCTTTTCTTGTTCTATAATTTTTCCTTTCAAAATTTCTTTAGTTTATTCTTTTATAAGTCTCTTGTTTTCTTTTAGCTCTTTTGCTTTGTTTAACTGTCTCTTTCTATTTTTTTTCCTTTCTATTCTGGAGTTTTTTTTTTAATTTTGTTCTCTTTTTTAAATTTTCGTTCAGATATGATTCTACATTTTTTTCATTCTTTTCTTTTATTTAGATTCTAAGTTATATCTTATGTTGAATATAGAAGCATACAATTTTTCCTAAATAAATAGTTCAAATAAAAATATAAAATAGATCTCCACATCAAATTAGGGATTACTCAAATTTTAAAAAAAGACTTCATGTGCATGGCACGTGCACTTTTCTAGTGCATATATATTTGCGTGTGCTTGCGTGGTGAGTGCGTGTGCGTGCGTGGCTGGTTCGTAAGATGTTTTCAGTTAATATCTCGTAGCAGCCTGTGAGAATCAGTTTGCGAGACTTGTATACAAATTATTGTGCTTCGACTTTATTGGCCTAAGTTACAACCTATCTGCATAAGCAATTTTCTTATATTATATTGCAAAACCATGTTTTTATCTGCTTGAATGTATGACAACCTTGCTCTGTACTGGCACAAAAAATGATGATGTGAAGGAGATGAGAATTAGTTGGAGTAACTTCTGCATTTGCTGAATATCAGAACTTTGCGGCGATGCCCTTTTAAGACACTATAAAATTTTAAGTCAGGCTGTGGCATGCATGAAGTTGCACCAAGACTGAATAAAGTGGACAGGAGCTCATCTTGATGACAATTTTCTTCATGGTTTGATCCTAGTATTAAACCATTTCACTTTGTTGTGGTGGCAAAACGATGCACGTTAGTAGTGTTGGTGGCTGACCTTAATTACTGCAGTTACTTGATGGATTATTCCCGTTATTAATAATTATGATCATTTCAGAAGCCAGAGCCAATGGAGATTTTTGTGACATTTTTTGGAGGGACTGTGCGTAGATATCTTATTATAGAGTGGTTAAGAATCTGTGTTCATCTGGCTTGATGACCTCTTAAAATGTAGACTTATTAACTTGTGTCAATGGGTAAGAACTTCGAAGCAAGGAATTAGCAGGGCTGTCTGCTTGAACTATCATTGGATTTATTGCATAGAGATCATTCACTGCCTCAGAGGAAGTAAACAGTCAATGCATGTATGCACGCTTGGGTAGTTGATGGGCGTTTAATTTAAAATGAAACTACTACATAGAGAGATAATTTTAAAAATAAATTACACCATAGTAAAATCATCGCGGCTTCTTATTATGTATGTATTGCCATTTTAAAACTAGTTGATGAGCAGCGCAATGGGTATAATCTTTTATATTTAAATTAATTAATTGAGTTTGCTTTTCAAAACTGTCCAGTAAATGTTTTTTGTCAAAAAATTTAGCTTCTGTCTCTCTACTTTCTCCTGAAAGTTGCTTTCTTAATATTATGCAATCCTTTTCCTTTCGTGGCATGCAAAAATGATAAACAGTTACTTGATTTATGTTAGGTAATGCCATCGATGAATAAGTTTTGGATACGTGATTGAGTGATCATATGTTTCTTTACTTTAGATATGATGGTCAGCGTGCCCAAATTCACAAGCTTGCTGATGGGTCATTACGTATTTTTTCGCGACAAATGAAGGATTCAACATCTAGATTTCCAGATTTAATTAACATTATCAAAGAATTATCTAACCCTGCCTTTCCGATGTTCATACTGGATACAGAGGTAATGTTTGTATATAAGTTTTCCCTTATAATTTATAGAAGTTGTTTTGGTTAATTGTTTATGGTTGTTTCTCTGGTTAATTGTTTATGGTTGTTTCTCAAAAAAGAAAAAAGGAAAGAAGAAGAAGAAGTTGATTGGTTGGATTTATGAAGCAAGAACTTTGTTCATATTTGGTCAATTTAGTTATCTATGTTTCCAGGTTGTAGCAGTTGATAGGAAGAATGGAGGGAAGCTTATGTCTTTCCAAGAACTATCTTCCCGTGAGCGAGGAAGTAAAGATTTCTCCATCACACTGGAAAGCATAAAGGTAACCACGACCAAACAACCCCACGTCCCCCCACCCCCAAACCCCGAAATCCCCCCCCCCCCCCCCCCCCCCGAAATAAAACAGCAAAAGAGAAAACAAAGTGAAAAGGAAAAGTTTTACTCTAATTCATTGATCAGTGATACCTATAATTCTTTTAGTGCATGATTCGTTCTTTAGTTTCTGCATGCTATGAAATCCTTCAGAATTTTACTGCTCTATGGATCCAAGAAAGCTCATCAGAATTCAGTTCACAATTACAATATCGTAGGTCTTGGGCCTTTAATTTGTAACCTTAGTTATTATAGCAGAATTGAGTATACTCACAGAAAGTGGGAAACTCAATTATTTAAAATACTGGAGAGTCAAGTTATTTCAACGCATCCCTATATGCCCTTAAAATTATATCTATACATATATAAGAGTCAATATAATACCCTTATAAGTTGTATTTCGTAATTGGCATTTCAGGATTTACATTTGGGGTGCTTAAAGGGAAATAATCGTCTAATCCTTCCAAAAATGTATATCTGAACTATCACTATGGTGTAAAAAGTCTTTTTAAGAATAACTGAGATCCCTAAGCAAGGTATGGCTTTAGATTGAACCATAAATAATTATGGGAAAGCCTGCAAAAGATAGACGCAAATTGAAAATTTGAAATAGCGGAAGGTTAGAGTTACTATGAAGATAGCGGAAGGCCGGCTGAGTGAATGATCGGTTGACTAATAGGACTTCAACTGAGCCATTAAGTCTGTTGACCTCGGCTCTTTATTGATCTGAAATGAAGTATATGGCGCCGATCAACTTGCAAGAAAGCTGGTTTATTGGCCTCATAAACATCATTCCAACATTAGAACATACCTCTTAGGCGAGGGGTCCCACTGCACATGGCTCAGCGTCGTCGATGAACCATTGGAACATTGAAACACTAGAAGAGTACACCTTTCATAAACAGTGGTGGTTACCAGTTCAGATGGTTCCTTATTGTCGACGAGCTCTCAAATCCTACCCTCTTCAATCCCCTCACCGGTGTCGAGTTGATCTCTCCCATATCTCTGCTTTGGCCAACATTAATGCCGTTTACAAACCCGACGGATCTAGCCTCGAGTACTGTTGTCAAGCCTATCATACATCGCAGTCGGGTGCAAAGTGCCCCCATGGACTGCCTCGCGCACAATATCCCAAATGATGCACGTGGTGTCGGTGCGACTAGGCCGTTGCATTAAAGCCGAAGGAGACGAGGAACACGTAGAACTTAGGTGAAATAATGGAAGGAGTTGATGGTGAAGTTTAGACAAGGTTTAAGCGAAGAGAGGGAAATTTAAAATTTTTATTCTTTTTGATGACAAATTCATAATGATCTAATGGATAAATACTTGAGGAGGTGATATATACGTGGAGGGTGTTTTGGTCCACTAATATTATCAATAATTTACTAATAATTTGAAAAAAAACCACCCGATCACTTCATTTTAGCAACAGAGGGTTGATGGAAGGATTTTTTATATATAACACACAAGGATACATATGATACATATAAACAAAGGATAGATATGTAAATTTAAATAATGTAAGGATATATATGCCAAAAACTCTTTAAAGAAATAGAATTAAATATTTTGTTTGAGAGATTTTAGATTAGAAAGAGAGATTAGTTATATTTGACCAATGTCCAATATATAAAAAGGGTTAGTTTGAGATTTAAAAATAAGGATAAAAGGATAGAGATAATAGATATGTAGTTTGAGGGATTTTAGATGAGAGATGGTTACTTTTTTTCTTTTGTTTTTTTAGATGATTTAAGTAACCTTGTTTTGGAGTGTGTTTTATAGTATTATAGGCACCTTTTTATAAATCCGAGTTCCAATGAAGTCTACAGTTTTGTGTATTGTCAATTTTATTTCACACGCATTTGCATTTGCCTGGAAATATTTCCACGAGTGAAGGAAGTGTCTTGCTTCTTAGATATGTTTGCTATCTAATCCCAACTTGAATTTAAATCTCACTCCTAATCTAATAACTTCTAACTAGTTCTAAATAACTTGAAGAAAAGACTGCACCTCCTAAATATCATAATAACTAACTAATGAAATTATCTTGTTCTGAACTGTCCTTGCTCGTGATCTGTTCCAATCCAGAACTATTTTTGAATCTTGTATAATTGTCATTCTGCAACTTTCCAAGCCTTAGACTTAATCCACGTGTTACCCAAATCAAATGCAATGATACCTTAACCACAACCCAACATTCAGTTGGCTTGATCTCGGCCTGAATGATTAAAACTGATCTTCAGAAATGCATCGGCTACACCATTTTTGCGATGGCTTCTAACGGATTTCATGCAAGTGAAAACTTTTCTACATCAAGTGCCATCAAAAAGACGGGACTTGTAGACGAGTTAAAACGAGTGGAAGTGGGTTGATGCAATCTTGGGTTTGGTTTGATTTGTTTGGATTATGATTACTTTCTTAGAGTTATTGAGATTGAATTTAGTTTGTTTGTTAGGATTGATTCGTTATATTTTAGAATTAGTTTGGTCCGTTAGGGACTGAATTCATTTTGTGTTTAGTTAGCTAGGTATTTTGATACTTTGTTTTGATTCTTTATCATGCAGCGCCTATAAGTAAGGCTGATTTGAAGAGTTGTAAATAATTTTCAGAGAACGAATTATTTTAGTTTTGGTTTGTAAGGCGGAGGCCTTGTGTATCTTGTCTCCTTGTCTCTTATCTCCTCTTTCTTCTTCTTTGCTTGTTGGCTGCACCACATGTTAAATTTCCATGTTCTAGACCAGTTGATAAAATGATGATAACACAAATTGAGAAATACCAAAGTATTAAGTTCTAAAATAGCATGGAGATTTATTTTGGTCTCTTAAGCAGAGTAGGCTAACTAAGAAAATCACTCTCACCACCAAAAAAAGATCTCCCAACCCCCACAAAAAAGATCTCCCACAAAGCATATGAAGCAGAAATAAGTAGCGAGGGAACAACAGTAGAGACAATCATGGAATGGTCTAGGTTAATTAAGGAAGGCAAGCCAAGAGAAGTAGAAAAGGGAAAAAAATAAGATATACTTTTCACCTTTGTAATGTTAAGTTAACTTGGACACTTTAGATACATGTTATTTTAAAATTATACATTTAAATAGATCTATATCATGGATAACAAGAACGCATACACATGTATGTGTGTATGTATCCATGTATAATGGCGGGTTTTGGGTGGGTTGGTGTTTCTACTCAGGTTCAAGTTGGCTAGAATAAAATCAAAACTCACCTTCAGGTTCGGGTTGATTGTGACTCGGTTGACAGCCATTTTCTGTTGTACTTAATTTCTATTGTTATAATTTCTACTTTTTTTTTAAGTGAAACTTATATCTGAAACTATACGTGGATCTGATCCTAATTCAAAATGAACCCGAGTTTTGTGGGTTGTATTTGGATCTGTATGGTTGATACCTGACTTGGATCCCAATGGTGCATGGCAAAAAACCTGACTTGAGACACAAATGGTAAAAGATGAGTCTTAGACCCGACATAGCCTGACATAGTTTCAGGTGGGGCATAGGTCATGGCAAAAGCCGGCCCTACCCGACTTGGAGCCCTAATGTTAAGAGTTTCTTTTTTTTTTTCCCCCTCTTAAAGAAATATCTTAAGAGTTTGATGAATTAATGAGGCAGATTTGAAATCCAAATATGGATAGCTAATGAAGTAATGATTAATGAAAAATGTTTTCTATTCTCCACAAAACAAAAATGACCAAGTCTTTTGGTTGTGAGGAAAAGTTAACTACTAATTTAAATATGGATAAGATTTTAAAGTCGTCCAAATAATATACAAAAGGGTCCAAATTCGTCCTCTCTCTAGTTCCTTCGTTGAAGCCAGACAACAACCACCGATGATACGTGTATGCACGCACAATTGACAAGTCCCAAGCAATCATGTTTTGTATAGTCAAATATTTTGGCAGTTCTTTGTAGAGCCTGAATAGTGGACCCCATGATCGAAGGATTATGCATGGATTAATATGAAGTTACCAGCCTGAACCTGGAAATGTACTAATGTACTTTGTTAAATACTTTTGGATCAGTGAATAGGTTAATGTGACAATGTGAAATGTATAGTTATACCTTTAATTTTGTCAGTGCATGAAATAATGAAGAATTCTAATTTGATGTAGAGTTATTAAAGTTATGTTTCTTTTACATGCCCTTAGGACTGTGTATGGTATGTGCTTCTTTTTAATAGCCATGCTAATTCTTTTCATGACATTTTCTATAATTTTGTTTCTTTGTGCTGGTCTTTTTGTTTCACATAAAGCTTGTGGATTTTCTTTCTTCCTTTTCTTTTTAATGGGTAGCTTGAGAATATTGTGAATGTCATGGTTCTTGGTTTATGTTTACTTGGAGCAACGACTAGCATTTTCACAAGCAATTACATCTATTAGAAGCATGCCATTTAGTTTTGGGAAGGATTTCCTATGCATATTACGAGTTTTGCTGTCTCTACATGCCCATCTAATGCATATTTCCAAAGATATTGTATATAATCATAATTATTTAATTTGCCCGACACGCATTGTTAGCCTATAACCCATGTCAACTTAAGCTTTTCGATGGAGTGGACATGGTATCAAATGACTAGGTTTCTAGATGTCCTGGGGTCCAAACTCCTCATTAGTAATTAAAATTTATTTATATGCCCCTAGTTATTATGCTTTTCCAAGTGAGTCATGTTTTTGCTAGAAACTGTTCCCCGTTGCCCAAAGAAATATGTGACGGGGAGTGTTCAGTGTTGAATTTGCTTGATATATACATTGTTAGGCCCAAACCACTCATGATTCGGAATAAAGTGGTTATCTGACAATTTGACAATACTCATAAATCAAAATCTTTTGATTTCTGATTAAATGTTATGTACGCATCTTGTATTCCTAATGAGGACTGAAAAAGTTTATATACCATGCCTAGGCAGATGGGTGGAGTTAAAAAATGCTACTATAAAAATTTGAAATTACTGGATGCTGATTTATCTATGCCAACAAGATATAGGTTTACTTTTTCACGTTTGAGGACCACCCTTGTCACAACAGGTAGTTGCTCTATTGTGATCTGGACGTCATGGCCTCGAGTCGGGGAAATAACTCTGCAATGTCAGGGTAAGGCTGGTTACTCTTACCCTATCCAGACCTGCAGTGGCAGGAGTCTTGTGCATCTGGCTGCCCCCTTCTAAAACTTGGTAATGATGCCAACAATTTAGTCATACATTCCTGCCCAAATTTGCAGACTCATGGGGTTAGGATTTGATATTTTTAGTTCTCATGTATGTTTCAGACCACGTCCGCTATTCCCAGAAAAAGGAGAGTTGGGCAAAAATGAATTGGTTTTTTCTGCCTTCATCGTTGTCATCGTCTAATGAACTCATAAACCTTAAACCCTGTAGCTAGCATTTGGGGGAAGAATCATGCTACAATTCCATAGTTAAGCATGCCCAGGCAGAAGTAATATTAGAAAGGGTGATATCCTGGGAAGGCCTTGCTCGGGGCATTACAATTATAAAATCTCAACCCCATAAAAGCCTAAAATAGCCAATAAAACCTGGAAGGACAATCTGAGTGCAAAACTTGGTAAGCGAGTAAGCTAATGATTTTGAAAATCCTTCTGAACGCTAGCAATGTGTTGATCAAACAAAGCCGTAGTTTATTACTCCGCATTCTGACTCCTCATACATTTCCATTAGATTGAAGGAGTCAAAGTCAACAGGATCTTCCTCGCAACTGCTGGAAAATATATTATTCAAAACGTACATGGCTCCAGAACGTTCGACTCAGGAACCTCCTAAACAATTTTGACACAGGACATCATTTTATATATATGTAACGATTATGTTCATTATACTCACATATCAATACAAGTGATTGGCTATAGTTTGACAAAATTAAATTAGAGGCTTAGACCTTTACTTGATATGATTGAAACTTTGAGTAATTTCATCTGAGGTGTTCATAGGGAAGTGAGAAGGTGATATCCTTTCCTATGATAACTTGATATGTTGTTGGAGGGACCTAAAGTATCCTCCAAAAGTCATGTCTTTGACACACACAAAATAAAGTTTTCAGGTAACTTTAATCTAAAGTCTATAAAACTCATAATGATCATATCAATTTTAAGATGACAAATGATATTTGCATTATCTTGTATGTATGTGAGCTGCCAGTTTTTCCAGTCTCATCCTTGGGTGTTCCTCATGCAACCCTCCCATCTCCCTTCATTACCTATAAATGAATGCAAAAAGTTACGGTATGTTATTCCTAGGTTATCTAGTTTAGTAGTTGCATTTTCATTGGGACAATATCTTCATTATATCATTTCCAAGTTTTCTCTAACTTATTGAGCTATCATCCTGATTAAGGCTGTGGGCATTGTCATGCAGGTCGACATTTGTGTCTTCGTCTTTGATATCATGTTTGCAAATGGGAAGAGGTACTTGTCTCAATGAAATTTCCTGTATATATTCTCTCTCTCTCTCTCTCTCTCTCTCTCTCTCTCTCTCTCTCTGTGTGGCAAGTTTTAAGCTTCAATTGCACAAGTGAATTTGTTACTTAAATGCAATGAGTTTTTTTTTTTTTCCAATAATTGCATTTATGTCTGGGAATTATTTTTATTAATTTCACTAGGGTTAATTATTGTTTATCAAGTTGAAATTTGTAGGTTCATGCAAACCTTCTCTACATGAAATTTATATTCCGTATACAAGCACGCACACCCACACGTTACACACATGGACACAATACAAAGAGGAAAAAACAACACCCGAGTGCACAACACACACACACACACACACACGCATGCATGCATTCCTGTGTGCGTTTGTTGTTGTTGAATCTGTGTTTGTCCAATGCCAATTTTCAGAAGTATTCAAAACGCTTATCTAGTAATGGCGGATTATGTTTTCCTGTCTATTCCATTGCTGAAGGAAACACATACACCACCCTAATTACTCCTTTTAGTTGAAACAAGATACCACGTCTGTAGAGGTTAGATCAAGGTTCAATAACTCAGTTTCGGATCTTTCTTTCATCAAAGGTGTTGATTATTTTTGTTAGTTTTGACAATATTCAAGTTTGATTTTGCTTTCACTGTATATAAATACTAGACATCTTGATTATTTGCATTTATAGTGCACTAAAAGCACACAATATGAACATGTTGGCTTAGTGGGTTTAAATCAAGAGAATTGAACTTCTAATACTAAATTAGTTAATTCAAAAATAATGTGAATTAATGTGAAAGTTGTCAATCTACAGTTAAATTATAATTATAATCATAATAAAATTTAAAATATCTAATTATGATTTAACGAATAGTCAATTATGCCAACCAGAAGGAAGTATGTAAGAAAAACAGATGATGAAGGACTGAACAAAGGTTACACAAATTGTCACGTAAAATGGGCAGATGCCTAGTGTTATTGCTCTCCTTGTCATTTGATATCGTTATTAACGTGAGGCACTATTGACCTTACCCAGTCTGGATTCTCATTGAAGGATAGATCTGTGATTTTGTGTTGTCAGAAATCTGATCAATGCACTGTTGTATAGCTACCAATATCCTTTTGTACGCATTTACCTACTAAGAATGTTGATATGCTAGATGATAAAAAAAAACAGTCTAAGTTAGCATGGGAGCTGGCTTACGATGAAGGGTAATGCTAGATTGTGGTCTCAAACATCAGTCTAATGAATACTTTAGAGAGGATAAGGAAGGTTATTCTAACAGACCTGTAGAGTCAAACTCAAACCACTTCTTTTCTTTGAGAGTTCATTTATATGAACGCTCATTTTTTGTTTGTTGGTCTAAGAGTGCCGTTTTATTGTTGATGCCAAGGATTCTTATAAGCATTCAAGTCTTTCGGAAGCCATGGCATGGAGCAACTTTGGTTTTTGCTTTGAAGGATGCAAACAATACTCACTATTTAGATAAGTTGGTCTGTGGTCTCAAACAGTCTCCATACTTGCCACAGCCTTTATACAAGTTCTTCCAAATGTCAATTTTGTGTTGCCAGCTGGTTGCAATCCCTCCTACAGCGGAACTGCAAGAGACAACTTATACATACATAATAATGATACAAAAGGTTTTCACTTGTACAGCAGAATCTTGAGTCCAATTAATTACAATACCATAAGTCCATTTATAACGTCCAAATATTCCAAGTCCAGAGTTGTAGTTACATACAATGAATTCCACATCATGTATAATTTGTAAATTGATGTCAAATTGTAAAGGTCCTCTGAATATACAACTCCATGCAAATACAAAGTCCATCTCTCATCACAACATATGAAGACAACATAAGGAAATGCATAAGAATAATCCATCAGATTTGCTCAAGATTCTTGATGCATATTAGGCTAATAACCAAGCCACACTAATCTAAAATAGAATTCATGATTATGTGGAATAAATCTAAAGCGCTGGCAAGAGGTGAATCATGTTGAGTAATTTACATCTTCTAAACTACTCATGTGATAACCGTAAACGACTCTTATAATTCAGTTACCAACATTCATGCATTTGAGAATAAAACAATTATAGTAAGGTGCCAATACTTTTAAGATAATCTTTGAGTGCATAGGAAATTAAGCAGAGTCTTATTTTGATTGGTTAAACCCTTGTAGTTTGGTTGACATGACAGGAATCACACCTTGTTCAAAAACCAAGAAATAGCCAAAACAGTTTGCTGCGTGCATCTTGGAGGGTTGACATTAATCTGTGGCTTGCTTAATTTCTAGGTATATATTGATAGATGAAGTGAGATGTATATATAAGATGCGTACCAAGACATACAGTTCCAACATTTATAAGATATGTACTAAGATACAGAATTCAACAGCAACCAATTGGTCGGTGGGAATGAATCCCAGCCGAGAGACCATGACTTCAAATAAGAAAGAAAAACTCAATGCTTGCAACACATGTAGCCTTTGCAGTGGTCAAATTATTGATTTTCATATAATCATGCTCATCATTGAATCAAAATATTTTGCATAAACATAACCACATTTCACACATAATCTACATAATGTATCTGACGTGCAAGGCAAATTTAGAAAGCCATCAGTCATGGCCTCATAGGACGTGAGTTCACTTCTTACAGGTGGATTGGTGGAAGGATAGTCTTGGTTTGGCTCTCAAATTATGCATCAATTCTGATTGGATCCCTAGTGTACAAGCGTGGCAATCACTGCCCTTCTGCAATTATATTGGCCTACACCTATAAGACATAGGTTTCTATACATGACAACCACATAACAAACACCCCCCACCCCACCACCCCCGACCCCGAACAAAGGAAAAGAAAAAAAAACCACACACACACAACACCCCCCCCCCCCCCCCCCCCCCCCCAAAAAAAAAAAAAAAAAAAAAAAAAAAAAAAAAAAAAAAACAACTGCAAAAGGCCACACACACACACGACCGCCACCATCACTAGTTTTAGAATGCCTTTTTCTGGGGTTTTTTTAAAACAAATTAATCAAGTTCGTTTTAAGGTAAAAAAGGCTTTATATTAAATTCAGGAACTATAAGATCTTGAAACAAAATTTCGTCCAAACTATGATGTAGTCATGCACAAAATCATGCCAGCATAGCCCAGATTTCCCATACCCCAAGCACTACACTACTTTACAACTAAAGGAAAGTTCTAATAAACTTCCTTCAATTTTCAAGAGGTACATTATTCTCCTCTAATTTCTTTCATGAATGTGCTCACGTTCTCCTGTAATTAAACCCGACTCTCCAATTAATTGTGTTTAATCACCAGTGCCTCGACCTCCTGTCTTAATTATACTCAGCTGATCCATATGCCCGATCCGGCATAATTCTCTTTTGGTTCAGTAGCCTACCCCAAATACTTGGGACAAATGGCTTAGTTGTTGTTGTTGTACACACTGATGAAAAGACTGCTCTCTTAGTGCTCAACCATTTGCTTAACAATTAGTTTACTAGTTTTGGGTAGAGTTAAGTTTCAAAGTGAATCAAAGGTATTGGATGGCTAAATGACTTTTAATTTATAATCTGGAAAAATCTTTCTATGGTCTAAAGCCGTACCTATAGCCTTGTTTAAATTCTGAAGCTGCTGAATCATGTCAATAAATTAAATTATATGCTAAAGTATTTGATTCATATGGGACTGAAATAAATTTGAGCAAAAAACAATGTAATTGATATATTAATCCTTGTAGCTAAATTTCCCTTGCACTATATGGTGTTACACAAAGCAATACAAGTGTAGTGAAAATATAGTTTATGCAAAAAAGAGTTAAAGTGCAAACATTTCTAATCAAAGCTATAGGTAGTTCCAATTTCTATCAAAGGAAATATATGAAAAATGTGTCTTGTATAGTGACACGGCCAGTTGACACGGACTCATACACAATAGAATTTATATTCCTCATCAAGTAAAATTTTAAAGTATTCAAATAAAGCTACAAGTCTTGAGGATGCCTTTATGTTTACTGAATAAAGATTAGAATTCTTTTATTAAATTCAGATTTGGTTAATTGGTTGTCTATATATGTGTAATCTTGTAATCTGTCGCTAGGTTTTTCAGATAAGTTATTGAAAAGACACTTATAAATTATTTTTATTGAATCTTAAGTCATGAATTTATTCAGATTTGGCTAATTGGTTTTCTATATCTGTGTAATCTTGTAATCTGTCGCAAGGTTTTTCAGAGAAGTTATTTAAAAGACACACATTTAAATTATTTTTATTGAATTCTAAATCATCCATCTTGACTGTATGATGTATTTTTGACTTCAGTTGTTTGAACTGTCACTCCTTTCCAGGTTGTTGGATTTGCCACTTCGTCAGAGGAGGACATGTATGTTGTTTTTTAGCTAGATATGTGAAGCATAACATGAATAAACATTAATCATTATTTCTTTAGCACTTAAATAAGATCAAAATAGTTCTTAATGGTATATTATTATATCAGATTTAAAGGATTTTTTTCAGAAGGAAAAACCTGGCTACTTGGAATTTGCAAAGGAAAGTACAGTAAGTACTTTGCCTTCATTTGTTTTACCAATTTGGCTCTTTTTACTTGTAAATATTTTCCTTAAGAGAGATCCTCTTTTATAGAATTTGTTTAGCAAATATCATCATTTTCCTCCTAGGTTTTTTCTAACTGTAGGAGAATTTGAAGTTTCCTTCTTGTTCTGTGAGGTTAAGCTAAATGTCCATTAAGGTAGCTAAGAAGCATTGGGACATGGATACGGACCGAGACATGAACGCGTGATACGATAATTTCTTAAAAAGTAGAACATTGGGAAACAACATGACACTAGGATATATAGTGAATATGTAGAAATGTTAAGAGAGTGCATATATACATGCATGCATACATTCATAAAATATGCCCGTGACTTTGTGCATTAAAAAGTCCATGCATCTAATAATATAATAAAAGTCGATAATATATTAGTGTTTGAAAAGGCTTTTTTGAATCTCGCCTCAAGGCTCACTTCGGGGAATTTTCAAGGTTGATCACCTTGCGGTGCAAAAGCTATTTGTCCCGAGAAGCATATGCCTCATTGCTTGAAGCACATCTAGCGTTTGCACTGAAGCACACACTTTAAGAGAAAAATGATCCAAAAAGAAGAAAAAAAAGGAATTTTAACTTGAACTAAAAATGAAAACAAGTACTCTCGTACCTTTTCTTATTTATTGGAGACATTGCTATCATTCAACGTGTCACAACTCGCTTCCCACTAAAGCGAGATAAACACGTGACTTGGGCCGACGACACACTCAAAGGAGCATGCTAAGCCTCTAACCTGAAAATTATGTCATTCTTTTTTCTATCTGCTGCATATACATATCAAGTTCCAATAGAGTACACATACATGAAACAGAACAAATCAAAAGATTTATTCAACTAAAGGGTTCAAAACCAAATAACGAATGCAAATCCAAACTGTGAAATAAGTCCATGCTCTCTTATTAATACATCTATAAAAGCAAATAACTAAAGGAAATCTCCAAGTCTACTGCTGAGCTCTAACAGGCTTCTCGTAGCAGGGAACAAAGTATCGGCCGAGTCGGATACGACTCGGCGGCCTCCGGTTTGACTCGGAGGCCCGAGTCAGGCTTGGATCGCCGAGTCGACCCGGATCGGGTCCGACTCGGACCCAACTCGGGTGACTCAGCCGAGTCGTGAACGACTCGGCCGAGTCACCCGAGTCGGGTCCGAGTCGGACCCGATCCGGGTCGACTCGGCGACCCGTGACTTTCACCTTAAAAATCCGCTCGGGGAGAGAGAGAGATCAGATCTGATCTCTCTCTCTCTCTCTCGCGCTCGCCGTCTCCCCCGCGACGCCCTCCGGCCCTCGCTGTCCCACCTCGTCGCCGTAGCCGTCGCCGTCGCCGTCGCAGGTAACTCCTCCCCTCTCTCCCTCTCAGTCTCTCTCTCTCCCTCCCTCTGTGCCTCTCTCTCCCTCTCTTTCTCTGTCTCTCTCCCCGCAGGCCGCAGCGGCGCGCGCTCTCTCTGGCCTGCAGCGGCGCTCTCTCTCTCTCTCTCCCCCCGCAGCTACTCTCTCTCCCGGCTCTCTCTCCGCAGCGGCGCGCTCTCTCTCTCTCTCTGTCTCTCTCTCGCTCTCTCTCTCTGTCTCTCTCTCTCGCTCTCTGTCTGACTCTCTCTCTCCCTCTCCCTCTGTATCTCTCTCTCTGTCGGACTCTCTCTCTCACTCTGTATCTCTCTCTCTGTCGCACTCTCTCTTTCACTCTGTATCTCTCTCTCTCTCTGTCGCACTCTCTCTCACTCTGTATCTCTCTCTCTCTGTCGCACACTCTCTCTCTCACACTCTGTATCTCTCTCTCTCTGTCGCACTTCTCTCTCTCTCTCTCTCTCTCTCTCTGTCTATCTCTCTCCCCCTCTCCCTCTCAGTCTCTCTCCCCCTCTCTGTCTCTCTCTCTCTCTCCCTCTCCCTGTCAGTCTCTCTCTGTCTCTCCCTCTGTCTCTCTCTCTCTCCCCTCCACTGTGTTCCTCTCTCTCCTCTGTCTCCGTCTCTCTCCCTCTCTCTGTTCCTCTCTCTAATTAATTTGCATTTAATGTCATTTAATTTAGGTTAGTTTAGGTAAAGTTAATTTAACTTAATTTAGGTTAATTAATCTAATAAAGTTTTGTAATTAAGTTAGGTAATTTAATAATTTTATTGAAGTTAGGTAATTAAGTTATTGTAGGTTAATCTAGTATAAATTAGTTTAGTTTAATTTAATATAGTTTCATTTAATTGAATTTAATTTAATTTAAATTAGTTTAGTTAACTTAATTTAGGTTAATTTAATTTAATAAAGTTTTGTAATTAAATTAGGTAATTTAATTATTTTATTAAAGTTAGGTAATTAAGTTAGTGTTGCTTAATCTAGTATAAACTAGTTTAGTTTAATTTATTGTAGTTTCATTTAATTGAGTTTAATTTAATGTTTTTTAATTTAGTTAATTTTAGTTTTAATTTAATTTAACAGATAATTTTTTTTACATTTCAGTATGGCTCCAAAGCAATGCGATATTGGATGGGAACATGGTACCCCTGTTGGTGGAAGTAGAAAACTTGTGAAGTGCAATTATTGTGGGAAACAAGTCCATGGTGGTATCACTAGATTGAAGCAACATATAGCACATGTACCCGGTCAGGTGGAAGGATGCTTGCGAGTATCAAAAGAAATATCTCAAATAATGAGACGACATCTTTCTGAAGGTAGCAAAGAAAGAGCGGCCATTAAATCTAAAAAAGACCGACTTATGAGATCTTTAAGTGAGGAAGATTTCTATGAGGTGACCGAAGAAGATTCTGATAATGAAATTGAAGAAGTTGGTGGTTTAGAAGGAGTTGAAAGAAGACAACTGAAACAAGCCATGAAAGAAAGTCGTGAAATGGCTTGGAGATCGGCAGAAGGAGTTGATATTGGTGGCAGTAGTTCACAGCCTTCAGGATCAGGGAGTAACCGTGGATTGCGTCGGAGTATGACTATGAGAGAAGCTGAAATTCCAGCTCGTGGTATTGATCCTTACATGCTCCCAACAAAACAGAAATCAATCAAAAGCATGTTCTCAACTGAGAATATGAAAAAAGTTGGGAAATCCGTGGCGAAGTTCTTTCACTACAATGCAATACCATTCAATGCAGCTGATAGTGGTCCTTACTACCAAGCCATGATTAATACTATTGCGGAGGCAGGTCCAGGTGTAAAAGGCCCTACAGGGTACCAGATTGGCAATCTCTATTTAGAGGAGGAAGTGAAAGAAATTGGAGTATATATTGCTTCAATAAAAACAAAATGGCCGCAGTATGGTTGCACGATCATGTGTGATGGATGGAGTTCTCATAATAGAAAGCCTATTGTTAATTTCATGATTTATTGTGATAGAAGCATGATCTACCATACTTCTGTTGATACCACTAATATCTCGAAGACTGCTGAGTATATATTCTCGCTAATGGATAAAGTTGTTGATGAAGTTGGCGAAGAAAATATCGTGCAGGTTGTCACAGATAATGAGGCAAGTTTCAAAGCAGCTGGTCACATGTTGATGGAGAAGAGAAAACATATGTTTTGGTCTCCCTGTGCAGCACATTGCATTGATTTGATGCTTGAAGATATTGGCTCTTTGAAATCAGTCAAGGAGACATTGGATGATGCTAAGGTGATCACATCATTCATTTACAATAGCCTCAAAGTGGTGAATTTAATGAAGCTATATACCAAAGATAGAGATTTGTTGAGACCAGGTATAACACGGTTTGCCACCGAGTTTATTTCTATTGAAAGCCTTATTCGCTATGAGCAAGATTTGAAAAGAATGTGCACGACTACAGAATGACGTGAATTCAACAAGGAAAGGAGTAGAAGAAGTGTGCGAGATAAGGTTGCTAATCTCATTCTGATTGACTGGTTTTGGAAGAAGGCAAGAGAGGTCCAAAACATTATGGATCCTCTTGTTAGAGTCTTGAAGATAGTGGACCAGGACAAGAAACCTACACTATCTATTATATATGAAGCTATGGATAGAGCAAAATTGGCTATAAAGGCCTCAAATAAGAACTGGAAGAAGTACTGGGACATCATTGATAGAAGATGGGAGGGACAATTGCATAGACACTTGCATGCTGCTGGTAATTCATTTGCCTAGAAATCATATTTGTTAACTAGAAATTGAAACTGTCATATCATAACAATCGTTTGCTTACATTATTTCAGCATATTTTTTAAATCCAGCACTCCAATATTCAAAAAACTTTTCTACACATCCAGAAGTGAGATATGGATTAAAGGAGGTCATTAAAATATTGGAGCCAGATTTGACTAAACAAGCAAGAGCTATTAATGAGGTAATAATAATTTATTTATTTCATCGATATAATGTTATGCAAATATTAACACTTGTGATGTGTATTCTCACAGATAAAATTATTTGTGGATGGAGTTGGAGAATTTCGAAGCTCACTAACTAGAAGAGCAGTGCAACAATCTCTTCCAGCTGATTGGTGGATTAATTATGACGAAGAAGCTCCCAATCTGCAGAAAATTGCCATCAAAGTCTTAAGCCAAACATGTTCTTCATCGGGTTGTGAAAGAAATTGGAGCACGTGGTCGCTAATTCATACAAAACTGCGCAACCGGTTGGCAATGAAAAAGTTGCATAAACTAGTATATGTGCATTACAATATGCGGTTGCGAGTAAGAAACTTGACATGCAAAAGCGACACTGATGATTATTACAACCCAATTGATCTGAACAATATTTTCAATGATGATGATATTTTGGATGAGTGGATTCGTGAGGGAGAACAGCCGATGTTACCACCAGATGACTTAGGTTGGTTAGATGAAGGTATTCGTCATACTGACAAAAGTGGCGGTGATGATGGTGATGGCGGTGATGATGACAGCGGTGATGGTGGTGGCGATGATGGTGGTGAGGGTGATGGTGGTGAGGGTGATGGCGGCAGTGATGGTGGTGATGGTGGTAATGTTGAAGAGACTCATGGTGTTGGTGGAAGCCAACGAGATTATGCTTTAACATGGGATTCACAATATTATGCCACACAAGATACAGATTATGGAGGCCGGGCGGGGATTTCACAGCAGCGTAGGCATTTGGATCGGTTGGTCGAATTCAGTTCTAGCGATGATTATTCGAGTGGACATGATTACTACTCACATGGTCATCATAGTCTTGAAGGCCATTTACAGGGGTTGGGTTTGACATCTGGCCAATATTCTGGCACTGATTATTCTAGCACTGGTGATTACTCTACTAGCAGCACTGAATATCGAGGTTTTGGGTATTATCACCATGGAGCTGATATTGCACAACCCCTACCGCCATATTACTCTGATAGTGGATCCTCTGGCCAATCATCTCAGCCTACAGGATCTCACCCACAAACATAGCATTATCCTTATGGAAACTATATGCCTGGTTTCTATACTTATCGCGGACCAGATGATAATGATGATTTGGAGCCTCCTCGTAATTCAATGTGGAAATGACTATATTAGCAGGTACTTATGAATTATTTTGTGCAATTTACTATATTATGCATGTATTTTGATATTTTTCTACCGACGACGCTTGTATTTATGCTTTCACGTTATGTTTTGAGTGTTAAGTGATATGTTTTGAATATGTGATGCATGAATTTGGATGTTTACATTTTTTATGATTTGTCATGATTTTTTCATAATTTTTTTGGCGCTCTATGTAGCGTTTTTTGCGTATCGCCTGAGTCCGATCCGAGTCGCCGAGACCGATCCGTCTCGGTGCCGGCCGAGTCGGCGGCCGAGACCGAGACTTTGAACCATGTCTCGTAGTAGTACTCGTCTCGAGCCAGTGTCTCCACGAGCTCTCCACTATCTAGGGTAAGCAAACCCCGAGGAGTCAGAATCTTCCGATAAGTACAAACAAGAGAGAAAATATGTGTGCATAGCATGTATATATATATATATATATATATATATATATATATATGAACAAGAAAATGACATGCAATATGCAGTTACATGAAACTTATTTTCGTTACACAACCATATATTTGTAACATGAATTTATTATTGAAATCTATCATATAATATGTCATGATAAATAGGCATTCACAAAAGCATAAGTATAGTCATAACATGGAGTAAGCCAGGTATGACAAGTATAACTTGATCAGTAGTAATCATCATAAGGGGTTACAAATTAGGTGAGACTACCACATCTGTCACGTGCAGTAGATGTACCCCATCCTACGCCTACTACGCATGTCAATTGGGTCCAAGACGCGAAAACAACTGTGTTCCATGCCACAATCAATTCCTGCATATCAACCAATGACTATCATTGTTTGAAAACTGTTAGTGAAAAAAGCGTTTGTGTATCCTAACGAGAAGTCATGACAGGAGTAATATAGTATAATAGTATATATTTAGAATGAGCCATCAATAACCCATGTCACAAAGTGACATGCACATTGTAATAACACACCACATCTTGTACATATGTAGGGGTACTGAAGGTACATTTTCTTAATTTTCACCATCAATTTTCCCATATTAGCCCCGTGTCTTGTTTTTTCAATAAATTTTATTATAAAACATGAATATCCTTGCGCAGACCAAATACCAAGAACAGCTATGCCACCATGTCTTTATTAAGCCCATATAATCACCTTGTACTAATTTTTCAAGTAATTTTAAGTACATGTTTCACATAAGCATTTATCCATGCCATTTAAAATTTTGTGTTCATGTTCATATTCATGTCATGTGTTTATGTCCAAGATGTTTATGTTGTGATTCTTGTTTTATGGTGTCTTTCTACGTGATCAAGATCATTCATGTCGGTTATTTATCGTTGTAGCAAATTATTCAAGCATGGTCTATACGAGTAATTAACTTGAGGCATTATCAATAACATGCGTGAAAATTCAATATCGAATAATAACATGTCTCAATATATCTATAATCAAGTTCATGATTTAAATTTTGAGATTAGAAATCTATTTTAATAAAGATTTTGGTTTGGATAATCTAAATATCAACTTCTATAAATTTTTATATTCATTGGTGTTATGTTGAATGCAATTATTAAATGTGAGTATACATTTTGAAGTTGAAGTTGTTAGGGTTTATCAGCTAAGACACTTTCTAAATTTTTTTTAGAAATTAACTTTCCAAGAAAGTGAATATAAATAAATTAGTTGCATAATATACACATCTAACATTATGTTATCCCCAAGTTTCATGCTAATTAGTGTGAAAAATAATTTTTCGAATTTGAAACATGTGACAACGTCTGAACAAAATTTCAGTCCCAAGACTAAGAGTTAAACTCAAGATGTCATCTAACAAATTAAAGATTCCAACGAAATTTTATAGACATATTGTAGACTTGTTATACTACATCCTATAAAAATTTGAGATTTTTTGGGATTATCATTTAGGAGTCATGTTTTTCAAAATCTGGTATGCATGACAGAATTTGAGAGACTCCGACTTCGGATCAAGGTTTCATCTATCAAACAAGGTCGGATTTTAATGAAATTTTATGGGCATATTTTAGACTTAGTATATTATATCAAAATTTCAACCCTTTTGGACTTATGATTTAAGAGATGAGATTTATTTTTTCCCCATATTTACAGTTCAATCAGAACAAAATTACAGAACATATTGGAGTTAAAAAAAAAGAATTGCATTATGACCATTCAAACATAACTTATTAAATTTAGGACATTAATTTTATCACATAAAATAAATGTCAGATCTAGTAATATTATTCATGGCAATCGAGTAGCAATTAATGAACAAAAATCAATCTACGTGTTCACTTTATGTTACGTTATTAGCAACTTAAAAATTAAGTTTTTGCCACTAATTGATCTCAATAAATTTCTCATGCATGATTATAATTCTAAAATAAGTAAATCTAGTTAACTAATGAAAAAGATCATGGAAGAGGGTCATAGACATGATTTCTATTGGATTTAGCATCCAGAAAGGAAGGGGACTCTAGGTGCTTGCCGTTTGTTGAAATGTCAAAAGCAACTTGTAGTTTTTCTCTAGAGTTTCTCTTAGCAATTCATCTCCTTCTTTAGCTCCTCTTTGACCTCCTAAAACTGAAATTTAGATTTCTTTTTTTTTTTTTTGAATTTTCGTTTAGGGTTTTCAAGGGCACAAAAGAGAGTGTTTAAATAGACCAGAGGTGATTTTTTAGTGGTTTAAGTTGGGTTTAGGGTGTAGTTTGGGTTTGGCCCAAAATTTGGGGTATTTGGATTAAGTTTGAAGTTGATTTGGGTGTCTTTTTGGATAAGAAAGAATTTTGAACGAATTTAAATTGATTTTTTTATTTTTATGTATTCATGGATTTAAAGGGATAATGAGTTAGAAAAAGAATTCTATTTGGATTTGGTTTCTTACTGGTTTTGAGTATGAAAATTTAAATCTTATTGGATAGTAACTTAAGTTATGGGCTTTGCATCACAATATTTACGATTACTAATTATTATCTTTCCTATTTATTTATTTATTTAATGCCTCTTAATATCACCTAGTTTTAGGATATTACACTACGCTTTCACATCTACAAAATTTGGTATTGCAAATAATTATGTTTTTTTTTCATTGTCACAAGTGATCATCTACTATGTATGTTTTGGTGAATATTTCAAACTCTACTCTTCTTTTGTATTTTGGTTATATATAATGATTTTGAATTTGCAGCTAATTTTTGGTTTTTTTTATTTGTAGTTGAATTCTCTCTTTGAGAACTATGACATTTGTTTTAAATAGTCACTTTCTTTCACCTCTCTAAATTTTATTTTGTTGTTTGTGTTTTTATATGAACTCTTTATCCATGCGGTCTTGAGTACGGACATGTGGTTATAATAGGACGGGTGGTTTTTGTTTCTTATCCATCCAATTTATTTCATAGTTGTTTCTGTTTGTATAGTAAACCTAATTTCATTCTTGATTAATGTGTTTGACCTGAGTTTATCCATTTGTAGAATTTTATATCATTTCATATAATTTTATGATATTTATAAATTTTAGAAATAAAATATAAAAAAATCATGAGGCCGATACCTCACGTCCGAGGCTTACACCTTGCCTTATAAGGAGGTCCGACGTTTCGCCTCGCATTTTCGCCTTTTCAAACACTGTAACATATATGCTAAAATTTTACTATTATACTTTTTTTATGACTTTGCAGAGGCTCTTCAACTTTGTATAGAGTAACTCAATGTACTACACTTTTTATATCGAAAGATATTTAAATTTATCATAGCTTCATTCAAATAATATTTTGAGACATTTTCCCACTAGGGTATTTGATATACATATATGAAGCAAAATAAATATATCAGACATGTAAGAGGAAGAAAGAAGCATATGAGAAACATAAGACACATGTTAAAGAAGTTATGAGTATCCTAAACTAATATATATATATATATATATATATATATATATATATATATATATATATATATATATATATATATATATATATATATATATATATATATAATTAACATCTTTGAAGTGTCCGAGAAGTGTATGAAGAAGTCTCAATATCCTAATTGGATACAACTCCATAGTAGAGGTATCCGTGCGACATTGGTTGGTAGGCCATCACCTAGCCACATACTTGGTTGTCAAACCATTCTTTCTCACATCAAGAGTTGATATATTGTTGAAATCTAGATGTAAAAGTGGTTCACGGTTCCGTGGAACTGGCTTTATTTGGAGTTTTTACTCCACTGTAAAGTTTATTTGATGGGAAGAGGCTTGAATGATGATGATGTCACCGATAGTGACATCCATTCTACCATATCATATGTTAAACAAGCAAAGCTTATTTGATATTTACATATATACACATGCATACACGCACCAGTTGTGTTTTCACACACAGTGATTTTCGACCGTTAGAGTATCATAATAAATCCTCACCTTTGATTGAGAAAAAGAGAGCCTCAATTAAAATTTTCAAACCATAATAAGATTGGTGTGTTGAGAACCTCAATTAAAGAATTGCAAATCATAATAGAATTTGATGTATTGATAAAAGAAATCCTCAATTGCAAAAGATTTCTAAATCAATCCTACTCCTGGCTGAGAAAAGAAATATCCCAATTGATAACTTCTCTCAAGCTTTTTCTATTCTCTCAATATTTTCTTTCAACCGCTATTTCAAAATTTTAACTTTCTACAATTAGTCAAAGTGAAAAAAATAAGTTTCCTTTCCTCAATTTTTTACTCTAATCATACTCTAATTGTGAAACCTATTAAATTTCAAATACTCATATAATTTCTCCTTTATATGATCCTCTAAGACGCTTTCCTCATCTAAAGAAAGAGAAACATAGGTAGAAGAAGGAAAGATATAAAAGACAAAGTAAGTTTATAATTTTTGTTAGATTCTCTCTTTTTTCTTTGACTCTTTTTTCTTTTTGAATATAGTTTATTTGATAATAAATATATATATTTTGTTCCAGAATTTTTTATGAAATTTGACATATTCCCACTTAGACAATTTTGTTTGATTATTATGAATTTGATAGCAAATTTCCTATGGAATTTTATGAATTAATTTAAATTATAGGAGCTATCAATCAATTGTTGGTTCATGTTGGGAAGTCGTTTGGTTTTAGAGGCACTTTAGGAAGAGAAAGGAAAATTTGCACGTTTCATATTTAGTGGGACGAATTTCATAAAAAGAAGCTTTGTGTGGTGAACTGTATTAGATCGGAGGCCCAGTGAACGAGCCTTGTGCCCAGGGATTAGTCTTAGGGATTCTTCTTCGCAAAAGACAACATATTTGTCCTATTAAGCTTATATAATTCCTTTTGTATACCTTCTGTCTGTATTAAGCTTACATAATAACTTTTGTATACCTTCCGTCTATATTTGCTTAGGTCTTAATCCTCTTCAAATTTGATAATCCCCAAGTAGTATTGAGCACTCATCTTTTAGAGTAGGTTCCTCAGCTTTAAGAGTCCATTCAAATAGTCAGTAAGCAGTGTATTCTTTTAGTTGATTAACACTTCTTTTACTGTCAGTATTCACATTCTTCTTAACTTTACCACTTACCTGCCTCTTTCCTCAAATTCATCTTATTTGTCTGGGTTTGCATTATTACCAAGGCAAATATTTGTTTACCCCATTGGTTTTGCATCCCATGTGACCCCCCTTTGGCTTTTTTCTTTGAACCCCGCCCCCCTCGAAACATGTCTTTTGTGCGTCCCACCCCGTCATCCGTATTTGAGTGAGCTGGTGTATTTGGGACAAATTCCCTTTGTGCCCTCCCACTCTCATCCTCTTCATTTGTCTTCTCCTTCATCCTTAAAAATCTAAGAAACTCATTTTACCTCTCCTTCTCAATATCTCTGCGCAAAGGAACCCAAAAGAAGGTTATCCTTCTTTCATCTTCTATATATTTCAAATCTAAAAAGACCTAGAACATTTCCTTTTTGCCCATCCAAATCTCACCCTCTTCTACATTCATCTCTCAAATTTGAGAAGCTAAACCCAAAAAACCCATTTTCTCTAGCTCCAACACTCAGCTCAAAAAATCCCAGATATCCAAAAATGACACATATTTCTTCCCTGCTTTCTTCTCTTTCTCTTCTCCAGCATCCTTCCTTTGTTTCACTGCAGATCATATCGAACAATAATCGGTTTTTGGTAGTTAGATCATAATTTCCCCTATTAAAGTCCTTACTAGTGCACCAAAACTTTGAAGTTGTGGTAAGGGTTGAGAGTCTTTTTATATTCTAACACAACCCCTCAAGTCGAGCGCCCTTTTTTGATGTGTTGAAACATGTGTTTTTTTGTGCATCAATATTTTTTTAATATTTATTTTAAATGTGCGCCTGATGAGAACTGAACTTGGATTGCTTTTGGTCATTAAAGTCCCTGCCTCTACTCAAAATCTTCGAAATTGTGGCGAGGGTTGAGGGAAATATTTTTATATTCTAATATCTCTATTGAGCTTATCAAAGATGTCTCTTTTTACAAAGAAAATCTCAATTTTGCTCATATAAGAGCATAGATTTGATGAAAGATTGAAGTTTTCTTTTACCACATTTTTGTAATATGTTAAGTATTGAAAATTTTCATGAAATGAGTTCTCTTTAAAGGAGAGAAATATATAGTATCGCTTCTTTGTAAACTGCCTACTTATACAAAATGTTTAGTTTTTACATAAACTTTATTTCATTGTAAATTATCTACCTTTTCCTGTTAACAATTTTTAAATCTTAATTTCACATTGTTCAGTTTAATTTCTAAAATGTCTATTCATATATGTAAACCACCTACATTTGTTATAAATTGTCTTATTTTATCCTTAAAATATTTATATTTACATATAAAGTATCTACCTTTATTTTATAATGTCTATCTTTATTTCTACAATATCTATATCTACATGTAAGCTATCTATTTCTATTTTTAAAATATCTAGTTTAAAATATTTTAAGTTTACATATAAATTATCTACCTTTAATTTAAATTATCTATCTTTATTTCTAAAATATCTATATTTATATGTAAAAATATCTATAAATTGTCTACCTTTTCAATATATCTACTGTTTATATGAAACTGTTTACATTTTAGTTCAGTGTATTTATTTTTACTATCTACCTTTAGTTCAGTATTCATATGAAATATATATCTTTTAGTTAAGCATATTTGCCTTTCTTATGAAATTGTGTGCCTTTTAGTTCGATATGTTTACCTTATGTATAGAACTATGTACCTTTTAGATTAATATAACTTTCTTTCTTATGAAATTGTTTACATTTAGTTCAAAGGTTCAATATGTGTACCTTTCATATGAAATTGTCTACCTTATAGTTCAAAATATCTACCTTTAAGATCAGTATATACGTTATAAAATTGTCTAATTTTTTGTTCAACATGCCTACCATTTTTATGAAACTCTCTACCTTTTATCATTGTTTTAAATATCGGCCGATATATCGGTATACCGGCCAGATATACTGGTATTTTATCCAAAACGATACAATAAGTGCAAAAATTTACCGGATATCATTTTGGACCGATATGGGCCAATATATCGCCACGTGGCCGATATATCGGCCAATGCCCGAGATGAAATATCTGATATATCGGCCGATATAGTTACTTATTTGGATAATTATTTTTTTCTTGAGAAATTGTTTTATTTTTGTTTATGTTCATTGTGGTATTTCAATGATGTTTTTATTTGATGTTTGGATAATAACTTATTTCTTTTAATAATATATTATATGTATTGACTATTGATATATCAACCGGTATTTAGTACCATATCATGATATATCACCTGGTATCCGATATATAATTTTACCGACTGGTATATCGTCGATATCTGATATTTAAAACACTGCTTTTATGTTAGTATATATGCCTCTTTTGTGAGGTTTTTTTTAAAGTTCAATATGTTCATATGAAATTGTCTAGCTTTTAGATCAGTTTATCTGCCCCTTTTAGGAAATTGTTCATTTTTTAGTTCAATATCTCTACTTTTCATATGAAATTGTCTACTTTTTAGTTTAATATAGTTGTCGTTCTTTTGAAATTATCTACTTTTATTTCAATATGTCTACTTTTCATATGAAACCATTTACCTTTTAAATTAGTATATTTGTCTTGTGAAATGTTTAGTTCATTAATTTTTATATGAAATTGTTTACCTTTTAGTATATCTAACCTTCTTTCTTATAATATTATATACATGTTATCTCAATATATCTACTTTTCATCTGAATTTGTCCACCTTTTATTTCAATATATCTAACTTTTAGACCAGAATATCTGTTATGAAATTGTTTATGTTTTATTTCAATCTGTATGTTTACATTTCACATGAAACTGTCTATTTATTAGTTTAGTTCATCTACCATTTGGATGAGTATTATCCGCATTTTCATGAAATTTTCTATTTTTTTTAGTTCAATATATCTAACTTTTATTTGAAATTGTTTACTATTTAGTTTATATATATATATATATATATATATATATATATATATATATATATATATATATATATATGTCTTTCTCGAAAATTGTATACGTTTTATTTCAATGTCTACTTTTCATGTGAAATTATCCGCCTTTTATTTGTTACCCAACCCCTGTCAAATTGGCATTCTAATTGCTTTATCTGAAAAAGCATTTTTAATATATTTCCTCCTATATTAAGTAGAAAATCTCGTTATTTTTATTTGCTAATTAAATTTTGTTAAAGAAAAGATAGACAAATTATGACGTGCTTAAAAAAAGTTGACATTTTATAGTAAGGTAAGCATATCAAAGATCTAAGGTTAGACTTCTTGATACGCAAAGACCTTATGAGATGTCTGTTGATTTTCAGTCGTGATGTCTTCCATTGTTAGTGGTCATTTCTCTCGATGGTATCGCAACTCTTCGTGATCCCCTCTCTCCACTTCGTCGTCGAAAACTTTTCCTGGCTTATGGGCTTTGAGCTTTGAACCTCGCAAACCCCCTCTTCTATCAAATGGGGCTTAAAGGACTGCCAATTCGTAAACTCGATTTGGGGACTCTATTAGTCCCAGGGTTCGAAATTTGACCGAGTTGGACTTGGCTCGACCGAGTCGTAAACGGAATGGTAGTCGCGAACCCGATAACGCGACACGTTCAACGTTAAAGTGAGATTTGGTGGAATCGGCCTTGAATTGGTTGATTCGGCCGAGTCGACCTGAGTCAACTCGGTATCCCGAGATGACTCGAGTCGACTCACTCGAGTTGAACGAGTCAAGGCCGATCCGGGTCAGTGGTGTAAACCCGACCCGTTTCTTTGTGCATAAAAGGGAAAAAAATAAAATTGGATCTAGGTTTTACTCGATCTTCACTTGCTCGTCGTTCGCCCGCCTCCAGCTTCAGGTAAGTCTCTCAGACTGAGAGAGTGTGTGAGCAGGTGAGACAGACAATCTTTGTCTTACCCCTGATCTCTCTCTCTCTCTTGTTTAACTTTCTTGTTTAACTGACAGCCCTCTCTCACACTCTCTCACCCACCCGATCTCTCTCTCATTCTAGGTCTTGGTCTCACCCCCTTTCTCTCAGTTTAAATCTAATTTAGTATAATTTTAATTTAATTTAATAGTATAGATCTAGGATAATTTAAAGTTAATTTAGAAGTATAGATGTAAAAATATAATTTTATTTTGGTATGTTTCTACTGACGACTCGTGTATTTATGTATTCTCTTTATGTTTAATGTTCTAAGTGATATGTTTTAGACATTGATACATAAATATTGATATATATATATATATATATATATTAAGATTTATCTTGAATTTTTAAGAATTTTTTGAGCTTTCTATGTAGCGTTTCGCGCGTATCGGCCAACTCTGTTTCGCGACGTCGCGATCGATGCGTCTCAGTGCCCGTCGAGTCGGCGACTGAGACCACGACTTTCAACCATGATTAGTCCCGAGTTAGAATTACCAGCATTAACTGCTATTGCAGTCTCAAATCTCACAAAATTTCATGTTATCTAAGTCCTACAAGAGAACGCAAGGTGGACAACACGATATTATTGGTGGCAATTTCACCGCCTGCTCCCTTTTTTGCATGTTAATGAGGGTACCTATCGGGTGTCAGATGTTCTACCCCATTCCCAAAAGGGCAATGCGAATTATGAAAATACCAAGTACCTCATATTGCCATTTGGTGAGGAAAGGAGGTAAAGAAAGTCGGGGGGGGGGGGGGGGGGGGTCTTAAGAGAGAAAAAAAGGGGGTGGGGTTCGCATGCGCCGCCAAACCTAGCGAGTAAACAGAATTTTCCCTACTACAAGGTTCTAAATATCGGATATTGGGATCGTATCGGATGGGAGTTTTTCATATCGGATATCGGGGGAGATATCGGGGATACACGCGCATATCGGGCGTTCATATCGGACACTATATATAATAAAATATTGATAACTAAAAGTTGGTTTAGTGTCATAGATATCATCTATCTAATAAGAATGATGTAATATGCATGCAAAGACAGTAAAAAATAATGTACATTTGCACGCTGTCATGCAATAAATAAGTTATTTCATACATGCGATGTACCAGGCGATTTATCGGCCGATATTGGGCGATTTATCGGCCGATATTTCAAATATCGGTCATTTTTTGCTGCAAGCGATATGGCGAACGATTTTCCCATATCGTATCGGCAGCATGTAAAAAAAAGAGATATTGGATGATATCTCGGTCAACTCGGCCGGTATTTAAAAACAGGGCCTATTACGAATTAAGAGTTGAGACCAAGTGACCAAGATATATGCCGTGTGTTTGTTCACGTTGACTCAACACCTTCCCACTTCATCCGTCCAGTTCTGACCCTACTGTGTATTATCTCTATCATCCTTCTATATAGCAGGATCATGATAATTGAATCAGTCACATTTGGGATCACTTGGCTGTCCATTTTGACCAAGTCACTGAAAGTGCATTCTATTATCCTTTATTTTCTCCTAATTTTGGTCCCTATCTTCAAATACTGTCTTCATTTAAAGTTTGGAGTTTGATCTTCTCCTCATCTTATCAGATCTATGTTATCGGCAAATAATAGACACCACCAAACCATCTTCCTTGAATAAGCTGTAGATGCATGCATGACAAGAAGAGAGAGATAAAGCCTTAGTGCTGACTTTTGCTGTAGTATCCTGTAATGGGAATTCAGTAGTTGCAAACAACTTTCTCTGGCAGTATTCTCCTTAATAAAAGAACTTTCTTGTTACCAGCGGATTAACTGTTGTGATGCACACGCTTTCATCAATAAAATACCAGTTGTCAGTAATAAAATAGCCATCGCTGTTAATTATATACGCATAAAAAGAAAATCGTCTCTCTGATGCAGAAATCGTGTCTTAATCTGTTTTACCGCCCTGTGTCATACTTCATATTATCACCTGTGAATTTGTACCACTGTTGGTGCTAGAATCTCCACTTGTTTGTCATTTTGTTTCTGCAATTTCGAGGCACTAAACACTACCCAAAGAACAAACAATATAAATTTACAATAATTTCTTTTTTACCCTGTACCCAAAGAACAAACAATATAAATATGAGTGGAGAAAGCTGATCCATGTGCCCGATCCGGCGTAATTCTCTTTTGGTTCATCTAGCCTCCCCAAATACTTGGGACAAATGGCTTTAGTTGTTGTTTGTTGTTGTACTCTGTACCATCCCTCCTTCCTCACGGATGATGCTAAACTATGAGTGCAGTAGATGTGTATGAATGTAGATGTTAATTCTCTCATTTCTTCTATGTTATAGGTGGAAGCAGATGAAGCATATATGAGTAACGAGAGCACATTGGCCAAGTTAAACACTTTTTTTGAAGATGCCTGTAAATCATCATGTGAAGGAATAATGGCAAAAACTCTGGATGTTGATGCTGGATATTGTTCGTCAAAGCGCACTGATGCTTGGTTAAAGGTATTTATTCTGCAACATTTTGGCTAAGGGGGCATGTTTGTTTGCTGGAAAAAGGCTGGAAAAGAGGTTGAGAAATGAGAATTTCTGGCCCCACAACACTTGCCATGGCTTTTCTTGTTTGTTTGACAGAAAGTGAATTGGGTGGAATGATGCTCCACATCAGCATTTCATGCTGTCAGGATTCCTCTCAAAACGGGCTAAAAACGAGTGGAAACCTGACAGCCAATTCTTTTATGATTTTTTTTTTTTTTTTTTCAATTCTCTCATACAAGGAACACTAAAAAATCGTCATTATTGCAAGAGGTTTTATAACTGGGTTTTGTTGCAACCAAAGAAAGAGCATTGAGAGATGCTGCTGGACCCACCGTGGGTCCTGTTCACTCTTAACATTGGCCCTTTTTTTCTTCAGGTCAAGCGTGATTATGTTGAAGGAATGGGTGACAGTCTTGATTTGGTTCCAATTGGTGCTTGGCATGGGAATGGAAGAAAAGCAGGATGGTATAGATTATAGACTTTCTTTTCTTTCTTAATTGTTCTTTTCATGGAATCTTTTTATGTTTTTTCCTATTGAAATGGTTTTCTTCCTGATTGCCATGGTTCAGGTACAGCCCATTTCTTATGGCATGCTACAACCCTGATGCTGAAGAGTTTCAAAGTGTGTGTAGAGTCATGTCTGGTTTCTCAGATTCATTCTATAAAGAGGTAAGTGCAATTTGTGTGTGAAGTTCATAATGACAATTCAACTTAAATTATATGTCCGCTAAAAGTGATGTCAGTTTGCAAGATAAACCATTTATTGAACTAGTCGAGCTGTTCTACCTTGGGCTGATCCAAATATATATTGAGTGCTGTCTAACCGGTTTATCAAGGGGGCAGAGCTGGAGATTGGGACATGGTGGATACACCAGTGGACATGAAAGCACCGACTTGAGATGATGATTTGACGGGGCATGGCATCGAGTCCTTTAAAAATTAGGGTGGCAATTGGGTCTTGCCGGGCCATTATTGGGTCAACCCATTTATGGCTGACCTGCACTGACCCATTTAACAAATGACTTTTAACTTTTATGACCCATAACCAACCTGCATAAACCTTTTGTGGGGACAAAATCCTTTGTTTTAAAAGCAAGGTAAAAGTGAGGATTAAAACTCTGGCTAGCCACAAGTAGGGGTTGAAAATGGGTCTTGACCCTATGGATCAAACCCGAACCCAATTCGAATATTCGAATATGGTTAACCTTAACTGGGTTTGGGTTGTATTTTGGGTCAACTCATCCAATTAATCACGTCAGGGTCCGTTGACCAATTAATCCAACTTGATCCAAGTACGTATTTATATATTTTATATAACCATATGAGTAAATAATAGGCTAGGTAAAATGATTAGTACCTTAGTTTTATTGGAGGTGGCAGTGGTTCTAGTCCCTCGTTTTGTAAGATTTTAGAATCTTTTTTATAACACATGCACACACACACATTAATATATATAATTGGTGCTGCTTATGAACTAAATATAACTCAATGGATTGAGAAGTTATAAAGTTGAGATATAGTTTAAAGGTTGTGGGTTTGACTATTGGTTCCACTATATATATATAGAGAGAGAGAGATAGACTTGTCCTTCTAAAAGGATTTGAGGTCGAATACTTCACACTAAAATTCAACTCTCCGACATTCAAATACAAGATCCACTTCGTTAAACTTAATCTATATTATTTCAAGTATTTATAAACCAAAAATCAAGTGTTTTGAATACTTTTTGCTCATCCATCAAGTAGGGAAAAAACGGACGACCTAAATAGTGAGTTGGTTAGATCTATGTCTTTAGACATACAAATTCTCGATCCGGCCATTTCATTACGATCTAAACATTTAAAAATCCCTACAAACCAATATATATATATATATATATATATATATATATATATATATATATATATATATATATATATATATAGTGAAAAATGTATCTCAGCCGCCAGCTGAGAGAGACTCTCAGCTGTCACTTTAATATGGTCACAAACCCACTGCAACTTGGTCGCAGCCCACTGTAACATGGTCGCAGTCCTAAAAAATCATATAATTTTAGTGTAATTAGGACTGCGACCTGGTAGCAGCTCTCAGGAAAAGACTGCGACCTTGGTCGCAGTCTTCAGCAAAAGACAGCGACCATGGCAACAGTTCTCATAAAACCACTGCGACATTGTCACAGTCCTCATATAAAACTGCGACCTTGGTACCAGTAGTCAAAATAGTGGTTAAAATTTAGCCACTTTGCGCCAGCTGACAGAGTCTCTCTTAGCTGGCGGCTGAGGTACAGATTCCTCATATATATATATATATATATATATATATATATATATATATATATATATATATATATAGTGTCCTTCCAAAAAGATTTGAGGCCAAATCCTTCCCACTCAAATTCAACCCTCCGACACTCGAATACAAATCCACTCCGTTGAAGTTGATGTATGTTATTTCAAGTATCTATAAACCAAAAATCAAGTGTTTTGAATATTTTTTGCTTATCCATCAAGCGGCGCAAAATGGACGGCCGAAAGTAGTAAGTTGGATAGATCTATGCCTTTAGACACACAAATTCTCGATCCGGCCATTTCATTATGATCTAAACATTTAAAAACCCTACAAACTGATTTTTGTAAGGTTTCAAATGTTCTACACTGTTAAACTACCCAACTCACTATTTAGGTCGTCCGTTTTTTTCCTACTTGATTTATTCAAAACACTTGATTTTTGATTTATAGATACTTGAAATAGTATAGATCAACTTCAACGGAGTGGATCTTGTATTCGAATGTCGGAGGGTTGAATTTGAGTGGGTATATATATATATATATATATATATATATATATATATATATATATATATATATATATATATAGTGTCCTTTCAAAAGGATTTGATCCCGGATCCTTCCCACTCAAATTCAACCCTCCGACATTCGAATACAAGATCCACTCCGTTGAAGTTGATCTATACTATTTCAAGTATCTATAAACCAAAAATCAAGTGTTTTAAATACTTTTTGCCCATCCATCAAGCGACGCAAAATGGACGGCCGAAAGTAGTGAGTTGGTTAGATCTATGTCTTTAGACATAGAAATTCTCGATCCGGCCATTTCATTATGATCTAAACATTTAAAAACCCCTATAAACTAATTTTGTTAGATTTCAAATGTTCTACACCGTTAAACTAACAAACTCACTATTTAGGCCGTCCGTTTTTTCCCTACTTGATGGATGGGCAAAAAGTATTTAAAACACTTGATTTTTGGTTTATAGATACTTGAAATAGTATAGATCAACTTCAACGGAGTGGATCTTGTATTCGAATGTTGGAGGGTTGAATTTGAGTGGGAAGGATCCGGGATTAAATCCTTTTGAAAGGATACAAGTCTATCTCTCTCTCTCTCTCTCTCTCTCTCTCTATATATATATATATATATATATATATATATATATATATATATATATATATATATATATATATATATATAAGAAACTGAATAGATCATACGACAAATCAGTGATTTGGGGTTGGTTTCAGGTAACTCAATTGCGCATGTATATGACCCAAGTAATACTCGGGTTGGGGTTTGGCTCGGATAAAATGCTAATACGGGACCCACCCTCCCCAATTGCCCCCTACTCACAAGGCAACCGAGGTCACTAATTGTTGGGCCACTTCTTTTTTTGTTATGTAGTTCAGTTAGTTTTATTACACTTTCTATTTGTGCTAGGTGGTGCCATTGGTTTTACTTGTCACCTATATACCGTATACACATTGAACTATTTTTCTCTTAGAAGAAAATGTTATAGTGCTTGGGATTCGAGCTTCTACCAATTGTGAATAAATGCAAAGAACTAATGTTGAGCTATTTATCGCATGCGGTCTATTAACCTGCAAAATATGTAAAGAACTTATACGGGTCATTTCAGGCAAAAGGCTCATGCATTTACCTCTTCCTTTTTTTTTTTTTTTTTTGGGGGGGGGGGGGGGGGGGGGGGGGACAGGTTGGCTCGTTTATGGACGATACCAATTTAACCTCGATCAATACCCGCCATGTAATTATCACAATTCTAATATTAAGGGAATATGGGATAATCCATTTCCAAGGTAGAAACGCCAATAATTTAATGATTCTATTCACTAACTATATCGAAAATATATAAAAATTGCTAAATTAATTTCAAAATAATTTTTTTCTACTTCCAAAGCTCCATGGCGTAATCTGAAACCCATGCATACTCCAAACTATGGCCCAAAACATTTACAAAATTACCAGTAATGATGATTTAAAGAAACTTTTTAAATCCTTTATAATATTATGATAAGAAGTAAATTAAAGACACAGAAGTCACAAATAATTCCTAATATTTAGAAAGCATCGAAAATTCTATAGTGAAAATCTCTAGTTTCCACTCAAATGTAACTCAAATTGCTTCATGGAATCTCTGTATCTCTAGTATTCCAAAAAATTGTGATATAATGGTAACAGTTATGCAACTTCACAAATAAATGAAAACATACCAGTAATTTGTACTAACCAAGCTATAAAGAGAGAGAGAGAGAAGTAAATTTTTGTTTAGGTAAAAGAATTCCTCTTAAATTGAGTTTCATATAATTGTGCATTCACAATTAAATAAATAAGTGCTTGAAGACTCAATTTTCTTAAAATTAAATTTCATGCACATGGAAACTAGGGAGATGATATTATCTCAATACAGTAAACATTGCACATTCTGGTTGACTTGGCTATGTTGCAATTGATATAAACTCGTGGGGAGAATAATTCCCATAAATGGGAACCCGATAGTCACAAATATATGATATTTTTGGCACATGCAATGCACTTGTGTAAGCAAAATATTCATTTTTTTTAGGTAGAGATTTAAAAAGAAAAATATGGTCGATAAGGTATGAGTAAAAGATTGTGAGCTATTAAATGCATGGGGTCCATATAATAATGACATAGCTAATGAGAGAGTTTGATATAGGACAGGAGAGTAAGGGCAAACTTGCAGTAGTATGTATTTTGACCTTTTTATTTGGGGATGTGTCAGATGGTCCATCAATCAAATTGCAACCCCTCAAAGGGTTTGTATTGTAATAGTAGAGATATACGTACAGCTTGAGCCATGTTTGACATCCGATCATCTCATGAAGACTCATCTCAATCAACATTTAGTACTTGATAGTTTCCCAATTCCCTTGATGTTTATTCTGATAGTTTCATTACTCCCACCACCTATTTTATCTAGTCTGACCAGATGTTATATAAAAGCTCAACAAATCGAATGGTTTCTTCAAAATCTCTAAATGAAATATAAATTCTGAGCTAAATAAAAGGTTTGTATATAATAAGCTGCTATTATCTTTCAATTTCATCTTATATTATTAACTTGATGGGATTTGGTAAAATGGACTTTCAGATGAAAGAATTCTTTTCTGGTGAGAAAATTTTGTCCAGAAAGCCTCTGTACTACCAAACGGATGAGTCACCGGATCTATGGTTTTCCCCGGAACTGGTCTGGGAAATTAGAGGCGCAGGTGGCACACACTGAAAACTCTTCCCTGCTTTCTAATTTTGGGTTGTTTGGTTCAACACACCACGAGTCATTTCATTTGGGATTGCTTTGTTTTTTTACTTTGCAGACTTTACGATCTCTCCGGTTCATCATGCTGCCGTAGGCTTGGTCCATCCATCTCGAGGCATCTCGGTGAGACTTCCGAGGTTTATCCGTTTAGTCCCAGACAGGAAACCAGAGGATTGCAGCACAGCGGCTGACATTGCTTGTATATTTAATTCTCAGACTAGAAAGATGGAGGTTGGCACAGGACATTGAGATCTACCACCTCTTTTTTCTTTTTCTATATATATTTTTTTCCCTTTTCCCCTGCTTTGTACAGTTCTAGGGTCTATTGTCATGTCGTCTGTTTTAGCCTGGGTGTCTCGTTTGAACCCAGTCTCTGTATAATATATCTCACCTCGTTTAATTTCTCATCTTTTGTTAATGGAGCTTTTCTGCCAATATTTTGCTTATTTGCTTGGAATGAAAAGGTATACCAACTTTAGTGAAAAGATTGCATGAGAATTGAGGGGCAAACTATTGTGAAACTAGGTCTCGACTGCCTCACTGCAAATTCAGCCATTGCTGTGTTTGGTAAGCAGGAGTGGGTCTGGGCTTGTTTGGTGACAAGAGGCAGCTCAAGAGTTAATGCCATCTCTTGCTAATTTTTGTCCAATGGTTTTTCTTTTCTTTTTTTTTTTCATTTTTTTTGGAGGAAGCAAACGAGTTAAATTTTGTTAGAGTCAGCAAGTAATTATTACTTGTCAAACCACATTGAAATTCCCGAGTACTTCTCAAAATTGCTCAAAAACCATTTAATTTTAGAGTTGCTAATTCCATCAAAATCTTCGATTTTTTTTTTTTAATCTCTATTCTAAATTAATTCTTATCTACATGTATTTAAATTTAATTCCTAATTCTATTCTACCAAATAATCAATCAAAATTTAACTCCCAATTTCTACTATGATTCATTTTCACAAATTCATAACTGTTTTGCTCGTCAGGGTTGCAATTGGTAATGGGAGCTTCGGAGTTTGATGATCTTGTTTGATAACAAGAGTTTGGCAATTGGATGCTAGCTCTTGCTACTACTGTCAAAAACTCAAAAATGGATGAAAGGAAAGGATAAAGTTGGGACTTTTAAAAGCATTCATGTATTTAGACATAATTTTTTTTGGAGAGAATTTGGAGTTGGCAATTTGCTTACTCTTGCTCACTTTTGATAGGAAGATGTAGTTGCCCAGCTCTTACTCTTCTTCCAAGATTTTGAAAGACAACCTCTAGGCCTGTTTGGTTAAGGGTGAAAGTGAGGAAGTGAAGAAGTGAGAAAGTAGTAATAGTTCCCTTTAGGATTTGAGAATTTGTTAGTAAGTTTTTTAGTATTTGAATGTTATTGAGAAGTGTGATTTAAAAAGTGTTATGCTTTTCTGATATCTGGATGATAATGTGAAAGTGAAAAAGTTGACCACAAAGTTGACCGCAAAATAATATTAAAATAAAAATTAATTAAGAAAAATAAAAAATGGACTGTAATTAAAATGCGAGTGGGATTTACATGATTAAAAAATTAATTGTTTTGTGCTACAACTTATTACAAATGAGATTTACATGACCACAAAATTAATTGTAACACTCTGAAAGTGAAGAAATGGTTGTGTAAAAGAGAAAAGAGAAAAGGAAAAAAAAATTTCTTATTTTCCTTTCCGCTGTTTGATTGTTTTCTTATAGATAGGGAAGTGAGCAATTATACTTCCAATTTCCTTACTTCCGCCCACTTCCTTGCAACCAAACACGCACCAAACCACTTTCAGAAAATTATTATTTGAGTCTTACAGGTAATCTAGGCACACATTTTTAGAAATCTCTGGGATCCAAGTGTTTTTTGGGAGGCCAAAAAGACTGGTTGAATCACAGGCTTTTTGAAACTTCGTCATTGCTCAATACAATAAGCCAGCGACACTAATCCAACAAATCAATAATTGCTCAATGTAACAGCTCCACAGTCCGAAAATAAAATTTCCAAGACGAAAATAATTATTTCACAATTCAGTAAACGCTATATCCCAAAAAATAATCAACCCAGGTGTGATAAAACTCAGCACACCACGAAACAACAGCAAACTAAATCAAGATCGAGCAAGTTGCTATAATTCTTCAGACTTCATTTTTGCGTCGTTTCTTATGGGATTTGTTCGTCGGCCCTTCAGATTTTCTTTTGTTAGAGCTATTACGCAGCTGCTTCTGCAACCAATGCAAATCAAAAATATTTTGTCAGGATATCTTTTCTTCTTTTTTCATTGTGTAGAAATGATGACAACAAAGAGCGATAGTTGATAAAGTGCTTCAAAAAATTAGTGGCGAATGTTGTCGGTTGTATAGCTATACGAGAGAGTACTTAAAAATTAAAAAAGGGTGTATAAGAAAAGGGCTTGCCTTTTTCTCCGTCGGCTTTGCCGCTGACGTCCTTTATCTTTTTTTGCTTGCACAACTGGTTCCTGGAGAGGGAGGGAGGGAGAGAGAGAGACTATCATGACCTGCGAGCTTTTTAACGTAAACGAAAAACACACACTAACAAGGCTCCGATAAAAGAGTGACCAAACAGTAGAACCAGTTTGTACCCTGTCATCAACTTGTCATTAAGTGTTATGTAGAATGCATTGTTGAGGCAATTATTGACGAGATGATTTTGCCATAGAACCAAAAAAGACTAACTGAATTTGGTAGGAAAGAACTAAGTTTGCACGATTTATATCCGAGCAATCAGGGTTGCACTAGGAAAGAGCATATTAGATGGGAGAAGGTAGACGTATTGTACGCAGTTTGGGAGAAACAAAGGAATGCTGCCCGACCTCCATCTAACATTGCTAAAAATTGCATAACTGATGATCAAAAATAAAGTATACATATTATATTTGTGTAACTTGGGTACCTGAGCGAGAGCAATCGTTCGAACATGCCTTCCGTATGGGTTTCCAGGTCCTCCTCAATCTCACCGTCACTGTTAAGCATCAACTTCAGCCTCCCCTCACCAAGAAGCTTCTTTGATCGAGCATGCCTCTGTGAACCAAAAAAAGATTAAATGGAAAAAAAATCAGTAATGCACCACTAACATTGACATGAAAAACCTTTGAAGCATGGAATGGAAAGCAGTTTGTATGTATACTGTCAAAAAATAATGCCAGTGCTCCTAGCAAAATAAAAAATATAATTATTAATTAGTCATATTTGGAAACAGGTGTGCGGACATGATTATGCGCTTTCAAGCACATACATATATACTATCCATAACTCTGATAATCTCTCAAGGTGGAATGAACAGATTTTAGATCATTTACGTGCAGATTCATTCTGTTTAATATTGGTCATAGAAAGCACCAAATATGAGGTTACCACTACACCAGAACAAGCTTGAGAAAGATCAATGGCCAAAAACATGTTAAAGCTTCAAAAGCTTACCTTAGAATTAAGGTGCGCCTTGATAGTCTCCTCACTCAAGCAGACAATTCTTGGGCAGAGCCTGCATTTGAACACTGATTTGCATTTCAAAACACAGTCAGCAAAGTCAGCTTGAATGGAGTTGTTCAGGTTCAATGTCCTGTTCTCAGCTTTTGGAGCTCCCTCTTCAGTTTCTCGAATATTGGCTTTCTTGACGAGCCTACCATCGACCTTTTGACCATCTCTGTCAATACTTTCTTCCTCACTAGTAAGCAAACCTAACAATGGGTTGACGCAGTTATTATGTTAAAGTGATATTCTACTAAAGGGTTAACAAAGATGAAACTAATATAAGATTGCATTCCTTTGACAGATTATTCATGAATACAAGATGACATAAGAGCTATAATGCCTTCAGAAAAAGTTGACTGGCATGATATTCACTGATGTGTTCAAACTCAATACCAGGTAAAAGTATCAGGATAGAGCTACAGTCCATAAATAGTAAACACATATTAGTTATATAGGATCACACAGGCAACAGACAATGCCATGATTGTTGTTGCTATATTTCAAATGTGGAACTGGCTCACAGGCGACGTTAACAACCACGACACTTCAACCAATATCCGTGACTGAACCTCTGGACTATGTGCGCATATTAACTTCTGGGTTTTTCATTATTTATATATGGGATGCATATTTCGTGGAGCCATAGAAAGTTGGTAACAACCATTCCAAGTATCCATGAATAGAGGAGCTAAACACACCATTTGCTCATGCACACACAAAGATATTTTTGGGGCAAACAAATTGGGAATCCAAACCATTGATCAAGATCTAAACATTTCCAAATCTTTGGGGTTGAAACATCCTAGCCTCCTAGGCCATATATCTAAACAACCCAACTACTTTGGCCATCCATTTTGTGCCTCCTCGATGCCTAGGGAAGAAAACTTGAAATCATTTGATTTTGGTTATCAAACACTCTAATTGGTGTAGAGACACTAAAATGGGGTGGATCTTCAGTTTGGTTTTCTATCAATAAATTTGAATAGGAAGGATTTGCTTCCAAATCCTCCATAAAGAAACCAAGTCTATCTCGATGTGTAGAATGTGCATCCACATGAGAATGTGCACATATTTTCATGACTCTTACATAATGGAGCGGAGCTACACCACATGAGAACAACTGTACAGACTTAAAATACAGAAAAATAACAAAGAATAATCCTATGCAGACAATGGTATCACAATGGACAAGAAACATGAAACTATAGTATGTTTATCATCTTATCAATGTGAGTTCATATTGTATCCCAGCGAATACACCTCTACATGGGTGGATAGCTAGACGAATTGCTATTACGTGTTTTGGACTCTGTTCATTGTGGCTGACATGTAAAAGTGGTAGCACAACCGCATTCTTAAATTTGAGTAACTATCTAACATGCTCAGACTGATCTTGCTATGTGTGGATTTATAATCATTACATGGTCAACACAAAAGTAGTCTCTCCTAGACTTTTCCTATCTCTACCATTGATCTTGAGATGGCTGTCATATGTATTATCTCCTCAGACTGATCTTGCTATGTGTGGATTTATAATCATTACATGGTCAACACAAAAGTAGTCTCTCCTAGACTTTTCCTATCTCTACCATTGATCTTGAGATGGCTGTCATATGTATTATCCTGAAAGATGCTTCAATCAATATCATAAATGCAAAAAGGGGACTTCACAAAAGAATTGGTTTGGAGTCCTTTCTTTAACCAGGCCTAATACCTTTCAGAGGAACAAGAAAAGTCACACAATTGATTCTTCACATTATCTTGCCAAGGTGTTTAGAGAGGCATTACAGAAGTCATGAAGGGGCAAGAAATAAATTTGCTCACCAAAATCTCCTACAATAGGTACCAGAAGTCAAGAAGTTGAGAATACAACCTTAACAATGCATATGATGAATTCCCTTGCAAGTAATTTCATCTCAAAAGGGTACACGCACATACACACTCTGAACTCTTACAAAGAATGAATAAAGACATCTTTTGATAGCACGCAATATTTGTCAGCTTAACTGGTGTACCAATCAAACGGGAATATGGACAAATTATCACTATTTATCACCTGGAACGCACCAGTTTATGCACATTCAGTGAAATTGCATGCATTTGTAATCTGTTCTGTATTAATCAAATAAGTATTCCCTGCTAAACAGGCAAATTGATAATTTACCATATTTCTCAATCCGGATGGTATCACATCACTTCTTATTGAGGAATGTGATTCAGTTGGATTTTGCATATATATGCATCTAAGATGAATTTGGTTTCCTATAACAGAACTCATCATGCTACCTCTTTGTCAATTTCTACCCGAGTCCAGATTTGATGTTTCATTGCATACGATTGAACTGCAAGACCAAAACATGTAGTTTTTACGATCAGTCCCTCAATGTTACATGACCTTATCTGCCTCAAAGTTACCTTTGGCTGGTAACATGGCAACAACTAAAAGGGATATTGGGTAGTCGCAAAATCCTGGTCCTCTAGTGTGGAGCATCTTATTTCATGGCCACTCCAGTTTGATGGAGAAGGCCTGAATCATGATGGTGATAGTTAATCATCCCTACTAACTGAGTACAGCAAAGAATTGAGTAAAAACAAGCAATACCTGAAGAATCCACTTTAATTTCGTTCGCAGAGCTATCTTCACTCTCATATCCTGAACCTGAAAAGAGATGCAAAAAAATAAAATATAGGTTATGATAAATTGGAAGAATTGAGGTACTACAAAGAGGCATAGTTGTATATCTTGTTTTCGGAATGCATAGTGCAACCAAAATATATTAAAATGAAAGAAACAAATGTAAAGACAAGAAAAGTTCACATAAACCCTTGAATAGGATATTGAAAAGAATTCCTGGGCCCCAGCAAAAAGTTCCAAACATAAATGGAGTCCACGTGCTTAAATAAAATAATTCAAAAGATATAAAATCCAACGTGACAGATATTGAGATGTACCAGAATATACTATCAATGAGTGAAAAATACAAAGTCAACTCTAAATAGACAAAACAAATCCTAAACCACCAAATATAAATAAACAGAAATCACACTCATTTCAGACAAATTCCACGACTCAAATAAATATAACCACTAAAATGACAAATCATACGTACAAATACAACGAAAAGTAAAATCAAGCAAGAAACATTCTTGAATTCTTCCCCACGCCGGTGAAATCAATCAGAAGCTTTAAACAATCATTTCATATAGGCTAATTTTTTTTAATTGCACAAAAACAATAACCTATAAATATAAAGAAAATATGAAAACACAAAGTAAAATAAAAACAAATAGAATAGCAGTAGCAACCAAAAATGTTCATGGCCCATGTGATATTTATCCACAAAACTTAAAAGAAAACAAACATAGAGAACCTAAAGAACCTCTGGAATCAACAAAACTCAAATAACCTATTCTCAGTGACAACTACTAAAACAACAAGAACAACGACAAACAATAACAAGAAACAGTAAAGACAATTCTGCCAAAAATAAAATCTGGGTTTGAAAAATTAAAAAACTACTTTCTACGTCTTCAACCCATGCTTATTTAGGTTAAACCCTATTCCCTGACACACCACGAACGACTATACTGTATCTTCTTAACGAGGCTTCATTAGTCTCCAGTGGACACATCAGAATCATGTCAAACAATTCTCCAACTATAGTATCCTTAATTGAACTATCCTGAACTTCTTGTGTGACTCATTATTGATCTAATCTTTTAGTATGTAGCCACTCATCCATCTCAACATTCTCACTTATGTCTGCTCTTAACTGGCGCCCTCATCAATCTACATTGTACATGTCCAACTCTCAAACAATTTTCCAATTATACTATTATTAATTGAAGCTATCCCAAACTTCTCATGTAACTCATAACTAATCCTATCTTCCAGTGTATTGCCACTCATCCCTCTATACATTCTCACTTAGGCTACACTCATTTTTTGAACTTTCCTCGTACATGCAAATTGTGGGACACTGATGCAGACATCTATTCAAGATAAAAGAGCCAAAGAGATGAATCCAAGAAGTCCCAATTCAAGTTGAAGTCATAGTAGGATTTGAGATTTTTTTCTCTTTCTTTATTTTTTTTTAGTTTCTTCATTTTGGTATTTTGAGTTTCTAAATTTTGGAATTGTAATTCTATTTAGATTAGGAGTTTGAGTTTGAGTTAGATTCAATTTTTGTAAAAGACTATATAAAGGCCCTATTGTATCAACAATATTCAATGAAATTTTGATAAAAAAATTATTTGTGTGAGATTGGTTCTCTCTCAAATTTGTGTTTAGGATTAACTCCTAATTTCTAAATTCTAATTTCTTTAAACTCAATTCCCTCTCCTTTTTCTTCTCTCCCAACAGCCTTTCTCTTTTTTTTTTTTCGTTTTCCTCTCCTCACGCAGAGGCTCAACAGCACATGTTCTCTTTTTTCCTTTTCCTCTCCTCACGTAGAGGCTCAACAGCACATGTTCTCTTTTTTTCCTTTGCCCTACAATTCAAGCACAGCACCCTCCTCCACTTCATCTTCTTCGTTGTGTGGTCCCCATCAAAGCCAAAAAAAAAAAAAAAAAACCCTCCTCTCTCCCTTGCTCTCCCACTTGGCTCCCTCACCTGAATGCCGCCAACACTCGCACCAAAGGCGCCCGAAGCTAGCCATCCCCGACCTTCCCTCTTCATCGACGTCATCAACTTCATCAATGACTTCGTCAACTCCCCCAGGTCTCCATCTTCTCCAAGCCGATCTCTCCGCCTTCGGCTTTGCGCCCTTCCCCCTCTTCTTTCCCATCTTCCTCTCAAGTCCACCGATGTCCTCACCAACCTCCATGGCACCACAGCCTTGACGAGTCTCCTGCAAAGAAAGAAGGATGAAGTGAATTCGGGTTTCAAAGAAGCAAACCCGTCACAGATCCACCTTTAAAGATTTGGGTTGTCATAACCCGCAAGGAACATTAGATAACCCGTGAGCTACAGTAACGGGTGCAGGTTACAAAATAGACCGTTATCACACTGGTTTTGTTTTGGGGCTGTAACTTGCTCATCTGGGCTCCGATTCAGGTGATCTTGATACCGTTACAATCGTGACGAAGAGCTCTACGCATACGCATCTTCTCCATGTCACTGAGATTTTCTGTAATTTTCAGTAGGTAATTTTCTTTAACACGATCTCTTTATTTGTGGGTTGATAGCTATCCTTATTATTTTATCGATTTAAACTGCTGCCACTATATTGTGAGACAGAGATTTTACTTGCCATGTATTTGCTGATCATAATATTGATTATACAAGCTTTGCCATCATAACTGGTAGTTGCATAAATATATTTTAGATTTAGAAGGGTATCACTGTGACTGCGGTATTTTGTTAAAACTCATCTGTCTCGTTATTTGTTTTAACTATTTTCTACCCAAGATTGTTTTGTTGGTGAAACGTAACAAAGTTTAGCTTTATCACTGATTTCTGATTCACTCGCATACACCGCTTCACATCAGACACATTGAGCATAACTGGTCAAGGAGCCATCTTTACAAAAAGAAAATATGTTCAACTTAATGGATATTAGATGGTCATGTAGTACTACAGACGCACTTCTCCAATTCAATCATCATGCTTTCAACTTAATAAACATCCACCTCGATAACTGGTCCTACATAACAAAAAAATGCGCACCCCTAGTAGTTTCTGCCCCATAATGTAAATTATGCCATCACTTTTTTCTCAAAGTTTCACTATAGTTACAATGGATATATTCTGCTTTATCCTACTAATTATGATTCCTTTAGATTCTAAACCTCTTAATCCACCTTTTAACTTTAGAGACGAGCCCTTGTGTATTCTCATCAACAAACACCACATCATTAGCACAGTATGCACAATGGGACCACATCTTGAATATGCCCTGTGGGTTTGTTCATAGCAAATTCATAGAAACAAGGAATTCCCCCGATCAGTCATGTCATACTAGTAAAAATGAATGGATTTGTGCACCTCCCATTGTTCTCATGCAAACATACATCTACTGCACATGCTTATCATTAAATCATTTGCATCCTTGAAATAATACTAGTAAATGAAAGCTTTCCCATTCAAAACTAAACAATGTATCACACAGACTTACATACTTGAAAGTAACAACCATGCAGACACTAGCTAAATACTTAGAAGCAGAAAAAGAAAAACGAAACTATGTAAACTTAAGCTCCCCAATAATTCTTAATTTCACTCGAGATATCGCTTGGCAAAGAGTAGATAACAGGGCAGTCTGCAAGCTGAATTTTTTGGCTATTGTTCCCTAAATCTCATCGAGCTCCTTCACAAAAAAATACTTCTAAAACAAACTTTTTACTTTTTTGTATTTATCTTTGTAAAATACTTTTCACTCCTCACCATAACTACAGAAATTTTGTTAAAGAGCGTCATAGTTAACGTTACTATCAGCCTCCCCTATAAACATTGTTGCAATGCAGCAGAAGAGTCCTTTCTAGGGGTGTGAGTTTGAAACGTCTACAAAGCAAATTTGTCTTCCAGTTGAAAAACTGAAAAAGGTGCTACAAAACTCATCACTCGTGGAACCATGTTAACAATGTACACAGTGGAGTAGCTCCTGTTGTTCAATATCCAATTAGATATCATCGCCACAGGCATCTATATCTTTTTCTTAATTCTTCTATTTGGGTTGACTTCTTTTTCAAGCACAATGTTTTTGGGCCTTGGACTCTATTTTATTCTAGAGTTATGTAGTACTTGAGTAAGATTCTGTTTGTCAGATTTTTGGTCTCTAGAACTCAACTTGGTTATTTATGCAGTGCCACAAAAAAGAGCTTGAAGAAAGCTTTAGCTCCCCGTAGCAATGGCGTCCATTGCATATGGGCAGTGAGAGCTACTTTATTGCAAGGTTTCCGATTAGCAATGAGTTTTAAAGATCTTTTCCTAACCCTGCAACTAGCAAGTAAATCACCTTTGGTTGTCATGGACTCAATAGCCTAAGATGCAACAGTGTATACAAGGACAATTGACAATGAGCACTCACTATGATGTTCCTTGACATGGTCTAGTTCAATGTTGAAAATAGCTAACTACGTAGCGCAAAAAAGCGGAATTTGTAGCGATGTAGGGAACTTTAGCCATGTAGCACTCGGAAATAGCATATATACAACGAAGCGTGGCGCTTTTTAAAAAAATGTACACTACACTATGAGTTTTTTTTCTTTTTCTTTTTAAAGATCGGGACTTAAGTTCGCTTGGGGGGATACCGAGCCCCCCCTCGCGAACTCACCTTTTCTAGGGCAAAGAAAGAACTTTGTGGCTGGTTGCGAGCTGTCTTCAGCCAAAATCGACAGCGACCACTCTCATTGAAGCTCAACAAGCCCTAATCCAATGACCCTCATTCGACTCGCTTTCAACATTGACAAGCCCTCGTCAACAAAGAGGTTAATCGGTAAGGCTGAGTTGACGATCACGGTTCGAAGCCTCGGCCGAGTCGTATCCGTCTCAGCACCCGCCGAGACGAGTCTAAGCCCGATTCGAAGAATCCACTCAGAATGACCGAATCGGTCTTGACTCGGAATTGACTCGACCGAGTCGCGATACGACTCGGACTGACTCGGTCGATTCTGCCGAGTCAGCTCCAAGCCAAGGCGGTTCGATTTTAAAAAAAAAAAACTTACCTGGGATTTAGGACTCTCCCGCCTCTGCCGCCTTCCCGCTTGCCATCGTCGTCGCCTGCTCTGCCCGATCTCTCTCCCGCCTTCGCCGCCTACTCATGTCCGCTGCCGCCGCGAGAGAGAAAGGGGGAGAGAGAGAAGGAGAGGGAAACAAAAAAGAGAGGGCAGGAGAGGAAGACGAGAGGGAGAGGGAGAGAGACGAGAGAGGGAGAGAGCGCCAGAGGGAGGGAAAGAGTAGAGAGAGAAGGGAGAGGGAAAGAGACAAAAGAGGGAGATAGAGCCAGAGGGAGGGAGAGATCGGGTGAGATCACCCCTTAGATCACCCGATCTCTCTCTCCTTTATCCTTTTTTTAATTTTTGAGTTTTTTACATTTACCCCCTCAAATCTTTTATATTTCTGAATTTACTTTCAAATCATCATATTTCTCCAATTCCCCACTCAAAACAAATTTGTTTTGGACATGTGATACATGAATTTTGATGTCTATATTTTTTACGATTTATCATGATTTTTTCATAATTTTTTGAGCTTTCTATGTAGCGTTTTACGCGCATCGTTCGAGTCCGATCCGAGTCGTCGAGACTGATCCGTCTCAGTGCGGTCGAGTCGGCGGTCGAAACCGCGACTTTGAACCATGTTGACGATGAAGCTTGATGGAGGACAACGCATCTTCGATCGACGAGGCTTGTTGAGGACGATGCATCTCCAAGGAGGCTGGAGAGAGATCAACTTGGTGTCGACGACCTAAACCAGGTGACGGCGAGCTCAGATCGACCCAACTCGACGATGAGGTGCAATTTTCCAACAATGGTGAGTCTTAAACTCGATCTGGTGCTCCTTTTTTTAAGTTTGATTTGCATTTTCCCAATCTTGTGGGGATTTAAATTGTAAATCCTTGTAGTGATGATTGTGGATCGGGTTATTTTTTCCAATCTAGTGGCTTTATAATGTTTAATTTGTTATGTTGTTAGTGGAGAGAGTTGGCCGAGTAGTCGACCGGAGATTTGTTATTGTTTTTCTCCTTTTTATATTTAAAGTTTTAACACAATTGTACTTTTTTAGTGATTTTTTCTATTGATTAGTGATTGTTTTTGCACTGTGGTATTGAACGACTGTTTAGTAACTTTAAGTGATTTTTTCCGTTTTTGCACTGTTGATTAGTGACTGTTTTAACAAACTTGTAGAATAATGTCAAATCCTCAAGATCAGGCAAGGGAGCAACTTGGAAGAATGATGAACCATCTCAATATTGTTATTATAAGTTTTGCAACCATCACATAATGGGAGGAGTGACTAGATTGAAGCATCATTTGGCCAGAACCAGAAAGAACACCAGGAAATGTCCTTGGTTCCTTCGGAGGTTGAAAAGAAGTGTGTGGAGGCTTTAAAGGGCATGGAGATTGAGAAGGAAAAAAGGCGCTTGCTTGTGAAATGAAAGCATGGGAGACCCACAAGATGAGATAAGTTAAGAATTACAAAGTGGACATGCAAGCAACACTCAAACTCGATCATTTGGACCGTTGGATCAATTTGTTAATGTCGATGCTCACCAAACAACAATTGAGAATAGATACAAGAAGGGGAGAGGTGGTGGTAAGAAATATCGGAAGATGCATCTTTGCATGTGGGTTACTTTTAACAATCTTACAAGTCCATATTGGCAAGAGATGATGACAGCGGTGGGCGATTATGGAGAGGGTTGAAACAACCATCACCATGAGATGACACTCCTTAAAGCCAAGGTGGAAAGCATAGATGCCATCAAGGCCCACATATGGCGGCTTGAGAGCAATATGGATGTACACTTATGTTGGATGGATGGTCGGATAGAAAGAGTAGAAGCTTGATTAATTTTCCTGTGAACTCACCGGAAGGTACTTTATTTTACAAATTTTTTGATGCATTGGATTCGATAAAGAATGGAGTTTACTTGTGGCAATTGCTTGATAATATGGTTGAGGAGGTAGGGGAAAAGAATGTGCCACAAGTTGTTACTGATAATCATTCCTCTTGTGTGAATCGGCAAGAGGCTTATGGACAGTATGAAGTCATTTTATTGGACTCCTTGGGCGCCACATTGCATTAACTTGATGCTTGAAGACATCAGCAAGATGAAAATACACAAGGAGACTCTTGAGCAAGCAAAGGGAGTTATCCAATTTATTTATAATCATCCTTGTGTGCTTAGCTTGATGAGGAGCTACATTAAAAGAAAGGAGCTCTTGAGGCCTATTGTGACTCGCTGTGCCAGATCGTTCTTGACTCTACCAAGGTTGTACAAATTGAAGCAACCTTTAAAGAACATGTTCTCTTCTGAGAAATTCATTAGAGGCACTTGGGCTAGAAAGCCAAATGGAGTGAAGGCAAAGGGAATTGTGCTTTATAATAGAGCATTTTGGGTTTTTTTGTTGTTTTGTTTTAGCACTACAGTTCCCTTGGATATGTCCTTCGGAAGTAGGTTCTAATGTGAGGCCTTCTATGCCTTATCCTTATGAGATGATGGATAGGCCTTCTATGCCTTATCCCATCAATTTCATTTCTTCATGTAGTCCACAACTTGTTTTGTTATTCGACAATTATCTAAATAACTTTAGCAAATCCATTGTAGCTACTTCGTAGGAGAGATTTGGAGAGGATACTCCTACACTAAAAAAAAACTTTACGATTCGGGTTCTTTCTCTCACTGCTCATGCTTCCGGTTGTGAACACAGTTGGAGCACATTTGAGCATGTAAGAAATTTTTAAGTTCAATAAGGATGTTAAGATATCTAGTTTTTATAACCCTCTAATGATGTAATTATAAAATCATAAATTTGTTGCAAGTCCACTCAAAGAAGAGATGCCATTTGGAGCAAGAACACTTGAACTCTCTCTTTATGTAATGTACAACATTAAGCTAAGAGGGAGGAATACGTTGAGAAAGGCACGAAAGTTGGATCCGATTATATTGGATGAAGTGTCCCTAGATGATGAGTGGATTGTAGAATGTGAAACACCATGTCTTCCAAGTGATCATGAATGGTTGGATGAGGTGATAGAAGAGAATGATTATCTTGATGTCACTGCAATAACTAATATAGCACCAATTGTTGAGGAAGAAGAATATGTTAATGATCTTTTGACAACAAAGAAGCAAAGGGTCAATGGTTCTTGAAAGTAAAAAAAAAAAATAATGCCCTAAACTCTTAGAATTTTAGATCTTAAACATGCTTGCTTGAAATTTGAACTTGAATTTTTTCTTTGTGCACCATCTATATGCCATGCAAGAAGAAAAAGGAATCGTCGTTGATGATGGTATGGGTGGCGTGGAGGAGTATATTGATTCAGAGGATACTAACATCATTTTGGAGGAGAATGATTTAGTTATTGAAGATTAATGGAGTCTCTTAAGTTATTCAACTTTGTTTAAGACTTAAAGTAGTTAAGCACTTGCTTGAGGTTGTAGTTTATTTATTGAGCTTTTAATGGGTACTTTTGTTGTTCTTGTCTTAGTATTACTATTACTATTTAATATTTAGTGACAATGTGGTATTTCTTATTTAGTGAGATTATGAATGTTATGTGAAATTGTGAGCTTATGAATTTCAATTTTCTATTTGTGAACTGCGAATTTGAACTATGAATAAGATGCATAAATATGTAGTGCTACTTTTGCAGATTTTATTGTGATAATTGCTAAAAATATTTTCTATTATTTTTAATTTTTACAGATTTTTTTAATATTTGTATAATGCTTGTCCTATATATTACAATTATTAAGAATTGTTTTATATATTTTTTCAAATAAGAAAAATATAAAATCATGTAAACTACACATTATGCAACGCTATTTATCCATCAGGAGGTGAGCGCAACGCATTACACTTTAGCTATTTTCAACATTGGTCTAGTTGTGTGTGGGATACAAAGCGTCATGTACATGGGATATATCCACGACAGATCAAAATTCAAGATAAAGATACGACTTGGATAGATCAAATAACAGAGATAATATATATTACTAGGACGTTCATGTACCTTATGCATCTTGTCTAATATAGTTTCAAATACTTCTTTAATAATCTTAAGATGTTTTTCTTAATTAGGAATTAATTATCTTCCAAAGACACATTATACTAATCCAACCTACAATGTTTTGAAGAGTTGAACATAATCTTCCTTACCAATGTATAAATAGTTTTTCTACATTAGACCATTAGCTCCTAGATACTTTCAAAGCTCAATATGGATATATATTGTCGAGTGCTATACCCTTTCAATTTCCATTGTATCATCCTCAACTTCGCTAAGTCTATATCCTGGCATGAATTGAATCCCTAGATCGTGTCTTAAATATTTCTCTGTTGTTATGAAAATGACTTCCCCATTTTATCCCTTTATTAGAATTATTAGATATTCACATTTTTTTATAGGACTCTTTATTTCTAACTTCTTACATTAAATGATACCAACTACCAACTTCTTGCCTTTTAAGTTCATGCTCTAGTTTTAAGTTCCATGCTCTAATTTTTGGTTGTTTCTTCATTTTAATTTCTATCTTCAAGTTCTACAAATGTCTCGTCTATCAAACCATGTTCTGTGGTTTAGTTTTGCTAGCATAACTTTACAATCTCTCTATTTTAATCTATCAACCCTCATAGCAAGAAAAAATTATATTTGTTTGCAAAAGGAATAAAGGAGCAAATAATAGATTTGTTTGGGAAAATAAACTGCATGACCCATATATAGTAGTAGTAGCAGTAATAAAATATTGGAAAAGAGGCGAAATCATCTTCTAATTCTTCTTCTGTAATCGACCCCATTCATTTTCCACCTCATTTCACTGAAAACTTAAATACCCATTTCACAGAAAGCAACATAGATCCATAAAAATTAAAATTTGTCTCAAACAACAGAAAAAAAATCTAATATTTTTTTTTAAATGGAAAAAAATAGAAATGGCACGGGTCCAGATTAATTAAGGGGAAAAAAGAGTGAAAAGGAAATTCGAACCAGGGGAAGGAGAGCGCCTATTCCTCTCATTCCTATTCTTTTTCTTCTCTGATTTAGCCTTTTCTGCAGCTACTTCATCAGCAGCAGCACCACCACCACCACCTTCTTCTTCTCTTTCATCCTCTTGTAATTCTTGTTCTTCTTCTTCCTCTTTTTCGACATCGGGAATGGAATCGGAATCGGAATCGGAATCGGAGTCGGAGGAAGAGGAGGAGGAATCCGAGCTGTCGCCACCTCGCTTGTAGAACCGCCGCTTTATCATTTTTATTTTTATCGGGGGATAGAGAGTGGCGAAACTGTTACTATGTCCTGCTAGGTTTTCGTTTTTGCATAAAACCCCTATTATATGTGCCTTTAGCATGACAAGCACCCTTTTAAAGGTAGTTTGCAATTACACCCTTCTTTGAACATTCTTAATGAAGTGAGCCTTCGATCAGCTTCAAAAATATAATAAATTTTAGTCGATTATATATATATATATATATATATATATATATATATATATATATATATATATATGTATGTATCCAATATTCAATAAGAGTGTCATTTAATATTAGTATACTGCCATCAGGCAGTGAAACGCCGACCGACAATGACGATGACGGTGAAAGTAAGAGAGGAGGGCGGAGAGGAGAGAAGAGGGGAGGGGGAAGGGGCAGGGGAGACGGACAGACAAATGGACATACAAAATTTGTAAAGAAGTCACGAGAGAAAACCTCTCCTGAATTGATTTTGATTAAGTAACAACCGATAAATATTTTTTGCACATATACTCTCTTTTGTTTTAGATTTCTTGGTGAATAAAAATATGTTTCACAACTAAGACCCTGTAAAGCGCCGCAAAATTTAAATTTTAAGGAAGAACATAAATAATATACTAAAATACACTTCCCCGAAAATGTTGAAGAAGTCAAACTATGTCTAAAACAAGTTTTTTTAAAAAATATTTTATCAAATACAGATATAATTTTCTTGATTTTCTACCACCCTCTTTGTTGCTTGTTTGAGAATGCCCAAAGGTGAAAGGAATGGTGTGCAAGGAAATGTATGTTGTTTCTTTGCCTTCTTATTTATTTATTTATTGATAGTAAAAAAGCTGCCGTAAAGTATTGAACATGAGACTTTTCATAATATAACCATTAGTTATGGACAATCTATAAATGGTTGGATACATGTTCAAAGAAAACTAGTTTTTGTCACTGATGTGAAGAAACTCACAAAACACTATATTTACAATATTGAGACATTTTTCAAGACTTTCCTAATACTAGCTCAAGCTTTAAAAAAAATCATACAATATTGTATTTATAATATGGGTGCCCAACATTTTTTGGATACTAGCTCAAGTGGCATAGGTATCATATGTGTAGCCAAAAAAATTAAAGAGTTATAGAAACTTTCTAAAAATCCATTTATATAAAAAAGCTATTTTTATTATAAAAAAAACTAGCATTCATGTGAAATATAGTAATTTTTTAAAAAATAATGCGAAGAATATCAATTGAAAATATATCTTTAAAATATATTTAAGTAAGAATTACATTCAAAAATTCTTTTATATTTTTATGTATCGGCCCCAAATTCTGCACCCCAGCTACAGTCTAGGTGTGAATTTTAGAGTCGTTATAATATGATACATAACTCAGACAGTGTGTGTGTGTGTGTATTGAGTTGATCCCCTAAAAACAGTTCTTACAAATTTCTATGAGAACTTTAATTTGGGTCGTCGGATCTGATAGAGATCTGATTTTATTTGATTTGATCTATCAGATTCGATGGCTCGCATGAAATTTCTCATAGAAATCTGTGAGAACCATTCTTAGGGGATTATATATATATATAGGAAAATCTTCAAATGAGAAATTTTTCAAAATAAGTTTCGTGAGAAAACTATATAGGAGAAATTTCGTGGATGATCCGAACTGTTCATCTTGATTTACATACTCTAATTAGGTTACTAATAAAAAATTACGCGATTCCGAGCTTTTTTACCCATACATCAAATTACATCTTTATTCTACGGTGAATATAACGTATGTTTTGTAACCACTTGTTGCATGGGTAAAAAGAATAGAAATCTCGTGATTTTTTATTGATAACCTAAATAAATATGTAGATTAAGGTGAATGGTTCGGATTATTTTCACATGATCGCTCTTATAAAATTTTCTCACGGTCTTAGTGTGAGAAAGTTTCTCACACGAAGACCTCTCTCTCTCTCTCTCTCTCTCTTTCTATATATATATATATATATATATATATATAGAGAGAGAGAGAGAGATTTGTGTACTTCCAAAAGGATTTGAGCCCGAATCCTTTCAACTTAAATACAACCCTCCGACATTCGAATACAAGATCCACTCCGTTGAAGTTGATCTATATTATTTCAAGTATCTATAAACCAAAAATCAAGTGTTTTGAATACTTTTTGCTCATCCATCAAGTAGCCCAAAATGGAAGGCCGAAAGTAGTGAGTTGGTTAAATCTATGTCTTTAGACATACAAATTCTCGATCCGGCCATTTGATTATGATCTAAACATTTAAAAACCCCTACAAACCAATTTTTGTTAGATTTTAAATATTCTATACCTTTAAACTAACTAACTCACTATTTAGGCCCTCCGTTTTTTCCTTACTTGATGCATGGGCAAAAAGTATTCAAGACACTTGATTTTTTATTTATAGATACTTGAAATAATATAGATCAACTTCAATGGAGTGAATTTTATATTTGAATGTCGGATATTGGTATTTGAGTGGGAAGGATTCGGCCCCATATTCTTTTGGAAGGACACAAGTCTATCTCTACATAGACACGCATATGAAAAAAAAAATGTATCTCAGCCGCCAGCTGAGAGACTTTCTCAGCTGGCAGCGACTTGGCTGAATTTCAGCCACAAATTCTGGGTGCAACGCTACCATAATTGCAGTTCTTTGTGAGGACTATGCTAGGTAGCAGTATTTTTTTTGAGGACTGCTAGCATGATCGCAGTGTTTTTATGAGGACTGCTAGCATGGTTATAGTATTTTTATGAGGATTGCTACCATGATCACAGTCTTTTTATGAGGACTACGACCATGGTCACAGTGTTTATGTAGGGACTACGAGCATGGTCACAGTGTTTTGTGAGGACTGCGACCATTTGTGAGGATTGCTACCATGATCGTAGTCCTAATTAGACTGAGAATATCTGAAATTTTTTAGGATTGTGAGCAGGTCGCAGTGCAAGCTGAGAGAGTTCTCTCAGCTGGCGGCTGAGCTACAGATACCTATAATGTGTGTGTGTAGGGTTAGACTACAAAATTTCGTTTATTTTTGAGTCAAACTTTTAACGGTTTGTTTTTTATGCTCCGACATTCAAATGCAAGATCCACTCCGTTGAAGTTGATCTACATTATTTGAAGTCTCTAAAAATCAAAATTCATGTTATTTGAATATTTTTTGCTTATCCATCAAGTGGGCACAAGACGGACAACCGAAAGTAGTAAGTTGTTTAGTTTAACGGTGTATAGTATTTGAAATCTAACAAAAATTTATTTGCGAGGGTTTTAAGTGTTTAGATCATAATGAAATGGTCGGATTGAGAATTTGTATGTCTAAGACGTAGATCTAAGTAAAATGATTTTTCAACCGTCCATTTGTGCCTGCTTGATGGATAAGTAAAAAGTATTCAAATGACATGATTTTTTATTTTTAGAGACTTCAAATAATGTAGATCAACTTCAATGTAGTAGACTTTACATTTGGATGCTGGAGCATGGGATTTGAAATGTTTAGTGTTGGACCCAAAAATAAACGTTTATTTTGTAGTCTAATACACACACACACTTATGTATGTATGTATGTTGTTGGAACTTGTTTTGATGAAGATATTTGTAACGCCCCGATCCGGCGGGTACGGAGACGTTACTACGACGTATATACGCAGGTCAGAAATACCCTCACGTATATACGCTAAGCATCAGTACAGGCAAGAATCAGAGTACGGAAGTAAAATGTGCATTGTACATTCCAACATAAGAGTACAGTTACAAAGTTATCACCAGATGTGATCCAATATTACAAGAATATTACATCACCAATGTGGCGCAATTGCGAGAATAAAAAGGGATGTAAAAGTATGAACAGTACAAAAGGGGGCTCAAAGTCATAATAGGAAAACTCTAGAGCCGAACAAGGGGGGCCTGGAAGGATAGGGCTCTGAACGGTCTGCTGGAGATCCACGCTACCGCTGCGCCACTCTGATCAACAACTGGGATAATCCACACGCTCCAAGCTTCAAAACCTAGACATGAGGATCCAGAGGAGTCAGAACTCCCCGGCGAGTGGTGATGCGAAAGCCAGATGGCGAGTATGGATAAGCACATGTGTATCGATAAATCTGGATCATATCAAGTAGGGAAGACTCATAGTATGATCAGATAAGAGCAGGAGACAGGCAGGATAGAATACAAGTAGAAAACAGGATATGAACAGGTATAGTATAATGATCATAAAACCGGACATCCGAAGTAAAATCCGATACAAGCAACCTGGCAAGACATACTGCAAATTCATAGCTGGCATATTTTTATTATTATTACTCGTCTTACCCTGATGTCTAGATATGTGATCTAGCGTCCCAGCGCACATATATCCACATCTGAGTAAAGCAAGATTGTTATTGGAAACCAACGGGGGTATCAACGAACAATGTTTACAGTGTGTCCCGTACATGCCCGAGACTACGACCCAGGACGTTCCATCGCTGGTGTATGGAACCGGCCGCAATGCCTACAGGAGGGTCTTATAGAATGCCCTTATCAAGATGGTACCTGGAAGGAGGGAGCCAGCACTCCCTCGGTCGCCTGGAGGCCCACAGGTCAGACCGAAAGTTTTAGTTGCACAACATGCCTAGTGCCACTGTAAACACGAACATATATTGATAGCCGCAAGTTTCCCCCGACCCGATACAAGTTATCCCTTTTTATGATTTATTGTGTAGTTATCAATTTACGGGAATAGCAGGTGCAAGACATAATCAGGAGTTCAGGAGTACATGAGTACTATAGATTCAGGTCACTGTATATATAATACAGGATAACAAGTACAAGATTCAAGTCACTGCATGTAATGCAGGATAACAAGTATAGTATTCCCGTAAATGTGATAATCACAGGTTAAGTATTAATATGTCAGGAGGCAAGTTATAAGTCATGTCATAATAAGAAGCAAGTGTCAAGTAGCAAGTCGGGTGTCAGGTGATGACACACCAGTTGTCAAATGATACAGACAGGTGTCCAGTATTAGCATGCGAATGACAGGTATTAAGTAAAGCATGACAAGTGTTAACAAATCAAGCATGTACTTTGTCAAGTGATAGAATAATAGTTGAACACGATCAAAGAAAGTGTTAGTTCCAAACAGCATAAATTGTGAATAATACAAGTCGACCAGATGAAAATGGGAAAGTCAAGAGGAAAGCGAGAATACTCGACTAAGTCTTTAGAAGACATAGTGAAATCCCCGATCACCGAAATCCAGGAAATCAACGCGTTAGAGAGAAAGTGATAGAGAGAGAGAAAATCAAGAGAGAGAAAGAGAGAACCAGAGAGAGAAGTACATGGAGAGAGAGTGTGTGTGTACAGGGGGATGTGGGTTTGAGAGTGAGACGCGGGGATCACAGACGCGGGAGTCGCGTCGCGTAGATGCCACAAACGCGAGGTTCGAGACCCGCGTTCAAGTCAGGACACGAGGAGAACGTGGACGCAGACGTAGGTTCCGCGTCACGTTAACATGAAAAGAACACGGACGCGGGCATAGGCTCCGCGTCGTGTTGACACAAGAAGGACACAGACGCGGGCATGGGCTCTGCGTCGTGTTGATACAAGAACGCGTGGATCGCGTTATACAAATATCAAGAACGCGAAGATCGCATTAAGGAATTGCTTGGAAGCGGGGGTGAGTTGCATCTAGCAATTAACAGAGAAGGAGAGAGAGACAAGGAAATAAAAGGGAGACGCAGGGAAAGAAGTGAGATGGACGCAGGGAAGGGTGACGCAAGTTTTGGGAGGAAAATCAGAGAAGACAAGGAAAAGGAAAAGAAAAGGAAATGAAAAAAGAAAGGAAAGAAAGAAGGAAGGAAAATAAAGAAAGAAGGAAATGAAAGGAGAGAAGGGAAGGGGGTGGTAGCCGGCCATGGCCGGAGGTCGCCGGTGGCGGCCGGAGGTGGCCGGAAGTGGCCGGAAGTGGCCGGAGATGGGTGGCCAGAGATTCACATTCAAACTATTAGTGGAGTGCAAGTGTAGTTCATTTGGTGAAAATGGAGTTTTGGAAATGAGGCTTCGGAGAACGAAGCTATACCTCGTTAGAAAGAGTGTTCTGAGGAGAGAAAGATGGCGTGATTCGTGGTGGCCAAGGTGGTGTAGGTAGTGATGGAGAAGGAGGAGAAGGTGGTGGTGGAAATGGATTACTTTGGTGGAAAGAGAGGAAGAAGAAGGTGGTGGAGGTGGTGTTGTTGTGGTTGTTGTTGTTGGAATGGAGGAGGAGATGGAGGAGAAAGAGGTGGAGGAATTGGTGGTGGAAAAAGTGGAGATGGTGGGTGGAGAAGATGGGAGAGATGGCCGGCCATGGGAGGGAGTCATGGCTGCGTTTTGCTCTCTGTTGGCTGCTGTTGGAGAAGAAAGAAAAGAAATAATGAAAGAGAGAGAAGGAGTGGGGGTTTATATATAAAGGAGTTTGGAGGAATTACAAGTTGTCATTGGGATTTCTTATATGCAATGAGACTTGCGTCTCTTGCAAATTAAAAAGGCCGTCCTCATGCAACAAGGACTCGCGTCTGGCAATTGCCCAGACGCGAGGATGAAAACTCGCGTTTGGGAAAAACGCGAATACTGCGTTTACAGAAAGGACAAAGTCAGATTTGACTTGATTGGAGTTGATTAGCAGCGCATTAAATGCAGTATGGAGAGGATCTCTGCATTTAATGATGAATCCAGGTTGGTGAAACTCGCGTCACGCGAGGAGATAGAAAAACAGAAAAGTAGAATATCTGGATAAAATTTCGGTATCTGGGAAAACACCGAAAACTCCGGAAAAGTCCAAAAATAAAGTAGTTTGGAAAGCTTCCCAAAAATTCTCAAAAATAATAAATAATATTTAAAGATTTTTGATGAAATCGGTTTTCAGAAATTCAATCCCATTTTCAAAATAAAAATCATGAAGTCAACCGTCAATACTGGTGTATACCGGGTCGGCCGGATTTTGATAAAATCTGAAAAATCTCAGAAAATACCAGAAAGGAGAAAATATAATTCTAAGAAGTAATATGAAAGCGGAATCCAGAAATTTGATTCCAATTGCAAACTAAAATTCCTGAAATCAACCAGCGATACTGGCCGATACCAAATCCAGTGGAATTTCGATAAATTTAGAAAATTCTCAGAAAAAGTATTTAGATAGAAAATATGATTTTAAGAAGTTACAGGAAAGCCATTTTTAGAAATTCAACTCCGTTTGTAAATTAAAAATCCGAGAATCGGTCAGCAGCACTGGTCGACACCGGTTTTGAAGATTTACAACTTAACTTAGAAAAATTCTAGAAAATCATAGAAAATCTAAAATATTGGAAAACGATGTTTAAAATTAAAATCGGTCAAATCAGAATAGCGGAAAGACCAAATCGAGCAATTCACTAGGATCGGGTTCCCGGTTCAGACTAGGGCTGACTCCGAGTTCACGAATCCAGATCCAAGGCAAAACGATCATATAAATAATTCATAATACAAAACAAATACAGGAAGTAAATAAAAAATACGATCAGAAAATATGAATACGCAACTAAGTACATATTCCGGGAGCGGGGTGTTACACTCCATCCACCTTACAAAAAAATGCGTCCTCGCAATTTCGATAAGGGGTAAAATGTGAACACAAAAGGATAGGAATGAGGATTATGCCAATCAAGATATGAATAACTGTGAGCCGTTCTCCCACATAGACTGAACGGTAAACTTAGGACTGAGACATCTCTGCCTTCTGCCGTATAGATACATCCTCTGACGGTGTCACAATAATACTGATCTGATGTCTACTAATAAAAGGACACTGCCAGAACTTCAAAAGACTAACTCATTCTGAATAATATAAAGTGAGCTGACTTGGTGAGATAATCAATAATACTTCAATCAGACTGCGAACCAATGCTGATGAAATCCATAGAAAATCGTAGTGCTGAAATCCATAATATAAAATCCTGCATGGCATGATGTTGTTCTTCTGCAGTAGAATTACTGATGTGCCACATACATATTAATTCCCCTGGAATAAACCAGAATACCCCAGATAAAGAAAACCTTGATAATGCTGAGTATAAATCAAGAAGACCAATAATTAAGAATTTCTGCATACTGGGCGTTGCTAACTCTGAAAGACGTAGTCAAGAATATAGAATAACTGTGAAGAATTCTGAATACTGACTTCTGAATGATAACCCGACTGCAAATGAAACATGTAGAAGATATCTGAGTCCTGCAAGATTGGTCGAATGGATCATTGACAAGGATCATGGCGATAGCTCAGATACAGCGATAAAACCATGTTCAGCGGATCCATGAAAGCACGCTAGGCAGAAGAAATCCGAGGAACGGGCTAGAGCGCTAAGCACTGAAGGAACTAGCCACGGGCAAAGCAAGCCTAGATGAAGCTATCGCGTAGCACAGCTCAGGTGTTAAGCATTAGGGTGCGGCGAAGCTAACGCTCTGCGAGGCTCGCATATGGCGAAGCTCACGTGGCGAAGCCAGCGCGTAACACAATGCTAAATGCTAAGTACCAGGGTGCAACGAAGCCCACACCCGGTTAGTTCACGGGTGACTAGAACACGACCCTCGCTTGGCGAGGCTAGCGGTACCTATGGTCCACCAAATTAATAAAGACTGCCAAAAGTTAGTGGCTCTGAGAACGCGATCAAGAAATCACAAGAATTGAAACGAGTCTCGAATACTGTTTTCTAAATAATAACCTGACTGCAAATCAGCTCTGAGAATGCCCGAGTTCCATGAACATAGTTGAAGAAATCATGATCGCTATTGGAGTAATAGAAATGAAAAATACCATAACTCTGTCTGCCAGAAACCCTGATTCTGGAATATTGTTTTACACTGACGCTCCTCATGTAATGATACCGTCTATCTGATTATATAAGCGATGACTACTCCACTTGATGTACTGGTCTCCCACGATGTATCCATAAATACAAGAATATAATGCGAGGCCGAAGATCTGTTCAATATAAGACAATGTGATGTACCAGAGCTGAGGAACGTCAGAACATAATGAGAGCAAACCACATCTGCTCTGCTGTTACCTCACTAGTCTACGCATATCTTAAGTTGGCATAAGGATTATGAAAATCAGAATAGTAAAAATAGAAGAGATAGGAATCATGAAATAGGGAGGTAGACAGGACGGATTAAGATTGGTGATGATAGGGCAATGAGAATGATATGATATGGAGAATTTACCAACTCCCGGACATGCTAAAATAGGGACAATGGTTACGGTCAGTACTTTCAGGGTTCCTTTTTCAGATATTGAGCATCCCTTTTTGTTCTCACTCCATCATATTGAGCATCCTGACTTCCTTTCCGTCAGATTATATGTTTGCCTCCTACTACCATGTGCCCTAGTTCTTGATCTCCTTTGTGTATGACTCCATGCCTGATGCTGAGGATGAAGCGAGGTTATTCTGCCAGTAGGTCCTGGATTCTCTTCCAATGGTGGTACTGGATGAGTTGGTCTGATTGATGCGATGTTCTTGAACAGACAGTTACTTTTCAACTAATCTCTGGACCCGCATACGACATAATTCATAACTTTCCTGGCGGTTGCATCGTAGGTGCCCGGCTTCAGACAATACCCACATGTCATATGCTGAAGGCAAGGTTGGAGGGATGGTTCAGCCAGTGGTGCATCCAGAGGCCTGTCTGAGCCTTCACTTCCATCAAATAAGAGGGTCTCTTACCAACTTCATCTGCATCTCATCCTGATCTTCCTTCTCTGGGTCCATTCTACTTCCCAGATGATGACAAAAAAACTTGAGAATACTTCTTGGGCAGCTTGGGAATAAGAGACATCTTGATCCTTATCTTCATTTCTCATTAAAATATTACTTGCTCGGTTCTTCTTGTCATCCACCATGTAAGACAGCGACCGACTATGCCTTAGGAACTTTGCAGCGCACTTATTTACAATTCAATCTCCTTACTGTAATTTGATAAATCGTTCATTTCTTTCTGAGCTATTACAGAGAAGAATCTTCTCATAGAAATCCTTCGAGAACTGGTTCCAAGTGATGAGCTTTTCTAGTCTTGCTGCTTCCGCCAACCACCATATCTTAGCTACATCTTTCAACTGAATCTTGGTCATTTTCGCTTGGTTCTCATCAGGGACCCGAGTTGACTTCAGAAGATCCGTCATATTTATCGGCCACTGCTATGCATCCAGGGCTCCTTCATACTTGAAAAGATTGCCGGTTGTAATTTCCTGAAATCCAACATGTTGCCTGGCTTATGTTCCAAGAGTACAACCAACAGCCTTTGGTGCACCTTCGTCTGTTCTTGTTAGTTTTTCATCATATTTTGCAGAAATCATCTCAAATCAACACTTCCTCAATTAGGGCCACTCTAAGAAGAACCAGAACCGTTATGATTCCCCCGTCTTTTCATGTCCGAGTTGGTTCAAGAATAACGAGAAACTGAAGTATGAAAGGATGGGAGAACTTCAGAATTCAAGGGCAAGATTATCAAGAGAGAAGGGATAACTTTGTACGGGTAGTTGAATTGTATAACCACGACTCATGCATTCAAGTTGCAAATTTCTTTACCATTAATTTGCCGACTGGTTGTACTGAGGATGTGAGAGCCTAGGCTCTGATACCACCCTGTAACGCCTCGATCCGGCGGGTACGGAGACGTTACTGCGACGTATATACGCAGGTCAGAAATACCCTCACGTATATACGCTAAGCATCAGTACAGGTAAGAATCAGAGTACGGAAGCAAAAGGTGCATTATACATTCCAACATAAGAGTACAGTTACAAAGTTATCACCAGAGGTGATCCAATATTATAAGAATATTACATCACCAATGTGGCGCAATTGCGAGAATAAAAAGGGATGTACAAGTATGAACAGTACAAAAGGGGGCTCGGAGTTATAACAGGAAAACTCTAGAGCCGAACAAGGGGGGCCTGGAAGGATAGGGCTCTGAACGGTCTGCTGGAGATCCACGCTACCGCTGCGCCACTCTGATCAACAACTGGGAGAATCCACACGCTCCAAGCTTCAAAACCTGGACATAAGGATCCAGAGGAGTCAGAACTCCCCGGCGAGTGGTGATGCGAAAGCCAGATGGCGAGTATGGATAAGCACATGTGTATCGATAAATCTGGATCATATCAAGTAGGGAAGACTCATAGTATGATCAGATAAGAGCAGGAGACAGGCAGGATAGAATACAAGTAGAAAGCAGGATATGAACAGGTATAGTATAATGATCATAAAACCGGACATCCGAAGTAAAATCCGATACAAGCAAACCTGGCAAGACATACTGCAAATTCATAGCTGGCATCTTTTATTATTATTATTACTCGTCTTACCCTGATGTCTAGATATGTGATCTAGCGTCCCAGCGCACATATATCCATATCTGAGTAAAGCAAGATTGTTATTGGAAACCAACGGGATATCAACGAACAATGTTTACAGTGTGTCCCGTACATGCCCGGGACCACGACCCAGGACGTTCCATCGCTGGTGTATGGAACCGGCCGCAAGGCCTACAGGAGGGTCTTATAGAATGCCCTTATCAAGATGGTACCAGGAAGGAGGGAGCCAGCACTCCCCTTGGTCGCCTAGAGGCCCACAGGTCAGACCGAAAGTTTTAGCTGCACAACATGCCTAGTGCCACTGTAAACACGAACATATATTGATAGCCGCAAGTTTCCCCCGACCCGATGCAAGTTGTCCCTTTTTATGATTTATTGTGTAGTTATCAATTTACGGGAATAGCAGGTGCAAGACATGATCAGGAGTTCAGGAGACATGAGTACTATAGATTCAGGTCACTGTATATATAATACAGGATAACAAGTACAAGATTCAAGTCACTGCATGTAATGCAGGATAACAAGTATAGTATTCCCGTAAATGTGATAATCACAGGTCAAGTATTAATATGTCAGGAGGCAAGTTATAAGTCATGTCATAATAAGAAGCAAGTGTCAAGTAGCAAGTCGGGTGTCAGGTGATGACACACCAGTTGTCAAATGATACAGACAGGTGTCCAGTATTAGCATGTGAATGACAGGTATTAAGTAAAGCATGACAAGTGTTAACAAATCAAGCATGTACTTTGTCAAGTGATAGAATAATAGTTGAACACGATCAAAGAAAGTGTTAGTTCCAAACAGCATAAATTGTGAATAATACAAGTCGACCAGATGAAAATGGGAAAGTCAAGAGGAAAGCGAGAACACTCGCCTAAGTCTTTAGAAGACATAGTGAAATCCCCGATCACCGGAATCTAGGAAATCAACGCGTCAACGCGTTAGAGAGAAAGTGATAGAGAGAGGGGAAATCAAGAGAGAGAAAGAGAGAACCAGAGAGAAGTACATGGAGAGAGAGCGTGTGTGTACAGGGGGATGTGGGTTTTGAGAGTGAGACGCGGGGATCGCAGACGCGGGAGTCGCGTCGCGTAGATGCGACAAACGCGAGGTTCAAGACCCGCGTTCAAGTCAGGACACGAGGAGAACGCGGACGCGGAAGTAGGTTTCGCGTCACGTTAACATGAAAAGAACACGGACGCGGGCATAGGCTCCGCGTCGTGTTGACACGAGAAGGACACAGACGCGGGCATGGGCTCCGCGTCGTGTTGATACAAGAACGCGTGGATCGCGTTATACAAATATCAAGAACGCGAAAATCGCATTAAGGAATTGCTTGGACGCGGGGGTGAGCTGCGTCTAGAAATTAACAGAGAAGGAGAGAGAGACAAGGAAATAAAAGGGAGACGCAGGGAAAGAAGTGAGAGGGACGCAGGGAAGGGTGACACAAGTTTTGGGAGGAAAATCAGAGAAGACAAGGAAAAGGAAAAGGAAAGGAAATGAAAAAGAAAGGAAAGAAAGAAAGAAGGAAAAAAAAGAAAGAAGGAGATGAAAGGAGAGAAGGGGAGGGGGTGGTAGCCGGCCATGGCCGGTGGTCGCCGGCGGCGGCCGGAGGTGGCCGGAAGTGGCCGGAGATGGTCGGAGACGGGTGGCCAAAGCTTCACATTCAAACTATTAGTGGAGTGCAAGTGTAGTTCATTTGGTGAAATGGAGTTTTGGAAATGAAGCTTCGGAAAACGAAGCTATACCTCGTTAGAAAGAGTGTTCCGAGGAGAGAAAGATGGCGTGATTCGTGGTGGCCAAGGTGGTGTAGATAGTGGTGGAGAAGGAGGAGAAGGTGGTGGTGGAAATGGGTTACTTTGGTGGAAAGAGAGGAAGAAGAAGATGGTGGAGGTGGTGTTGTGGTTGTTGTTGTTGGAATGGAGGAGGAGATGGAGGAGAAAGAGGTGGAGGAATTGGTGGTGGAAAAAGTGGAGATGGTGGGTGGAGAAGATGGGAGAGATGGCCGGCCATGGGAGGGAGTCATGGCTGCGTTTTGCTCTCTGTTGGCTGCTGTTGGAGAAGAAAGAAAAGAAATAATGAAAGAGAGAGAAGGAGTGGGGGTTTATATATAAAGGAGTTTGGAGGAATTACAAGTTGCCATTGAGATTTCTTATATGCAATGAGACTTGCGTCTCTTGCAAATTAAAAAGGCTGCATCCTCATGCAACAAGGACTCGCGTCTGGCAATTGCCCAGACGCGAGGATGAAAACTCGCGTTTGGGAAAAACGCGAATACTGCGTTTACAGAAAGGACAAAGTCAGATTTGACTTGATTGGAGTTGATTAGCAGCGCATTAAATGCAGTATGGAGAGGATCTCTGCATTTAATAATGAATCCAGGTTGGTGAAACTCGCGTCACGCGAGGAGATAGAAAAAGAGAAAAGTAGAATATCTGGATAAAATTCCGGTATCTGGAAAAACACCGAAAACTCCGAAAAAGTCCAAAAAATAAAGTAGTTTGAAAAGCTTCCCAAAAATTCTCAAAAATAATAAATATTATTTAAATATTTTGATGAAATTAGTTTCAGAAATTCAATCCCATTTTTAAAATAAAAATACTGAAGTCAACCGTCAATACCGGTGTATACCGGGTCGGCCGGATTTTGATAAATCTGAAAAATCTCAGAAAATGCCAAAAAGGAGAAAATATAATTCTAAGAAGTAATATGAAAGCGGAATCCAGAAATTTGATTCCAATTGCAAACTAAAATTTCTGGAATCAACCAGCGATACTGGCCGATACCAAATCCAGTGGAATTTCGATAAATTTAGAAAATTCTCAGAAAAAGTATTTAGATAGAAAATATGATTTTAAGAAGTTACAGGAAAGCCGTTTTTAGAAATTCAACTCCGTTTGTAAATTAAAAATCCGAGAATCGGTCAGCGGCACTGGTCGACACCGGTTTTGAAGATTTACAACTTAATTCAGAAAAATTCTATAAAATCATAGAAAATCTAAAATATTGGAAAACGATGTTTAAAACTAAAATCGGTCAAATCGGAATAGCGGAAAGACCAAATCGAGCAATTCACTGGGATCGGGTTCCCGGTTCAGACTAGGACTGACTCCGAGTTCACGAATCCAGATCCAAGGCAAAACGATCATATAAATAATTCATAATACAAAATAAAAACAGGAAGTAAATCAAAATTACGATCAGAAAATATGAATACGCAACTAAGTACGTATTCCGGGAGCGGGGTGTTACAATGTTTGTGAAGCATTTCATTTGGAGCTCTATCACACGACTATTCAAGAGTTCTTCATGAAGAGAGTTGTTTATGATATGTTTTGTAATAATTAAATCGCATGTCAAAAGCCTTGATGCGCACACACATATCATAGTCACTTAGTCGACTTATACTCCTTTCAAGTCGACTAATACATTGTGTAGTCGACTTGAACGAAATCCCTAGTCGACTAGTCTTGTGTCCAAATGAACCCAACTCTCTGTTTGTCCTGTTAGTCGACTTAACAGAAAACATAGTCGACTAATAGACATTTGTAGTCGACTAATCATTTCCCCTAGTCGACTAATCTCTGGCCTAGTCGACTTATAAAATAGTTGTGGTCGACTTGGTTCAGTTATCCAGAAACCTATCACTTGAGCTTATTTTGACCTAGTCGACTTATACCCAATATTAGTCAACTAATCCAGTGAAATTTGCCTAGACTAGTCGACTAACCCAAATGGCAAGTCGACTATAGGCAGTTTTGACTGTTGGACAGTTTCTATTTTCTGGTATTTTTCTGCAACGTTCCTCAACGTTTAAACTTTCAAATTGCACCTATTAACTATCCTAACTAACCCTAGAGTGCAGCTATATATAGGGTTGCTAATCTAAGACAAAATACCAATCCAAATCTTTAGTTTTCTGACCACAAAATTCTGCCAATATTCTGGTTTTCCTGAAAACTGTTCCCACTTCAGTTCTTCACCAAAATCCTATTCTCTAGTAAGGATCTCTGAAGTTCCTCCTATACTAGCCCTTGTCCACATTCACATACTGTACCAAGGCCTATAGGAAGTGTTGTAATCCTCAAAGAAATCATTATACAAGAGCGTCTTCTTGGTGTAGAAGAGAAGTTGTACAAGGTGGTGTTTGTTCTCTTGGTTGTAAGAGAAGGTGTACACATTTGACAAAGGGAATTTGTCAAGTGGTGTGCATGGTGTTGATTTTGGGTGTACAAAGTCAAGGATAAAGGAAAATCTCAAGCGGGTGGCTTGGGGACTGGATGTAGGTCACGAGGACCGAACCAGGATAAATCTCTCGTGTTTGCGTTTGTCTAACTTTTCTGAGATTTACTTTTCTTTTATTGCAAGTTCTTTATTTATTTAACCTTAATTCTTCTTTGTTTTAGTATATGTGTTGACTTCGTATTTTAGATCCACAAGTGACTGTTTTCCATTGATTTGCAAGGGGAAAACTTAAAGAGTTTGAGGAGCTAAATTACAAGTATTCTTAAAAAGATTACAAGTAGATCTCCTCAGAGATTCTGGAGAAGTGTGCCGATAGGAGTCTGGTCAGCGCGCGACCACTTTGTCCCTTTGACGATGCGAGCGATGAGATTCTCTTCTCGCCTGGTTCCAGGAATCAGAGAATAGAAGGTTGGTAGAACCCTCTTGCTACTTCTCAAAGCCGCCTTCAATTAGGAATTCCTTCTCACCTGGTTCCGAAGATTCCTTGAGAAGAAGGTATTAGGGTATTAGCACCCTGAATAGAGAAGCAATTCTCTAAAAGTCTCTGAATTCAAGAGCGCACGGTGCGTCGTGAAGAAGCCTCTGCTTGTGGAGTCCTCTTGTGCGTGTCGTCTGAGAAGAGCTCTCTCCTCTCCTTGTACCCCTGATGGGCTATTTATAGGGAGAGCAAGGGTATAACCGTCCCTTGAAGATATGGAAACAGATTGAATTAAATCTGTTTGAATCTGAAAAGTAGCCTTGCTGCGAGGTTAAGATCAGCTTCTGCGAAGCTAGAAATGGCAGGTCGGTTGATCTTTTTGATCTGTTTTGATCCTTTCCATATTGTTGGAGGATTTCCCCTGATCTCCTTACTCATTTTAAGAGAGTCAAGAGATTGTGACAATCAACTGCCGAATTTGATCTCCGATTTGATCTTAATTGGATTTGATCTGATTAGATCTGATCTCGTCCGGAGATTTGATTAGTCAAAGGTTGATCATAGCAGACTAACAGTGGCGCTACCCGTCTTGAACTCACAGTGGAGCTGGAGGCAGTTTCTGGCGAAGTCCGAAAGAAACTCTTCGGCGGAGCTAGAAGTCGTCTGTGGCGAGGCTACCATATACCCTTTCTGCGCAGTTGTGTATGGCTTCAGGGCGGAGCTGACTTCCTCTGGCGAAGCTATGAGTTAGCTTCCTGGTGAGGCTTTGAATGGCTTCAAGGCAAAGTCGGGTGATCCTAGCCTCTCAAGCGAGGCTATCCCTTTGGGCTCATGTGATGCTAAGTGCTAGCACCTTAGACCTACTGAGGTCTGTTCAGAAACAATCCGGGTTCACTGTCTGCTTGCTGGATCAGTGGAGTCCAAGTTGCTTCCCTGTCCCTCGGAGATGGGTGAAAACTGGTCTTCAGATCGTCTGTCACTTGTCTTTTGTAAATGTCAACAAGTTTAGACATTGTTCGGACCAATAAGAATCTTGTCTTTTTTAAGTGTCAACAGTGACATCATATCGAGACCAACATATGTATGTATGTATAAACGTTTATTTTGTAGTCTAACACACACACACACATATGTATGTATGTATGTATATATACGTGTGTGTTTGTCTATATATATACGTACATGTGTGTGTGTGTGTGTATAGAGAGAGAGAAAACTTGTGTCCTTCCAAAAGGAATTGAGCCCGAATCCTTCCAACTCAAATAAAATCCTCCGACATTCGAATACAAGATCCACTGAAATCGATTTATATTATTTCAAGTATTTATAAACCAAAAATTAAGTATTTTGAATACCTTTTGGCCATCCATCAAGCGGCGCAAAATGGACTGTCGAAAGTAGTGAATTGGTTAGATCTACATCTTTAGACATACAAATTCTCGATCCGATCATTTGATTATGATCTAAAACTTTAAAAACTCATAAAAACCAATTTTTGTTAGGTTTTAAATGTTCTACACCGTTAGACTAACCAACTCACTATTTAGGTCGTCCGTTTTTTACCTACTTGATGTATGGACAAAAAGTATTCAAAACACTTGATTTTTGGTTTATGGTACTTGAAATAATATAGATCAACTTCAACATAGTGGATCTTGCATTCGAATGTCGAATGTTGGTATTTTAGTGAGAAGGATTATGCCTTAAATCCTTTTGGAAGGACACAAGTCTATCTATATACACACACACTAAAAGAAAACGATAAACATACATGACTGACATATAAAAAGACCACAGAAATAGTACATCACATAAACTAGAAATCCTACTAGGGTAAAAGTTACAAGTCTCATACACAAAGAAGTCCCAATATAGAGATATAAAAGACTAGAGCTGATACACACACACACACACAGATACGCACGCACGCACGCACGCACGCACACATATATATAACTACTACACGAGTTCTTGGCCACAAAGGGAAATAAAAACTATTGATAAAATATCAAAATGAGAACATGTACAAAAGAATGACTCTTCTATAGAGCACTCTATCTACCTATCAAAAGTAATGACGGCTATCATCAATCTCCGTCACTCAGCGTCTCTCCGGACGATCCGCGACAACCTGAAAAAATATAAATCAACGGGCGTCAAACGCCAATAAGTCAACTCAAAAGATTGCCCTCCAATCATGATGCTGAGGCTGACTCAGTACTAGGTCGGGGAGACAATTAAGACATGGCGATCAAGTATAAGGGGAAACAGGTAATAAGTAAATAATATGGTAACATACATGAATAAATAATAACTGCGGTAAATAATAAATATAATGTATCCATTTATGCTATGATATGATATGTGTTACCCGACTAATCACAAATGATAAGAAGACCCATTTAATGCAATGAACCCCGAATACAACTATAGACAACAACAACGACAACAACAACTAAGCCATTTGTCCCAAGTATTTGGGGTAAGCTACGTGAACTAAAAGAGAATTACGCTGGATCGGGCACATGGATCAGCTTTCTTCACTCATTCCTATCGAGCAATATGCCTTCACTAAGACCTTTAGCCTCTATATCTTATCGAATTATCTCCATCCATGTTTTCTTCGGTCTCCCCTGCGCTCTTTTACCTTGCCCTAAATTGATACAATCTATTCGTTGGACTGGCACATCTACAAGTCTACGTCGCACATGACCAAACCATCGTAGGCGGTTTTCTCTCATCTTTTCTTCTATAGAGGCTACACCTATCTTAGTACGAATGTCCTCATTTCTCACGTTATCTCTCCGCGTGTTATCACATATCCAACGAAGCATGCGCACCTCTGCTACACTTATTGTCTGGGCATGATATCTCTTTATAGCCTAACATTCTGTGCCATATAACAAAGTTGGCCTAATAGCAGTCCGATAAAACTTTTCCTTCAGCCATAACGGGATGTTACGATTACATAAAACTCTTGTTGCGCTCCTCTATTTCAACTAGCTGACTTGAATCCTATGGTTGACATCACTATCGATCTTCCCATCCTTTTAAATAATAAAACTAATTACTTAAATTGACTGCTCATCGGTATTTCTTATCCATCTAGTCTCAGAATACTATTAATCTTAAATTTTTTGTTTACTGAATTTACACTCTATATACTCTATTTTGGCCCTACATAATCTAAAATCTTAAAATTCTAGAGTTTGCCTCCATAGCTCCAATTTGGCATTTACCCCAGCTCTCGTCTCATCGACTAGGACAATATGATCAGCAAATAGCATATACCATGGTATCTCATCCTGAATAGCTCTAGTAAGCTCATCCATTACTATGGCAAATAAGAATTGACTCAATGTAGATCCTTGATGCAATCCAATTGTGATAGAAAATCACTTGTTATGCCTCCACAAGTTCTGACATTCTTCATCGCACTATGTCAATATATTTGATGGGGACTCCCTTTTTCATCAATCTCCACCATAATACCTCTCTTGGCATCTTATCATAAGCTTTTCTAAATCAATAAAGACCATATGCAAATTTCTCTTCCTCTCTCGAAATCGCTCTATAAGTTGACGAAGCAAATGAATAACCTCTGTTGTCGATCACCCCGGCTTGAATTCAAACTGGTTCTCTGATATTGTAACATTCTGTCTTAACCTGTGTTCAATTACCCTTTCCCAAAGCTTCATGGTATGACACATGAGTTTTATTCCATGATAGTTTGAACAACTCTAGATATCACCCTTGTTCTTATAGAGAGGTACTAAGGTACTCTTTCTCCACTTATTTGACATCTTTTTTATTAGCCAGATCTTGTTAAAGAGGTTTGCCAGCTATCTCATGTCCACCTCTCCTAAGCATCTCTATACCTCAATAGGAATTCGGGCCAACAATTTTTCTTGACTTCATACTCTTCAAGGCCTCTTTAATTTCAGATTTACTAATTTTGCGCATATAATTATGTTTCATATCCTGACACTGAATGGTAAGGTCATCAAATCTTGAGTAGAACTACCATTGAACAATTTGTCAAAATACTCTCTCCATCTTTCTTTGATTTCTTCATCTCGGACTAAAACCTTCTGATCCTCATCTTTAACACACCTCACATTACATAAGTCTCTAGTCTTTCTCTCCCTTATTCAAGCAATTCTATATATATATATATATATATATATATATATATATATATATATATATATATATATATATATATATATACACATATATATATATATATATATATACATATATATATATATATACATATATATATATATATATATATCCTTTTTCAACCTCTTTGGTGTCCAACTTCTCATACACTTCTTTGCACACTTTACCTCTTGCATTTTGAACAGCTTTCATAACCTTCTTCTTGGCTAGCTTATACCTCTCAAAACTCACTTCATCACAATTTTTCTTCAAATCTCTATAAGAGTCTCGTTTGATCTTAATGGCAGCTTTTACCTCTTCATTCCACCACGATGTGTCCTTACATGGTGGAGCACCACCCCGTGACTCACTAAGTACATCTTTAGTTACTCTTTTAATGCAGCTAGCAATTTTATTTCATGTTCTATTGGGATCATCTTAGACTTTCCAATCTGCTTCATGTACTACTTGATATATAAAAACTCCTTGGTTATCTTCTTTTAGCCGCCACCACTTAATCTTAAGATCTAACTTACGTTTAATCTTTCTAAATATCCTTTTAATCCGGACATCTAAAATTAAGAGTCTATATTGGGTTACTACACTCTCACCCGAATACAACTATAGACCTTGTAGGAATAATCCACTATTTCAGCCATTTTATATAATTATTACTCACACTTAAATACGCATGTGTCATTCGTGCTCCCCTTCCTCAATGAACGAATACAACACAGTAAACACATATACACCATTCGTGCTCTCGTTCCTCAACGAATGGGTACCATACAATAAACATATGTCACCAGCCATTCGTGCTCCCCTTCCTCAATTAATGGATACCACAACTAAACCTTCACCCATGACTTCACCAATTTATCCTTCACATATAAGCACATGTTCATATCATACGTCTCACACATGAAGTTCGTACAAAATTCTAGTGCACACACTCCATAGGGATCAATTCACAGGAAGGATGCAACACTAAATCATTCACTTGAATTTAAGCAATTTAACCAATTACAAATCACATTTTAATTCATCGTATTCCTAGATCTCATATAAATCATATTTTAAGTTTAAATCTATGTGGGTCCAAGTTACCGATCTATTAGTGAACATATAATAAACTCGATTAAATCTAAGCATGCTTACAATTTAAAAATCACATTTTTAATTATCTCTTTTCTAGATCTCAAAAAATTCATAGTTTTATGCATGCCAATTAATCTAAACTCATATGAATTAAAGTTACTAATCACTTAATAAACGTATAAGTGACTAAATTAAATCTAAGCATGTTGACATATTAAAAATTATATCTTTAATTATCTCTTTTCAAGATCTCATAAAAATCATATTTTTTACCTATGTAATCTACTTCAAAGTTATGTGGGGGCTAAATCTTAATCAAGTGATGAACATACAATTTGCTTACATGATTCTAAGCATGTTAGAAAACTAAAAATCTCATTTTTAAACATGATGAATAACTTAGGCATCATGAACATGAGGTAGGACAATCAAGAGACGTGATCTTGCCTTCACAATCTAAGAGGGAGATGAATTGGTGTGTAGAAGATTGAGGGAAATATGTCCCCTTGTTGATCCTTGTACCAAGAGAAAATTCCAAGCTCTCTTTTCAAATCTTAATCCAATGAGTATTTAACTCTAAAAAGTCTTTTTTATACTAATGGGTTAATGGGTCTCAATAATTCTCTTATTAGGTCAAAACTCAAAGCCCAAAAATAACCCAACCCGTTAAACACAAATAGCAAACTTTTGAAGAAGAAAGGTCCAACTTGGCGTCTTCTTAAAAAGATTGGAGTCTGAAAAAACAGACCCAGCTGTCAACAACAGGATATTCATGTCGACAGTCAGGCTGTCGACCAGTAGGGTGCCTATTGACAGACTGTGACACGCTGAGGTCTCTGTCAGGACGACGGTCGATAGTCTGTCGACAGGCTTTCGACAGGCAATGCTCAGCTGTAGCTGTCGACAGACTGAGACAATCTTCAGTCTCGGTTAGCTCTGCTGTCGACAACCCTATGTTGCTGTCAATAGCCCTGTGTTGTGCATGTTTTGTGCACACTTCTGAATGCTAAATCTTCTGAAATCTCTTCTACTTTGTTGCTTGTCTTATCCAATAGGTGCGAGGTACCCAAAATACTCCTCTTACTTGGTCATAACAACACATGCATGAAATTTAATGTAAATTAGTTTTTAAAAAAATCAGGATGTTATATTTTAAGAGTATGAGCTTCGTATTGGCATCTGTCAAACCACCACTTAATGGTGGGCCAGTTGTTGTGGGAGAGGAGTGATGCCCATTTATGGCCTGGTTCATCAAATAACTTCCACCATTACTTAAGAAGCAAAGCAATGTTGAAGTCTCAAAAATTGATGATACCTAAGCTCCCAAATTCTTTATGCTTACAGACCCGCTTTCAGTTCACCAAGCTAAAGCCTTTCCCAACATTATGAGTCCCATTCCAAAAGAATTTTCTTCTCAGAGAGTTGATCTCTCTTTAACCCATATAGGAAGTGAGAAAAAGGAAAAGAAATAAGTGGGAATGACAGAAAAAATAACATTGATCAGGGTGATCCTCCTACCTAGAGAGCAATATTTCTTTTCATCCCGCCAGTCTTTTTTGTACCCTATTAATGAGCGGTCTTCAGAGAAGCTTCTTAAGACTACCAATCGCAAGTGGCAACCTAAGGTATGCGATAGGTAGCCTTTGAACTGGATAATTGAAAACCAGTGGAAGGAGTGGAATCTCCCCAAGAATACTAAAGAACTCTTGCGGTAGTTGATCTTGTGACTAGATCACCTCTTAAAGCATAAAAGAATCGATTTAAAGATTATGACATGTGACAGACATTCCTTCCCAAATATTAAAGTGTCATTCGCGTTGTGAAGATTGATCACAAAATTGGTGTCGTCTCAGTATCCCAACCCGTTAATGATACCTGCCTTATAGCATTTGGTAATCATGTGGTGTAAACCATCACCCGCAAGCACGAAGATTAATGGAGAAAGAGGATCACCTTGGCGCAGACTCCTCCTATAAGAATTTTTCGCCCCTAATTTCCATTCACTAGCACAGTCACTTTTGCAGATTGCCACCATAGCCTAACCCAAGATCCCCAAAACTACAATGTTTCCAAGATGCATCCCCATTCAATCGTCTCATAGGTCTTTTGAAAATCCAATTTCAGCATAAAATCTGAGATTTTGTTCTGCTTGGTAAATTGGATAACTTCCTGAGTGGTAACAATTGAATATAAAATACTTCTTCCTTTTAGGAACACAGATTGATGGTCTTTAATGCTATCACCCAAGACATTCCTAATATGATAATATTGTGGATATAATCTTCACAGACGTGTTCATAACATTAATAGGCCTGAAGTCCCGACCTCTTTAGTCTCTAGCTTTTTGGAATAAATACAGAGTACCATATGTGCATAGTTTAATCTATGAAGCTGGAGAGTCCCCCGTGGAGGTGCTCCAAGAGTCTGATGACTTTCAGGCTTCACGATGTCCCAAAAATGCCAATAAAAGAAAATAACAAAACCATCCGACCATGGCGCTTTGTCTGCCCCTAGCCCCCAGACCGCCGCTTTGATTTCCTCTTCAGAGAAAGGTTTGAAAATATCCACCATTATTCTATCAGCTTCCTGTACTGATCCTGACTGTCAAGAATGTTCCTAGACCATCTTTGTTCGGTCTTCGACCCGAAAATGTGTAACCCCCTGATCCCTGGTGTACGTATCATAGTATCGGTACGCGATACGACGTACAAATTTGATTTGACCTCCGTGGTAGGCTGATTGAGCCGATTTCAGTTTCAAAATTATTTTCTAATATTTTAGATTTTTCAGGATTTTCTAGAATTTTTCTGAATTATTTTAGAAAATCTCCGTAGTCGGTGTAGACCGATACCGATAACCGGCCTTCCGATTTTTCATTCCCAAACGGAGTAGAATTTTGAGAATCCGCTTTCACCTTGTGTCTTAAAATTGTGTTCTCTACGTTTGGGTATTTTGGGGATTTTCTGAATTTATCGAAAATCCGGCCAAACCGGTGTCGCCCGTATCAGCGAGACACTCCGGGATTTTTAATTGGCAAACTGGATAGAATTTCTACAAACCTTTTTCATATTACGTCTCAGGATAATATTCTCTATTTTCTATAATTTTTGGGCACCGTTCGGAGCTGATCGCATTTTGGGCCAATATTATAATAAATATATATTTTTTTAGTTTTCTTTTTCTTCTCTTTTCCATTCTTTTCTCTTCTCTGGATTTTTCCAGCGACGCCTCCCACCGCCATACTATAGCCAAACCGCCTTTCCCTCTCTCCTTTAAATTTTTCCTCTCTCTCTATCTCTCTAAAAAAAACTCCCTCTCTCTCCCTCTCTCCTCTCTCTCTTTCTTCTCTCTCTCCCACACTCTCTCTCTCTCTCTCCCTGTAGGTGGCAGGCCGCTGCCGGCCTTGCCGCCGGCGTACGGGGGCGCCCCGGTGGCAGGCGCGCCACCGGGCTCCGCCTCCGGCCACGCGGCCGGTGGCCGGCCGCCACCGCACCAAGCCGAGCGCCACCGCTGCCCGAATCCCCCTCTCCATCTTCTTCTTCTTCTTCTTATTTTGCTGTAAACCCAAAATCCCCCCATGTTTCTCTCCCTCTCTCTATCTCTACCTCTCTCTCTGCCTCACGGCCAGAGCCGCCATCGCCGCCGCCGCCGCCGGCGGGCTGCTCTCGCCGCCGGCCAGCTGGGCTGGCCGGTTGGCTATTGGGGGCAGCAGCAGCAAGCTGCTGCTCCTCCTCCTATCTCCTCCTTATGGGTTTGGGTGAAAACCCAAACCCATTAACCCGTTATTGGGTTACGGTTTAAACCCAAAAACCCGTAAACCCGATACCCATTGTACTTAAGTTAAACGGGTTTGGGTAGTGGATCTAAACCCGACCCGTTAACACGTCTACCCGCATCCAACCCAATAAAGGTAATTTTACAGAAAACCCCCTACTTCTATTTATTATTTGCATTTCAATATTATCATCACATATTTAACCCCATTTTATTCTTTTTAGCGTTCGGGCGATATCGGGAGCATCCGGACTCCGATTGGGACGATTCTGGATCCGTTGCGATCGTGGGAAAGAGAGCTACAGTCTTATGGCCAGTTTGTGAGTGTTTTTCTTTTATAAATTATATTTTATCATGTTTAGTAATCTTGATTGGTTGCCTTAGCATACTCGTCGTGTTGACCGGTTACTCACTGTAACAACTGTAACTACCGGTTAATAAATGGTACTTAGTAAAAGACTAGTATAACGATTCGTTACACATAATTAATATCATGAGATGGTGACCGACATTACAATTAGGGATAGCTGATACTCGATTAGATATGATCACTGGTACCTGCCTCTCATTAGACACCATGACTATATGTATCCGTAATTATTACCCAACATACTAAGCACACTGAATACTATATATACCCAGTACAACCAGATATTTGTACCACACAGTACATGATATATTATCATTCACGGATACACTGACACTGTTATTGACTGAGTTAGCAGGACTAAGATACGGAGACACCGACACTGTTATAGCATGTTATGGCTACGACTACACGGATTATGGCTACACATATATGCTCCACTGGTACACGGCTAGACCAATGCACGGCCTACTGCATGTCATATGATTGTGATCATCGTTACATGGATTCCGGTGCACAATTATGTCATGTTTACATATCACTGTGACACATGCATGTATAGTTTCTTTATTCTTGTCATATGGATTCCCGTTCATATTACATGTATTATTGTGCCATGTTACCGTATCCATGTTATATGGTTGTTTCCTGTTACTAATATGGATATTCCTGTTACTGGACATGCGAGCTGTTGATATGCGATATGTGGGAATCCCACATCTATTGTTCCCGTTTCTCGGTATATTGTTCATGTTATCTTTCATGTTATATTGTTCCTGATTCTCGTTATATTGTTCTACGCTATCAACAGAGCTCAGGTCCAGTTATCATGTTACCCGTATCATGTACAGTAGTTGTTCTTGTTACATTATATACTTGATAGAACAGATCATAAAGATAACTGGGGTATGGGGGAGACTTGACGGTTGATTAGATCTTAACGGGTGATGTACTGGATCCATATTGTTTTCCCACTACAGGGGACGGTAGTGTTACCTACCAATTGCTCCATGAGCTCTTGTTACTTGATTCATGCTCCCCTCTTAGCGGAGAGCCCTGGTCCTAGCAGCCAGGGGCTTGTTTAAGGCCGTGATCCCCGGTATGCACGGGATACATCCACCCGATAAGAACTCTTTGACCACGGGTTTCCAATTAACATAATAAAACAGTATACACAATAGTGACGTCGGAAACACTTGTTATTTAGTCACTCTCTCGTTTGGATAATGGTACCCGTAGGCCATGTCCGGATGAGTTCGACTGGAGTGCGGGCTCCAGTATGAACTGCCAGTGGTATGGGACACTGGAAGAGATTGATTAAAATACCAGGTGGTACTGATTGCTACTATTGTATAAATAACTTGCCTGCTACATGTGTACTACCTTGTTACTGTTCCTGTTATTTTGTCTACTATCATGTTCACTATGATCTTGCTTACTTGTTACTGTTCATGTTCATGTTATTGTATCCGCTATCATGTTACCTGTAGACTTTGCTACACTACCTGATACTTGTTACACTTCCTATGGTGGCATACTACTCATACACATGTACACCTTGCATCACATATATTCTGTTTGCATTGCTTATATGCTGCCTAGACACAACACAGTAGCATGTTCATATTGCATATGCCCACCTGCATGTTCATTTACATCAATACCATGTTCACTGCTATTACGTCACCGCTAGATAACATTATTTATTATATAAACTAGATATGATTAGAGCCATGACCTGATGATAACCGGCTAGGTAGTGATGGTACCAAAAGATAACATGTTTATATATTTCTACTGCTTCCTATATGCTTATGATATAATATCACTTGTACCACATCATGTATTATATATTAGTATCATGCTTGTATTACTATGTATATATTACTGCTTCCTTCATTTTACAACTCACTAGGTCGCTTTCTGACGACCCTGGGTTTGCGTGCCCAGATTGGAGATCCACTTACCGAGAGTGCCTTGGAGTCACATAGGAGATTCCTCATCTGGCCTATTCATAGGTATCTTGGTGCTTTATTTCTGTTATCTTATTTGTCCCGATTTTTCATATCTGTTATGATCGCTGACCTCTTTCTGCAGGTATTCTTGTACTGATCTCATGCTGGACCCCAGGTAATTATGGAGGTTATTTATTGTACTGAGGCTTAGCGTGCGTACGTGAGGGTTTTCCGCCCTACGTATGTACGTCGCCATAACGTCCCCGTACCTGCGGGATTGGGGCGTTACATAGTGGTATCAGAGCTTCGGTTCACACCTGGTGTGGATAACCACCTGGGTCAATGCTTGGGCTCTTACCAACAGTACAATCAGATTCCAGCAACGAGTACAAGAATACCATGACCTTGACAATTCATTCCTTGACTCGTTTGTATTCCTTCCTTCCTTCCAGTTGTCAACCAAAACATCTGACTTCCTTCTCATTTTCCTTGCATCGTCTTGCTTCCCATCCATTAGGATTCGTTCACTACCATACTTCTCCATCTCGAGTTCCTTTTAAATAGCAGAGTGCGCAGCGGAAGTGTCGTGGACCCGTAACCTTTAGGATTTGGGGTTGAAAATCTTATTCTCACACCTAAATAGAAATTGCGAGGACGCAATTTTTTGTAAGGTGGGGAGAAATGTAACCCCCTGATCCCCGGTTTACGTATCATAGTATCGGTACGCAATACGACGTACAAATTTGATTTGACCTCCGTGGTAGGCTGATTGAGTCGATTTCAGTTTCAAAAATTATTTTTTAATATTTTAGATTTTTCAGGATTTTCTAGAATTTTTCTGGAGTATTTTGGAAAATCTCCGTAGTCGGTGTCGACCGATACCGATAACCGCCTTCCGATTTTTCATTCTCAAACAGAGTAGAATTTTGAGAATCCGCTTTCACGTTGTGTCTTAGAATCGTGTTCTCTACGTTTGGGTATTTTTGGGGATTTTTCTGAATTTATCGAAAATCCGGCCAAACCGGTGTCGCCCGTATCGGCGAGACACTCCAGAATTTTTAATTGGCAAACCAGATAGAATTTCTGCAAACCGTTTTTATATTACGTCTCAAGATAATATTCTCTATTTTCTGTAATTTTTGGGCACCGTTCGGAGCTGGTCGCATTTTGGGCCAATATTATAATAATAATATATATATTTTTAGTTTTCTTTTTCTTCTCTTTTCCTTTCTTTTCTCTTCTCTGGATTTTTCCAGCGACACCTCCCACCGCCATACTGTAGCCAAATCGCCTTTCCTCTCTCCTTTAAATTTTTCCTCTCTCTCTATCTCTCTAAAAAAACTCCCTCTCTCTCTCTCCCTCTCTCCTCTCTCTCTTTCTTCTCTCTCTCCCACACTCTCTTTATCTCTCCCTGTAGGTGGCAGGCCGCTGCCAGCCTTGCCGCCGGCGCACGGGGGCGCCACGGTGGCCGGCGCGCCACCGGGCTCCGCCTCCGGCCACGCGGCCGGTGGCCGGCCGCCACCGCACCAAGCCGAGCGCCACCGCTGCCCTAATCCCCCTCTCCTTCTTCTTCTTCTTCTTCTTATTTTGCTGTAAACCCAAAATCCCCCCATGTTTCTCTCCCTCTCTCTATCTCTACCTCTCTCTCTGCCTCACGGCCAGAGCCGCCATCGCCGCCGTCGCCGGCGGCCGGGACCGCCGCCGGCGGGCTGCTCTCGCCGCCGGCCAGCTGGGCTGGCCGGTTGGCTATTGGGGGCAGCAGCAGCAAGCTGCTGCTCCTCCTCCTATCTCCTCTTTATGGGTTTGGGTGAAAACCCAAACCCATTAACCCGTTATTGGGTTACGGTTTAAACCCAAAAACCTATAAACCCGATACCCATTGTACTTAAGTTAAACGGGTTTGGGTAGTGGATCTAAACCCGACCCGTTAACACGTCTACCCGCATCCAACCCAATAAAGGTAATTTTACAGAAAACCCCCCACTCCTATTTATTATTTGCATTTCAATATTATCATTACATATTTAACCCCATTTTATTCTTTTTAGCGTTCGGGCGATATCGGGAGCATCCGGACTCCGATTGGGACGATTCTGGATCCGTTGCGATCGTGGGAAAGAGAGTTACAGTCTTATGGCCAGTTTGTGAGTGTTTTTCTTTTATAAATTATATTTTATCATGTTTAGTAATCTTGATTGGTTACCTTAGCATACTCGTCGTGTTGACCGGTTACTCACTGTAACTACCGGTTAATAAATGGTACTTAGTAAAAGACTAGTATAACGATTCGTTACACATAATTAATATCATGAGATTGTGACCGACATTACAATTAGGGATAGCTGATACTCGATTAGATATGATCACTGGTACCTGCCTCTCATTAGACACCATGACTATATGTATCCATAATTATTACCCGACATACTAAGCACACTGAATACTATATATACCCAGTACAACCAGATATTGGTACGCACAGTACATGATATATTATCATTCACGGATACACTGACACTGTTATTGACTGAGTTAGCAGGACTAAGATACGGAGACACCGACACTGTTATAGCATGTTATGGCTACGACTACACGGATTATGGCTACACATATATGCTCCACTGGTACACGGCTAGACCAATGCACGGCCTACCGCATGTCATATGATTGTGATCATCGTTACATGGATTCCAGTGCACAATTATGTCATATTTACATATCACTGTGACACATGCATGTATAGTTTCTTTATTCTTGTCATATGGATTCCCGTTCATATTACATGTATTATTGTGCCATGTTACCGTATCCATGTTATATGGTTGTTTCCTGTTACTGATATGGATATTCCTGTTACTGGACATGCGAGCTGTTGATATACGATCTGTGGGAATCCCACATCTATTGTTCTCGTTTCTCGGTATATTGTTCATGTTATCTTTCATGTTATATTGTTCCCGATTCCCGTTATATTGTTCTACGCTATCAACAGAGCTCAGGTCCAGTTATCATGTTACCCGTATCATGTACAGTAGTTGTTCTTGTTACATTGTATACTTGATAGAACAGATCATAAAGATAACTGGGGTATGGGGGAGACTTGACGGTTGATTAGATCTTAACGGGTGATGTACTGGATCCATATTGTTTTTCCACTGCAGGGGACGGTAGTGTTACCTACCAATTGCTCCATGAGCTCTTGTTACTTGATTCATGCTCCCCTCTTAGCGGAGGGCCGTGGTCCTAGCAGCCAGGGGCTTGTTTAAGGCCGTGATCCCGGGTATGCACGGGATACATCCACCGATAAGAACTCTTCGACCATGGGTTTCCAATTAACATAATAAAACAGTATACACAATAGTGACGTCGGAAACACTTGTTATTTGGTCACTCTCTCGTTTGGATAATGGTACCCGTAGGCCATGTCCGGATGAGTTCGACTGGAGTGCGGGCTCCAGTTTGAACTGCCAGTGGTATGGGACACTGGAAGAGATTGATTAAAATACCAGGTGGTATTGATTGCTACTATTGTATAAATAACTTGCCTGCTACATGTGTACTACCTTGTTACTGTTCCTGTTATTTTGTCTACTATCATGTTCACTATGATCTTGCTTACTTGTTACTGTTCCTGTTCATGTTATTGTATCCGCTATCATGTTACCTGTAGACTTTGCTACACTACCTGATGCTTGTTACACTTCCTATGGTGGCATACTACTCATACACATGTACACCTTGCATCACATATATTCTGTTTGCATTGCTTATATGCTGCCTAGACACAACACAGTAGCATGTTCATATTGCATATGCCCACCTGCATGTTCATTTACATCACTACCATGTTCACTGCTATTACGTCACCACTAGATAACATTATTTATTATATAAACTAGATATGATTAGAGCCATGACCTGATGATAACCGGCTAGGTAGTGATGGTACCAAAAGATGACATGTTTATATATTTCTACTGCTTCCTATATGCTTATGATATAATATCACTTGTACCACATCATGTATTATATATTAGTATCATGCTTGTATTACTATGTATATATTACTTCTTCCTTCATTTTACCACTCACTAGGTCGCTTTCTGACGACCCTGGGTTTGCGTGCCCAGATTGGAGATCCGCTTACTGAGAGTGCCTTGGAGTCACATAGGAAATTCCTCATCTGGCCTATTCATAGGTATCTTGGTGCTTTATTTCTATTATCTTATTTGTCCCGATTTTTCATATCTGTTATGATCGCTGACCTCTTTCTGCAGGTATTCTTGTACTGATCTCATGCTGGACCCCAGGTAATTATGGAGGTTATTTATTGTACTGAGGCTTAGCGTGCGTACGTGAGGGTTTTCCGCCCTACGTATGTACGTCGCCATAACGTCCCCGTACCTGCGGGATTGGGGCGTTACAAAATGTTCTTGAAATGATCGTGAATGAGTCCTCTAATATGGTCTTCATCATCTATGATTTTCCCTTACGATTCGACCCTGAGGATCATGTTCTTTCTATTCCTCGTGCTAGTTGTTTTGTGGAAGAAGGCAGTATTAAGATTTATTCGTCCTGTTGGCTCCACATAATCTTCTCTTTTTTGTAGATTTGTTGGATTTGTGCCCGCAGATTTTGCAATTTATTCAACTCCTCTTGGGTAAGCTTCCTGTCCTCTTTGCTCCTTTCTAAATTGCATATTTCCCCTATAATCCCTATTTACTATTAAGGACAGATCCAAAAGAAGTTTTTTTTTTCATACCCGCAGAATTTTTCAGAGCCGTCTAAGTTTGGTGGCGAGAACGTCATTGACGTCTCCTCGCTGGACTGGGTCCTCCCAACTATCCCTAACGATAGTAAAACAATCCGAAGCTTCAACCACACTTCTCAAATCAAAAGATTTTGTGGTTGGCAACAATCGAATCTCGAGTATCCAAGAATAATGGAGCTTGGTAAGATGTTGGTCTAGGTAGGGTGGACAGGGTAGGGAATGGGAATCGAGTTTCCCAATTAGCGGAGACGAGAACTCTATCCAGCCTAGCGAGGTAGGACTATCCTGAACATTCAACCACGTGAATGATCTATCAGCAATAGGAAAATCCATAAGCTCTGCCTGGTCGATCAGTGAGTTGAAATCCTGCTGGTTATGGCCATTACCTTCCCTTTCGTTATGTCCGTACGAGTAACGAACAATATTGAAATCCCGTCCAATAACCCAGGGGAAAACCCATTTCTGCTTAAGAAATAGTATCTCTTGTAGCTTCACCTAGAGGGAGGGGTGAATAGGTGATGGCTAATCTAATGGTCACTTAATGACAAATTACGCAAATGATGCGGAAGCTAAAAGCAATAATGACCAATATAAAACTTTTACACTAAACACCACGTATAACCAAAGAGTGTTGCCGAATTCCCCGTGAAGGGCTCTGGACAAACTCCTCTAGATTCCCCTTGAATGGGTTGAGGTGCCGCGTTGGCTCTCTTGGTTGAATACAAGTGTTAGTCAACAATCCCAAGCAAGTATATCAATTTAGCACACAATGTATATCTAGCATATAAAGATGAACAATAAAAGTATGCAAGATATAAAAGAGACAAAGAGAGAGAGAGAGTAAGCAATCGCAAACACAAGGGTATGTTTCGAGGTTCGAGCACACTTGCTCTACATCCCCGCCTTCGACACACGAAGGATTTCCACTATGCAAGATCCCAATGGATCTCTCCTCGGTGCCGCAACACCTACAAGCCCTCGGACTCTCTAGTCCCGTACACACCGCAAGCCCACCGGCTCGCCGAGGCCGCACCTCGTACAACAAGTCCGCACCCGAACTCGAAACAACGCGGACACACACGTCTGCCTCCTCAAAGTACAAGAAATGATCTCTTGGTGATCTAAACACTTGATCACCAATAAAAACTCTCACTACAACACACCTATAGGATGAATAATCAATGGATGCTCAAGTGTGGTGTGAGAAAAATAAGGATGTGAAAGGTGGAGGAAAACTCAAAGAAATCTCTTTTACACTCTTGATAAAATCTTCCTTTAGATAGGAAATATTTGCTTACTATTTTGTGGAGAAAACTTCTGAAAAAGACTAAGAAAAACTGGCTCTAATTCTCCCAAAAATCTTGGCTCAAAACAATGACCAAACCCCCTTTTATAGAGGTCAGAAAAATGTGACCGTTGGGGTCTGTCAGAGCTGCCGGTCGACCGCCCGGTCGACCGCCAACGGTCAAAAATCCGACCGTTACAGCCTCCGGTCGACCGGCCCGGTCGACCCAGAAGAACAGAGAGCACTGCTCTCAGTTCCGGTCGACCCGCCCGGTCGACCCGCCAAACGTGCACGTTTTTGTGCACGTCGGTCGACCGTTGCGGTCGACCGCACTTGGTTCCGGTCGACCCGCCCGGTCGACCGACCTCTGTACAATAGGTTAACTTGGAGCACAGTTTTGAGGTCTAAAACGTTCGAATTTGGGAATAAGTATATAGGATGAATTTGTAGATATTGAAGTCTTCTTTCTAATGCAACTTAAATCAAATCAATATCAATTCGGAATTAAAAGTTATCAATAAAATACTAAAAGGTATCAAATCAGAAACTGTAAACTGTTTTTCAGACTTCAACCCAATATTTGACATTCTTAACATTTAAATCAGAAAATGATTATTGAATATTAAATGTATCTCTGAAAGTCATCTTTAAAATGCAATATAAATCATGTTAATTGAATATAGGAATCAAAAGTTATGACAAGAAAACTAAAAGTGTGTCGAGCAGATCAGCAGAACGGTCGACCGAGAAAACCCGAGAGTTCTAAAATGGTTTTGGTTAAAAACACATGTATATTTGAAATACCAAAAACCAAAACGGTATTTTTCTACAACTAAAAATCTTTTATGAAAACCCATATAAATCAAGAGTGTGTGTGTGATATGAACTTTGAGCAATCCACCAACTATTCTATCCTTTACATTTTAACTAAAACAAAATCTTATAAAAACAAACCTAGACACAAGTCTTGATCTTGAAGTCTTCTCTTGAAGTCTTCTCATCTTCTTGACTTGGTCCAAGCTTGATCCAAAAGCTTCTTGGATCACACCGTGCTAGCTCTAAATCTTGACATTTATCCTTTGTTGAGCTATGCACCTACTAAGATCTTGATAATGAATCTGTCACTAATTAAACACAAGATCATTAGTAATCATAACTTCATGAGTTGATCATCATCAAAACTAGAGTGATGGGCCTTTGGGCCAACAATCTCCCCCTTTTTGATGATGACAAAACTCATGAGGTTATATATGCATGGATTAAAGTAAAGCTTCAACGAAGCTCCCCCTTAACTCATGCATAACACAAAATAATAAATATGGCAATGAGGCACATGAATATGTATGCAAGTATGGAGATAAAACATGCAACAAGCATAAATTAAAATCTTTTTCTCCTATTTGCAATACAAAAATACATATGCATAAACATAAATCTTACTCAACATGCATATAACTCTCAAATTCTTCTCCCCCTTTTTGTCAATCATCAACAAAGGGGTTCAAAGTAAAATCAAATCAAACAAATTTTTCTCCCCCTTTTTGTCAAAAACAAAGAGATCAAGAAGGGGTAATCAATCGATAAAAATTTATATGCGATATACATTCATGAAGAGGAAGATGCTAAGTTAGCTTCCCTACACATATATATTATATGAAAGAGGGATGACAAGCCCTAATTCACATAACACATATTATGTAATGTATAAGAGGAGATGTGAAGCTCGCCCTACACACGTATATCATATAAAGAAGAGTTGTCAAGCTCCTCAATTTATAATATACTCAACATGAATCTATATGTAAGAGAGATGTTAAGCTCTCCTTGCATATAGGTAATACAAATCAAAAATTTTGAATTTTTCTTATCAAACAAAATTTTGAATTCTCTCGATAAAACAAATTTTGAATTTTGATATCAATTTTGAAAAAGATCAATTGTAAAATAGTGATCAATAGTAAGGTAATGATCAACCATATTGATACCAATTAAAAACTAATACATAAGCTTGAAAAATAAGATTTGAATTTAGCTTAGCATAATAACCTTTGTGCTTTAAATATGTAAGACAATTTTAACTAAGCACAAATAACACATATATGTATGAAAAAGGGAATACCAATAGAAATTGATATAATGTGAATTTGAAAGCATACATACATATAATCAAAACATGAGTATATACAAAAAGGAATCATATTGATACCAATTGAAATGATCCAATGATACCAATTGACATAAGCTAAGTTCAAGTGTATATCTCATAGTATAATCTACAAAAAAAATTTTTAAAAAAATATATATTTCAAGGTATATGTATGTTTTGACAACACAAGAAGTATACACACATATCCCAAAACACAATTGAGTCCATATATATAGATTTGCATGAAGGGCAAATGACTCAAGAGGTATACATGTATATCTTAAAGTTTGGCAAAATACACATATACATGAAATGAAAACACATGATCATAAATCAAATCCAAAAGTGAATACAAGGTTAAAGATGTATGTATCATCAAAACTAAGCAATACAAGCACATTTCATAGGTTCAAATAAGCATTCAAGCACAAATACAAATAGGATTATTTGTGGCCCACAAAATGTTCATGTATAACTCCTAGTGTTGATAAAACTAACATTTATAAACTAATACTCTATACATGAAGCAACAAATAAATTTGAGAAAAATAGAATCATGTGTAAATCTCAAAAACTATTTGAAGAATAAATAACTAGTATAATTTGTTTTTGAAAAACTAGTTAAAGATCCTTCAAATATAACAAAACTTATGTTTTTCATAAACATAACTAGATACACAAAAATTTAAGCACTCATGGTCTGTATGGCTCAAAATAATTTTTAACAAAAGTGTGAGTGTTAAACTATCATGTAAATAGCATTTTTATGTAAATAGCATTTTTATGAAAATAGTCAATGAAGCTCAAAAAGATCATAAGTCACATTTTTTAACAAAAACACGAAAAATCATTTTTCATCAAAACACTAATCTCATGGTATATGTATGATTAATCCAATCCTAACAATACACATACATATCCCAAATATAAAAGAGTCTATTAATAATGTTTGCATGAAGGCAAGAGACTCACGGGTATACATGTATATTTATTAGATTTGAATTAATAATACATATACATGAAGTAAAGCATAAAAATAGGTAAAACATGTATAAATGAGAATCATCAAAACTAGACTATACATATGCATATAGTGGATACAAATGAGCATGAAGTTCAATTATATATGAGTCAATTGTAGTTCACTATTTGTACATGTATAAATGCAAGTTTTGATAAAGTCTACATCTAAACATGTAAATACCACATGAAGCACACAAAAATTATAAAACATGAACATGCTATGAATATTATGAATGTAAAGAGCATGTACATAAAAAGTAGGAGTTTAGAAATTGTTACCAAATCCAAAGCTCCTAATGTGGTGGCCTTTCCACCAAAATTCCTTGATAGCGATGCATCCAAGTATATGTCCATCAAGTCCATTGCATCCACTACCAAGGCACCATCCTCTCACGTTTTGTGAGAGCCCTCACCTACATCAAAAGCAAAAGGTGGGGGTTTTGGTACCCATATTTTCTTGTTGGGTCCACGGGGGTTAGCTTTGTGTTGAGGAACCCAAAATCTTTTATTTTTAACAAAAATATAATGATCTAATCTATCATAACAATATTTTGCTAAATGGCCTTTGCGGCCACAATATGTACATACGTACACCTTAGTATGCTTATGTGTAGGAGTGTGATCATGTTGTGCAACATAAGCAAATGCATGGTTATGATGTGCATGAATGTGTGGAGTTTGTTTCTTTGAAAACATTGACTCCAACCTAGAATGATTAAAAGCACAAGAGTTCAAAGTTGAACTCAAACCATCCATTTTAGTTTTCAAATTCTTTATCTCATTAGTTGTGGCATGTAAAGCATGGTGAGATATAGAATCATTTTTCTTCTTCTTTTTAGAAACAAATTCTTTTTCCTTTTCAACAAATTTTCTTTTCAAAGTAATGTTTTCTTGAAAAACAACTTCCTTCTGTTTTTCCACCAAATCAATTTTATTTTTCAAAGACATATTTCCTTCACATAAATCATTCAATTTTGCAAGTAAGGAAACATTCTCATTTTTCAAATTTTTATTTTCTTTTTCTAAGCATGCCATTTTATTTTCTAATGAATCTTTTTCATTAAGTATGGCATCAAAATTCTTTTTCAAATTATTGTTGTCTTTTTCTAAACATGCAATGTTAGATTTTAAAGAGTCTTGTTCTACATGCATGCAAGCAATATTCTTTTTCAAATTTTTATTTTCCTTTTTAATCATGTCATATTTTTCAAGCAATAGATGACAAAAAGTAGATAGCTCATCATATGACATGTCCTCATCATCGGATTTGAAGTTTACCTCAAGGGGGTTATCCCCTTGGACCATGTAGCACTTGTTGGAGGTGTCGCTTCCAACGTCCGAGTCACTCCCCGCATAGTATAGATCTTTTTCGCCGAGGGAGGTGATGATGTTCCATACTACAAAGGCCGATTCAACATTAGAAACCCTAGATAAATAATCATCATTTAGGGTTGACTTGATAGCATGAAGGGCTTTTACATTAGCCTCAAAGTACTTGCTATTATTAAAATATGAATCATTAGTAGTAGCAAGATATACATGAATGCCTAAGGCCTTGAGGTACAATGACATCTTAACCTTCCAAATGTTGATGTTAAGGATGTCAAAGGTGGGTGGTGACATGAAGTCCATGGTGTGTGTACAAATCTTGTGATTAGCCTAAAAATGAGGATCTTTTACTCTAGGTTGTTAGACCCAAATCAGAGTACCAAGCTCTGATACCAATTGTAGGTTCACCTAGAGGGAGGGGTGATGTAACGCCCCGATCCCGCAGGTACGGGGACGTTATGGTGACGTACATACGTGAGGTGACTACACGCTCACGCGTACGTTAAGCCTCAGTACAGTACATTACCTCCATATAAACATGAGTTCCAGCACGAAAGAAGTACAAGAATACCTGCAGAAAGAGGTCAGCGATCATAACAGACATGAATAATAGGGACAAATAAGATAACGGAAATAAAGCACCAAGATACCTAGGAATAGTCCCGATGAGGAATCTCTGATGTGACTCCAAGGTACTCTCGGATACTACGGTACGCGGATCTCCAATCTGGGCACGCAAACCCAGGGTCGTCAGAAAGCGACCTAGTGAGTGGTAAAATGAAGGAGGCAGTAATATATACTATAGTACTACAAGCACGATACTAATGATGGGTAATAGTGATACCATATAATAAGCAGTAGAAATATATAAACATGAAAGCAGTGAAAATACATAAATATGTCATCTTTTAATATCATCACTACCTAGTCGGTTATCATTAGGTCATATCTATAGTCGTGTCCAGTTTATATAATCACTAATGTTGTCTAGAGGTGACGTAATAGATATGAACATGATAGTGGTGACGTGATAGAGGTGAACATGCAGATGAGCATATGTCTGCAATAATAAAATATATGCAATGCAGAACATGCATAGTATGCCACTACATACAGTGTAACATATACCAGGTAATGTAACAAAGTATACCTGTGCATGAGTAGTAGGGCACTAAAGAAAGTGTAACAGGAAACAGGAACAATAGCAATGTATACATGTCACATGATAGCAGATAATTGATCAGGAACAGTAACAAGTACACCTAAACATGTAGCAGGCAGGTCATGTCAAAGTGATGTCATTTATACAATAGTAGCGATCAGTACCACCTGGTATTTTAATCAATCTCTACCAGTGTCCCATACCACTGGCAGTTCATACTGGAGCCCGCACTCTAGTCGAACCCATCCGGACATGGCCTACGGGTACCATTATCCAAACGAGAGAGTGATCAAATAATAAGTGTTCCCGACGTCCACTATTGTGTATATCGTTTTATTATGTTAATTGGAAACTCATGGTCGAGGAGTTCTTATCGGGTGGATGTATCCCGTGCATACCCGGGATCACGGCCTTAAACAATCCCCTGGCTGCTAAGACCAGGGCCCTCCGCTAAGAGGGGAGCATGAATCAAGTAACAAGAGCTCATGGAGCAATTGGTAGGTAGCACTACCGTCCCCTGCAGTGGGAAAACAATATGGATCCAGTACATCACCCGATAAGATCTAATCAACTGTCAAGTCTCCCCCATACCCCAGTTAGCTTTATGATCTGTTATATCAAGTATACAATGTAACAAGAACAACTATTGTACATGATACGGTTAACATGATAACTGGACCTGAGCTCTGTTGATAGCGTAGAACAATATAACGGGAATCAGGAACAATATAACATGAACAAGATAACATGAACAATATATCGAGAAACGAGAACAATAGATGTGGGATTCCCACATATCGCATATCAACCGCTCTCATGTCCAGTAACGGGAAATCCGTATCAGTAACAGGAAACAATCATATAACATGAATATGGTAACATAGCACATTAATACATGTAATATGAACAAGGATAACCTGGAATAATCATACATGCAATAGGTGCAAGAATCCATATGATAAGAATGGAGAAACCATGCAGTCATGTGTAACAGTGATATGTCGAGCATCTATGTCACGATAGTGAAAACATAGGAACTGCCTGTATCTAGTGAACTGATGTGTCCGTGTGTTCGTGGACCATATATGTGTCGCAATAATCTGTGTGATGTCTCTGTGTGTGTACAGGTAATAACAGTGATCAGTGCATACATGTAACGGGGATATCAATATCAAATGACGGTATCCAGTGTACTAGTGTATCAGTATATCAGTAGGTCACAACATGCAGTCCTAGTGTCGTGAATCTCAATATCTATGTAATGGTGAGACGTGTACATGAAACTACATGACCTCCATCCAGTGTCACTGTTATCTACAGGCACTACTGTATTTAGTGTACCAGTGGGTCGGTCAGGGGGACAGTGGAGTAGTGACAAGGTCATGTATCATGAAGGACGCGTGTCCTTGTGTCCATGAAACATTAGTGTGGAATCATACTACTTATCCATGCAGTGACGGTGTCTAGTGATTCTTTAATTAATCATCTAATCATCTAACTTAATGTATATGTTACAATACATACCGTTTCTCGAGTTAAGTTATTGTTTTATTGTTTCACCCACGACTTTAATAAACATGAATAAATAAATAAAATTTAGAAAAGGAAAACACTCACAAACTAGCCATGGGAAGATAGCCCTCTTTTCCACGATCGCAACGGATCCAGAATCGTCCAAATCGGAGTCCGGATGCTCCCGATATCGCTCGAATACTAAATCATAACAAATAAGGTTAAATATGTAATAAAATATTTGAATGCAAATAAGAAATATTAACAGGGGTTTTCTGAAAAGTTACCTTTATTGGGTTTGGAGGCGGGTTGACGGGTTAACGGGCCGGTTGAGATCCAAACCCAAACCCATAACTTATCTTAATGGGTTATGGGTTAACAGGATTAATGGCTTAATGGGTTTTTTATAAACTCTACTGGGTTAATGGGTTTGGGGTAAAACCCAAACCCAAACAACAACACAAAACAGCAGCAGCAGCAGGGCTGCTGCTGCTCTGCCTGCGCACAGACCGGCCAGCGGGGCTGGCCGGTGGCGAAGGTGGCCCGCCGGTGGCGGTCCCGACCGCCGATGGCGCGGCGACGCTTCAGGCCGCGAGGAAGGATGAGGAGAGAGAGCGTGAGAGAGAGAGAGAGGGTGAGAGAGAAAAGGAGAGAGGGGGAAGGGAAGAGGATGCTGCCCTGTGTCTGGCTGCGCGCGCAGCCGCGCATCCACGGTGGCCGCGCCGGCCACGGCGGCGGACGCGCCAGCCACGACGGACGCGCCGGACAGGCCGGCGGCCACGCCGGAGGTAGACCAGAACGAAAAGAAAAGGGGGAAAATAGAGAGATGGGGGGAAAGAGAGAGAGAAGAGGGAGAGAAAAGGGTTTTAGAGAGAGAGAGTGGGTTTTAGAGAGAGAATTGTGAAAGTGAGAGAGAGGACGGTGGGGTTTTTAAATGGGTTTAGGTGATTGAAAGAGGCGGTGGAGGAATTGTGTAGAAGAAGATGGAAGAAGGAAGAAGAAAGAAAGAAAAAGAAAGATTTATATAAAAAAAATAATATTTAATCTTATAATATTGGCCCACTATTCGACCAGTTCCGAACGATGCCCAAAAATTACAGAAAATAGAGAATATTATCCTGAGACGTAATATGAAGACGGTTTGTCGAAACTCAATCCGGTTTGCAAATTAAAAATCCCAGAAGCTGTCGCTGATACGGGCGACACCGGTTTGGCCGGATTTTGATAAAGTCTGAAAAATCCCCAAAAATACCCTAACGTAGATCACACGATTCTAAGGCACACAGTGAAAGCGGATTCTCAAAATCTAACTCCGTTTGTGAGATAAAAATCGGAAGGCCGGTAATCGGTATCGGTCGACACCGACTACGGAGATTTTCCAAAATAATCCAGAAAAATTCCAGAAAATCCTGAAAAATGTAAAATATTAGAAAATAATTTTTGAAACTGAAATCAGCTCAATCAGACTACCAAGGAGGTCAAATCAATTTTTGTACATCGTATCGCGTACCGATACTGTTAGACGTACACCGGGGATCAGGGGGTTACATTTCTCCCCACCTTACAAAAAATTGCGTCCTCGCAATTTCCATTCAGGTGTGAAAACACTATTGTCAACCCCAAAGCCGAAATGTTACGGGTACACGACCCTTCCGCTGCGCACTCTGATATCTAAGGAACTCGGGATGAAGAAGTATAGGGGTGAACTAACACTAACGGATAGGAAGCAAGACGATGCAATGAAAGTAAGAAGGAAATCGGATGCTCCGGTTGATAACGGAAAGGAAGGAAGGAATAAACAGAGTCAAGAAATGAATTGTCAAGGTCATGGTATTCTTGTACTCGTTGCTGGAATCCCCAAATTCAGATCCAGATCCGTTAATCTGAACCTGATTGTACTGTTGGTAAGAGCCCAAGGATTGACCCAGGTGGTTAACCACACCAGGTGTGAACCTAAGCTCTGATACCACAATTTAACGCCCCGATCCCGCAGGTACGGGGACGTTATGGCGACGTACATACGTGAGGTGACTACACGCTCACGCGTACGTTAAGCCTCAGTACAGTACATTACCTCCATATAAACATGAGTTCCAGCACGAAAGAAGTACAAGAATACCTGCAGAAAGAGGTCAGCGATCATAACAGACATGAATAATAGGGACAAATAAGATAACGGAAATAAAGCACCAAGATACCTAGGAATAGTCCCAATGAGGAATCTCTGATGTGACTCCAAGGTACTCTCGGATACTACGGTACGCGGATCTCCAATCTGGGCACGCAAACCCAGGGTCGTCAGAAAGCGACCTAGTGAGTGGTAAAATGAAGGAGGCAGTAGTAATATATACTATAGTACTACAAGCACGATACTAATGATGGGTAATAGTGATACCATATAATAAGCAGTAGAAATATATAAACATGAAAGCAGTGAAAATACATAAATATGTCATCTTTTAATATCATCACTACCTAGTCGGTTATCATTAGGTCATATCTATAGTCGTGTCCAGTTTATATAATCACTAATGTTGTCTAGAGGTGACGTAATAGATATGAACATGATAGTGGTGACGTGATAGAGGTGAACATGCAGATGAGCATATGTCTGCAATAATAAAATATATGCAATGCAGAACATGCATAGTATGCCACTACATACAGTGTAACATATACCAGGTAATGTAACAAAGTATACCTGTGCATGAGTAGTAGGGCACTAAAGAAAGTGTAACAGGAAACAGGAACAATAGCAATGTATACATGTCACATGATAGCAGATAATTGATCAGGAACAGTAACAAGTACACCTAAACATGTAGCAGGCAGGTCATGTCAAAGTGATGTCATTTATACAATAGTAGCGATCAGTACCACCTGGTATTTTAATCAATCTCTACCAGTGTCCCATACCACTGGCAGTTCATACTGGAGCCCGCACTCTAGTCGAACCCATCCGGACATGGCCTACGGGTACCATTATCCAAACGAGAGAGTGATCAAATAATAAGTGTTCCCGACGTCCACTATTGTGTATATCGTTTTATTATGTTAATTGGAAACTCATGGTCGAGGAGTTCTTATCGGGTGGATGTATCCCGTGCATACCCGGGATCACGGCCTTAAACAATCCCCTGGCTGCTAAGACCAGGGCCCTCCGCTAAGAGGGGAGCATGAATCAAGTAACAAGAGCTCATGGAGCAATTGGTAGGTAGCACTACCGTCCCCTGCAGTGGGAAAACAATATGGATCCAGTACATCACCCGATAAGATCTAATCAACTGTCAAGTCTCCCCCATACCCCAGTTAGCTTTATGATCTGTTATATCAAGTATACAATGTAACAAGAACAACTATTGTACATGATACGGTTAACATGATAACTGGACCTGAGCTCTGTTGATAGCGTAGAACAATATAACGGAATCAGGAACAATATAACATGAACAAGATAACATGAACAATATATCGAGAAACGAGAACAATAGATGTGGGATTCCCACATATCGCATATCAACCGCTCTCATGTCCAGTAACGGAAATCCGTATCAGTAACAGGAAACAATCATATAACATGAATATGGTAACATAGCACATTAATACATGTAATATGAACAAGGATAACCTGGAATAATCATACATGCAATAGGTGCAAGAATCCATATGATAAGAATGGAGAAACCATGCAGTCATGTGTAACAGTGATATGTCGAGCATCTATGTCACGATAGTGAAAACATAGGAACTGCCTGTATCTAGTGAACTGATGTGTCCGTGTGTTCGTGGACCATATATGTGTCGCAATAATCTGTGTGATGTCTCTGTGTGTGTACAGGTAATAACAGTGATCAGTGCATACATGTAACGGGGATATCAATATCAAATGACGGTATCCAGTGTACTAGTGTATCAGTATATCAGTAGGTCACAACATGCAGTCCTAGTGTCGTGAATCTCAATATCTATGTAATGGTGAGACGTGTACATGAAACTACATGACCTCCATCCAGTGTCACTGTTATCTACAGGCACTACTGCATTTAGTGTACCAGTGGGTCGGTCAGGGGGACAGTGGAGTAGTGACAAGGTCATGTATCATGAAGGACGCGTGTCCTTGTGTCCATGAAACATTAGTGTGGAATCATACTACTTATCCATGCAGTGACGGTGTCTAGTGATTCTTTAATTAATCATCTAATCATCTAACTTAATGTATATGTTACAATACATACCGTTTCTCGAGTTAAGTTATTGTTTTATTGTTTCACCCACGACTTTAATAAACATGAATAAATAAATAAAATTTAGAAAAGGAAAACACTCACAAACTAGCCATGGGAAGATAGCCCTCTTTTTCACGATCGCAACGGATCCAGAATCGTCCAAATCGGAGTCCGGATGCTCCCGATATCGCTCGAATACTAAATCATAACAAATAAGGTTAAATATGTAATAAAATATTTGAATGCAAATAAGAAATATTAGCAGGGGGTTTCTGAAAAGTTACCTTTATTGGGTTTGGAGGCGGGTTGACGGGTTAACGGGCCGGTTGAGATCCAAACCCAAACCCATAACTTATCTTAATGGGTTATGGGTTAACAGGATTAATGGCTTAATGGGTTTTTATAAACTCTACTGGGTTAATGGGTTTGGGGTAAAACCCAAACCCAAACAACAACACAAAACAGCAGCAGCAGGGCTGCTGCTGCTCTGCCTGCGCACAGACCGGCCAGCGGGGCCGGCCGGTGGCGAAGGTGGCCCGCCGGCGGCTGTCCCGACCGCCGGCGGCGCGGCGACGCTTCAGGCCGCGAGGAAGGATGAGGAGAGAGAGAGTGAGAGAGAGAGAGAGAGAGAGAGAGGGTGAGAGAGAAAAGGAGAGGGGGGGAAGGGAAGAGGATGCTGCCCTGTGTCTGGCTGCGCGCGCAGCCGCGCATCCACGGTGGCCGCGCCGGCCACGGCGGCGGACGCGCCAGCCACGGCGGACGCGCCGGACAGGCCGGCGGCCACGCCGGAGGTAGACCAGAACGAAAAGAAAAGGGGGAAAATAGAAAGATGGGGGGAAAAGAGAGAGAGAGAAGAGGGAGAGAAAAGGGTTTTAGAGAGAGAGAGAGTGGGTTTTAGAGAGAGAATTGTGAAAGTGAGAGAGAGGACGGTGGGGTTTTTAAATGGGTTTAGGTGATTGAAAGAGGCGGTGGAGGAATCGTGTAGAAGAAGATGGAAGAAGGAAGAAGAAAGAAAGAAAAAGAAAGATTTATATAAAAATAATAATATTTTAATCTTATAATATTGGCCACTATTCGACCAGTTCCGAACGATGCCCAAAAATTACAGAAAATAGAGAATATTATCCTGAGACGTAATATGAAGACGGTTTGTCGAAACTCAATCCGGTTTGCAAATTAAAAATCCCAGAAGCTGTCGCTGATACGGGCGACACCGGTTTGGCCGGATTTTTGATAAAGTCTGAAAAATCCCCAAAAATACCCTAACGTAGATCACACGATTCTAAGACACACAGTGAAAGCGGATTCTCAAAATCTAACTCCGTTTGTGAGATAAAAATCGGAAGGCCGGTAATCGGTATCGGTCGACACCGACTACGGAGATTTTCCAAAATAATCCAGAAAAATTCCAGAAAATCCTGAAAAATGTAAAATATTAGAAAATAATTTTTGAAACTGAAATCAGCTCAATCGGACTACCAAGGAGGTCAAATCAATTTTTGTACATCGTATCGCGTACCGATACTGTTAGACGTACACCGGGGATCAGGGGGTTACAGGTGAATAGGTGATGGCTAATCTAATGGTCACTTAATGACAAATTATGTAAATGATGCGGAAGCTAAAAGCAATAATGACCAATATAAAACTTTTACACTAAACACCACGTATAACCAAAGAGTGTTGCCGAATTCCCCGTGAAGGGCTCTGGACAAACTCCTCTAGATTCCCCTTGAATGGGTTGAGGTGTCGCGTTGGCTCTCTTGGTTGAATACAAGTGTTAGTCAACAATCCCAAGCAAGTATATCAATTTAGCACACAATGTATATCTAGCATATAAAGATGAACAATAAAAGTATGCAAGATATAAAAGAGACAAAGAGAGAGAGAGTAAGCAATCGCAAACACAAGGGTATGTTTCGAGGTTCGAGCACACTTGCTCTACATCTCCGCCTTCGACACACGAAGGATTTCCACTATGCAAGATCCCAATGGATCTCTCCTCGGTGCCGCAACACCTACATGCCCTCGGACTCTCTAGTCCCGTACACACCGCAAGCCCACCGGCTCGCCGAGGCCGCACCTCGTACAACAAGTCCGCACCCGAACTCGAAACAACGCGGACACACACGTCTGCCTCCTCAAAGTACAAGAAATGATCTCTTGGTGATCTAAACACTTGATCACCAATAAAACTCTCACTACAACACACCTATAGGATGAATAATCAATGGATGCTCAAGTGTGGTGTGAGAAAAATAAAGATGTGAAAGGTGGAGGAAAACTCAAAGAAATCTCTTTTACACTCTTGATAAAATCTTCCTTTAGATAGGAAATATTTGCTTACTATTTTGTGGAGAAAACTTCTGAAAAAGACTAAGAAAAACTGGCTCTAATTCTCCCAAAAATCTTGGCTCAAAACAATGACCAAACCCCCTTTATAGAGGTCAGAAAAATGTGACCGTTGGGGTCTGTCAGAGCTGCCGGTCGACCGCCCGGTCGACCGCCAACGGTCAAAAATCCGACCGTTACAGCCTCCGGTCGACCGGCCCGGTCGACCCAGAAGAACAGAGAGCACTGCTCTCAGTTCCGGTCGACCCGCCCGGTCGACCCGCCAAACGTGCACGTTTTTGTGCACGTCGGTCGACCGTTGCGGTCGACCGCACTTGGTTCCGGTCGACCCGCCCGGGCGACCGACCTCTGTACAATAGGTTAACTTGGATCACAGTTTTGAGGTCTAAAACGTTCGAATTTGGGAATAAGTATATAGGATGAATTTGTAGATATTGAAGTCTTATTTCTAATGCAACTTAAATCAAATCAATATCAATTCGGAATTAAAAGTTATCAATAAAATACTAAAAGGTATCAAATCAGAAACTGTAAACTGTTTTTCAGACTTCAACCCAATATTTGACATTCTTAACATTTAAATCAGAAAATTATTATTGAATATTAAATGTATCTCTGAAAGTCATCTTTAAAATGCAATATAAATCATGTTAATTGAATATAGGAATCAAAAGTTATGACAAGAAAACTAAAAGTGTGTCGAGCAGATCAGCAGAACGGTCGACCGAGAAAACCCGAGAGTTCTAAAATGGTTTTGGTTAAAAACACATGTATATTTGAACACCAAAAACCAAAACGGTATTTTTCTACAACTAAAAATCTTTTATGAAAACCCATATAAATCAAGAGTGTGTGTGTGATATGAACTTTGAGCAATCCACCAACTATTCTATCCTTTACATTTTAACTAAAACAAAATCTTATAAAACAAACCTAGACACAAGTCTTGATCTTGAAGTCTTCCCTTGAAGTCTTCTCTGTTGGCCCAAAGGCCATTATCCCAGTTATTTTGATGATAACAAAACATATTTAGTTATGTATTTAACATGTTTTATTTCAGAATTTTTCAGGTTATTTAACAGGTTGTTTTTGACGGCTCCGCTAAAAGACTCACACATTTGGAGTTCGCCGCAAAAATGAAGATTCCCAAGCTATGCACAACTAGGAAGCTTCGGGAATATGACGTTGAAGAAAAGATCAAGAACGAGTCAAGACTTTGCTAAAGATTCAAGATTTGTATTTTGATTTTATTTTAGATATTTTGTCAAAACTAGATATTAGAAGTAGAGCTATGGGATCATCACACACACACATTTCAGTTAGGCTTCAAAAAGATTTTCAATTCCATTTCTAACTTAGTTTTTAAAAGAGAACATATTTTGGAAATATGATTTTCAGAAAAACAATAGTTTTGGAAAAACAATTTTTATTGAAAAACAAGTTTGTGTTCAAAAGAATTTTATCAAACTATTTTTAACATGTTTGAAGTATGACACATGCTTATACTTCATGTTTTTACAAGTTCCAAAATCTTACCCAAAACCCAAAACCAAAATCCAAGTTTTCTGGTTCTGGAAGTTCTGTTTTTCAGAACTTACAGTGACCGGTCGACCGGCCCGGTCGACCGATGTGCACAATACTGTGCACGTCTATATCAGTCGACCGACCCGGTCGACCGAAGTTCATTGGCGCTTACAGGAGTTTTCGGTCGACCGACCCGGTCGACCGGTGAACCCCAACGGTCATATTTTTGACCGTTGGCGGTCAACCGACCCGGTCGACCGGACTCTGTCAAAAGTTCTGACAGGTCCAACAGCTAGTTTTTCTGACTGTTTTTCTTTTTGGGATTTGTCTCCAACGAGTTTTTGAGGCAGTTTTTGACCCTATAAATAGAGGGTCACTTCATATTGATTAGACAACAATTGCAAAATATTTCTTAAGAGTTTTACAAAGATTTTCAAAGCTTTCCTTCATAAAAGATTTTCCAAAGCCTAAATTCCCAACACCCAACTTGTAGCCCATTCCTCTAGCTTCTCTCTAGATTTTGCACACCACAATCCCAAGCTTTACATCTACATATTTGGTTCTAGGATTGTGCAAGTGAGCTTTTGTAAAGTGATCAAGTGTGATCACTCATTTCTTCTTGGAGTGAAGTTGTAGTAGAGGCATCGGCCTCAAGGGAGCTAGTGAGCTTCGGGTGGTGTTGCGGCATCACAAGTGTAAGGGACAAGTGTGTCCTTGTATTGGCGATCCGGTGGGATCAACGATAGTAGTGCAAATCCTTCAAGTGTGAAGGCGGGACGTAGAGCGTGGCTCGAACCTCGGAAACAACTCCTTGTGTTTGCGTTTGATCAAATCGCTCTAAACTCTATCTCTTTATTACTTGCACTTTTATATTGTCTATTACTTGCAAGAATTTGTGTATTGTGCTAATTGTTAAGTTAATTTTTAAAATTCCGCATTATTGCCATAATTCATATAGCCATCACCTATTCACCCCCCCTCTAGGTGATTTCAATTGGTATCAGAGCCTAACCCTACAACTTAGGTCTAACCACCTTAGGGAGATCCATATTTGGCTATATTCATTTGTTGCATTTTTTACTTGCTTGTGCATTCATGGCATCCATGGACTTTTCTAGCATTAAATCCCCACCCAAATTTGATGGTTTAAACTTCCCCATTTGGAAGGTGAAAATGAATCTCTTCCTTAAATCCCTAGGAGTTAGGGTAGCTAGGGCTATAACCAAAGATTTCATTGAACCCACTAGTGATGAGAGCACATGGTCCGAGGATACTTCAAAAGACTATGAGGCTAATGCTAGGGCACAATATGCATTGACCCAAGCATTAAATGAAGATGACCTTGCACGCATAATAAATTGTAAATCCGCATTTGAGGTTTGGAACATACTCATTGTGACTCATGAGGGAACGTCTCAAGTCAAGAGAGCCAAAGTTGACTTGCTACGTTCTCAATATGAGAATTTCTATATGTTTGAAAATGAGAGCATTGATGACATGCTCACCGTTTTACAAAAATAACTAATGCTCTTTCTTCCTTAGGCGACAAGATTGATAATGATCAAAAGATAAGGAAGGTGATTAGAGCTCTTCCCAAAGCTTGGGAAGTCAAGGCGACCACACTCAAGGAGCTCAACGACAAAGAGGAGATGGACTTCTCTGGCTTCATCGGAAATCTCAAGACGCATGAGATGGAGATGAAAGTTAGAGAAGAGAAGGAGGCACCAAAGAAGAAGACCATTGCCTCAAAGCCGCTCCTACCATACACGAAGAGGATGACTCATCGGAGGATTGCGATGAGGACTTCGCCATGCTCATCCGGAAAGTGGGCAAGATGTTTTACAAGAAGGGACGGCAAAGTAACTTCCGAAGAGGGAAGCCTCAAGGAAGGTACGAGAAGAAAAGAGAAGAACCCGGTCCTTGCTTTCATTGCAAGAAGATCGGTCACCTAATTGCCGATTGCCCCGCTCTACAAGCAACCACATCCAAGAATGGGCAAAGAAAGAAGAAAGCGTTGGCCGCTACATGGGATGATTCGGAGTCGGAATCCGAAGAGGAGCACGACGCCGCCAACATGTGCTTCATGGCACAAGGAGACGACGCTTCTAAGGTAACATTTGATAACACTTTTGATGATGATGACCTCACTATGGATGAACTTGCACACTTCTTTGAGGAATTACAACATAGATATGAGATTTCGCAATCTCATAATAAAAAGTTAAAAAGGGAAAATGATGTTTTAAAGAATAAATTTGAATTAGTAGTAAATGAGAAAAATGCCTTATCTAGTTCATTTGATAAATTGAAAAATGATTTTGAAAAATATAAACTAGCTAGTAAAGGCAAAACCCCCATGGTTTCAATTGATAAAAATGATTTTGTTGAGATCCAAAAACGTGTTGAAGTTTTGGACTCAAATTTAAAAAGCTATGCATTTGATTTGAAAAAGATAGCATCTAAATTTCCTAAGGGAGTCCCCCAAGGGAAACATGCACAACATACACATACACATGCACGGAAACATGCACACACTCATAAGCATGCATTCATGTACAATAGTGGTAGAATTTATATTTGCACACATTGTGGCCGCAAAGGCCATTTAGAAAAATTTGTTATGCTAAGAACAATGTTAAGAATAAATTTGTTTGGGTTCGCCCCGGATCTAACCCCAAAGGACCCACTAAGATTTGGGTACCAAAAGAGCCACCAAATTTAAATGATACAGGTATAGGTGGATCTACCCTTCCAAGACTTAGGAGGAGGTGGTGCCCGGGTGGTTGATGCATCGGAGCCTAAAGAACACATCAAGATTGCATCGCTATCATGGAGGCACCTATTTGTGGAGATTGCCGTAAATTGGTAACATCTCCATTTAAGAGTTTTAATTTTGTATATACAATTGTTTAGTTTTATACTTCATTGATACATGATTAGTATAAACTTGCAACTCCATCATGATTGTATATGCCATGTTTAGTTTCATGCCTTGTTTTATAGTATGTCCACATGTATAGTTTGTGAATATATACTTGTATACATATACACCTTATTTTCATAAATAAAAATAATACATTTGTAAAATTTTCTATTTAAGCAAATACCTTAAAGATGGCAATTGCGCACCTCAACTCATTCAAGAGGAATCAAGAGGATGAAGTTCAGAACCCGTCACTGGGTATTCGGCTTCAACATCTTTAAAATCTTTGTTTAAATATGAAAATAAAATTAAAATTGGATTGCTTGTATTTTGATGTTTGTAAAGACTTAATGAAGATTTAAAAACTGTTGGTGTTCCTATATGATTAATATATTATACCTATTTTAGATTACAAAATTTCTTAAAATTTTTTTTTGGGCTATCTGCTGTTAGCAGACTTTCAGGCAAAGCCGGTCGACCGACCCCTAAAGCTCCGGTCGACCGACTCTGCCTGAGAGAAAATTTTTATTTTTTTGTGTGCTACCGGTCGACCGACAAGAATTCCGGTCGACCGATGCTGTCCTGCTGTGGTCTCGGGATATTTCGGTCGACTGACCCGGTCGACCGATCTTATTTACAGAGCTCTCGGTTGGATTCGGTCGACCGGACCGGTCGACCGATCGTCGTGTTTTTGCCCAAATCTGCTATATATTTTCATTTTTCTCTCTCTCTCTCTCATTTCACTCAGCGACCGGAAGACCTCATTTTTCCCCAAAAATTTTCGTTCTCTCAAATCCTTCAACCAAATCCAAATTAATTTTAAACCCATCTCAAATTCCTCTTTCTCCCTCCAGATCTTCGATTTCAGCACCTCTCATCCGCAGGATCTGAAGATTTTCAGGATTTTTCCAGTTAGGGTTTCACATTTCCATCAAGGTAAAAATCAAATTTTTGTTTCTAATCTTCAATTCTAGCTTAGAAATCTTACTTCCTTTGTCACTATTTTAGGTTGCTTAGCTTCTAGATCGTGCCATAACCTGTTTTAATCTAAAAATTTCATTTTTATTCATCATGTCTAAGAGATCTCGAACTGAGAAGGGGAAGGGTATTGCTCAACCCTCATCTCAGGTTCCTAGACCCCTACGGCCCTTTAGAAATGATCTAGCTGAAGATAGATACTCCCACCTCTCCACTAGAAATATTAATTCAGGGAGATTTGTTACCATACAGGATTTTGAACACCTAAATATCCCTCAAAACAATAATCTAGTTGAGTTTCTGACCATCAAGGAGCAAGTATACACTTCCCTTGTTCCTTATTTTTATGCCAACTATGAATTTGATGGTAACCGGATCACATCTAGGGTTCTTGGTAGGAACATCGACATTTCTATAGGTCAATTTGCTAGGATTCTGCATCTCTCCACTGGCGGAGCAGATGTGTATTCTCATGATTTGCATGACTTTGAATTCCCTGAGGGTGAGTCTTCACTCACCGCCTCTACTCTGATCCACGGGAATGACAATCCCGGGTTGGTTAGAAATGAGGTAGTGAGTAAGTACACACTTCAATCTCAAGTCCTTACCAAGATTATCTTTTACAACATTGTCCCCAAACATGGTGAGTATAGCCATGCTAGGGGTTGTGTCCCTTTGATCATCTATTGTCTTCTTAAAGGGATTAAGGTAAATTTTCCTAGAGTCATAGCTTGTCATATGGGCTCTGATCAGATCCGTACTGCGGGTAGAAGTTTGCCCTACGGCATGCTTATTACCCATCTTCTTAGGGCTCTTGACTTTGACCTTTCTGCTGAAACTCCTTCTAGCCCCCTGTCCAACATCAATGGAGTTGTCCTGAAGATGATGGAAGCACAGCTGCGTAGACACGCTCCGGTGCAACCACATCTTCCTCCTGCTGGTCCTGGCTCATCTTCTACACCAGGATCCTCTTCTTCTGCAGCACCTGCTGAGCTTCAGACGTTTATCTCTTCTCAGATCGAGGCACACCAGGCCTGGGTCGAGCAGCGTGTCGCAGACCTTCGAGCAGAGATGGATGCTCGTGCCGCTCTGGATGCTGCTTATCGGGCAGAAATCCGGAACGACATGTCATACTTTGCTGACTCCATGAGATTCGTGGATGTCCAGTTTCAGGCTCTCTTTGCACAGTTTTCCATGACCGTTCCTGATCGGACTGCGACTGCTTGTCGTCTTCCGTCTACCGGTCCTCCATTCCCTCCCAGAGCTCGTGCTTTAGTTCCACCACCGCGGACCAGAGTCGATGGCTTTGACCCAGATGAGGTCATTTCTTCAGGCGAAGACGCTGGTGACGACGAGCAGACGGCTGATGAGGAAGCTGGAGATGATGATGAGTGACCTCCCCTTTTGATGATGTCAAAAAGGGGGAGAGTTATTTTGAGAGAGATATTTTGTGACACTTTTTGTTATGTACTTGACATATTTTGTGTTGGACATCTTTTGCTTTGTCATGTTCTTTTGCTTTGTCATGTATTTTTATTTTGTGTTGTGGACATGGATATGGTTATGTGTTTTATGTATTTATGTCATGTATGAGACTCATTTCCTTCATCTATGATATGACATGAGTATTTGGCATCTTTTGTTGGCATGGAAATAAAATGTTTATGATTATGATTTGTGAGTATGATTTTTTATGATATGCTTGTGTTGAGGGGGAGCTTCACTTGAAGTCTCTACCCAAAATATTTTATGATAACTACATATGTTTTGCCATCATCAAAAAGGGGGAGATTGTTGGCCCAAAGGCCATTATCCCAGTTATTTTGATGATAACAAAACATATTTAGTTATGTATTTAACATGTTTTATTTCAGAATTTTTCAGGTTATTTAACAGGTTATTTTTGACGGCTCCGCTAAAAGACTCACACATTTGGAGTTCGCCGCAAAAATGAAGATTCCCAAGCTATGCACAACTAGGAAGCTTCGGGAATATGACGTTGAAGAAAAGATCAAGAACGAGTCAAGACTTTGCTAAAGATTCAAGATTTGTATTTTTGATTTTATTTTAGATATTTTGTCAAAACTAGATATTAGAAGTAGAGCTATGGGATCATCACACACACACATTTCAGTTAGGCTTCAAAAAGATTTTCAATTCCATTTCTAACTTAGTTTTTAAAAGAGAACATATTTTGGAAATATGATTTTCAGAAAAACAATAGTTTTGGAAAAACAATTTTTATTGAAAAAACAAGTTTGTGTTCAAAAGAATTTTATCAACTATTTTTAACATGTTTGAAGTATGACACATGCTTATACTTCATGTTTTTACAAGTTCCAAAATCTTACCCAAAACCCAAAACCAAAATCCAAGTTTTCTGGTTCTGGAAGTTCTGTTTTTCAGAACTTACAGTGACCGGTCGACCGGCCCGGTCGACCGATGTGCACAATACTGTGCACGTCTATATCAGTCGACCGACCCGGTCGACCGAAGTTCATTGGCGCTTACAGGAGTTTTCGGTCGACCGACCCGGTCGACCGGTGAACCCAACGGTCATATTTTTGACCGTTGGCGGTCGACCGATCGGTCGACCGGACTCTGTCAAAAGTTCTGACAGGTCCAACAGCTAGTTTTTCTGACTGTTTTTCTTTTTGGGATTTGTCTCCAACGAGTTTTTGAGGCAGTTTTTGACCCCTATAATAGAGGGTCACTTCATATTGATTAGACAACAATTGCAAAATATTTCTTAAGAGTTTTACAAAGATTTTCAAAGCTTTCCTTCATAAAAGATTTTCCAAAGCCTAAATTCCCAACACCCAACTTGTAGCCCATTCCTCTAGCTTCTCTCTAGATTTTGCACACCACAATCCAAAGCTTTACATCTACATATTTGGTTCTAGGATTGTGCAAGTGAGCTTTTGTAAAGTGATCAAGTGTGATCACTCATTTCTTCTTGGAGTGAAGTTGTAGAGGCATCGGCCTCAAGGGAGCTAGTGAGCTTTGGGTGGTGTTGCGGCATCACAAGTGTAAGGGACAAGTGTGTCCTTGTATTGGCGATCCGGTGGGATCAACGATAGTAGTGCAAATCCTTCAAGTGTGAAGGCGGGGACGTAGAGCGTGGCTCGAACCTCGGAAATAACTCCTTGTGTTTGCGTTTGATCAAATCGCTCTAAACTCTATCTCTTTATTACTTGCACTTTTATATTGTCTATTACTTGCAAGAATTTGTGTATTGTGCTAATTGTTAAGTTAATTTTTAAAATTCCGCATTATTGCCATAATTCATATAGCCATCACCTATTCACCCCCCCTCTAGGTGATTTCATTCTCATCTTCTTGACTTGGTCCAAGCTTGATCCAAAAGCTTCTTGGATCACACCGTGCTAGCTCTAAATCTTGACATTTTATCCTTTGTTGAGCTATGCACCTACTAAGATCTTGATAATGAATCTGTCACTAATTAAACACAAGATCATTAGTAATCATAACTTCATGAGTTGATCATCATCAAAACTAGAGTGATGGGCCTTTGGGCCAACATCTCTTGCTAGAATAAAGGTCTTAAATTTCTTCTATTTGGACCATACACAGAAGTGATGACCTGAACGAAGTTATTCTTTCTACCCTTAAGAACCACCGAGAGGGAGAATCTCCCGACCATTTATCCATTATAATGTACGAAGATGAATCGAATCCAATCACAATGTCTCTAAAGGCACCAACTGAATCTTTGGATTCCCAGTGGTCAATCCTACGGGATCAAGAGCGTTAGTTAAATGGGATGTTGGTGCCGCAAGCTCAGTCTCATTAAGACAAATGATGTCGGACTTCGCCCTCTAATAGTCTTTGTCATCATATGATGTTTTGCTGGTTCACCGAGCCCCCTCACGTTCCAAAATAGAACAATCATTGATAAACATAATTACCCCCTCCCTCGACCAGACAATCTGTATCTTATTTTCAAGAAGAGATGATGGTCGCAAGAAGATTCAGTTGAATTGTATATAGAGAAGAAAGTGTTATACATGAGTCGACTTATAAGCATTATAAGTCAACTCATGGATGAACCAGTCAACAGATGGAAGGACCAGTCGACTATTCTTAAGGACCGATCGACTGATCAACCATTCTGAGGCATGAGCAGTTTACAAATTTAGAGGCGGTGCGAGTTTCCTTTTCGTGAGGAGTTCGAATAGGAATCAGTTTCTATTCAATCAAGATTTGTTTCTAAAGATTAAAAAGTCTAGAATTCTTCAAGATCAAGAAAATCAACTCTTACAAGGATTGATCAAGTTTTTCAAGCATTTAACAACCAAGATCATCTCATAATCCTAATAGGGTTTGTATTATAAAACTCTATAAATAAAGATTGTAACCCAGTACATTGTAAGACGAAGAAAAAACAAGAAGCCAAGAAAGAGAGAAAGGTGATGGTGCATAGAGAGAAGGTATACTCTTGTAATCTTGTGGGATTAAAGGGGAAGGCAAATACTCTTCTGGGAATCAAAGAGAATGTTAGATCTCTTGTACCAAGTTTATTAATAAAACTCTCTTAAGTTCTCTCCTCGTGGATATAAGCCAGGTTTGAGTCCAACCACATTTAATCCTTGTTTTTTTTCTACTTTTTTGTCTTGATATTGCTAGTTTGCTCTACATATATTTTTTTTGCAAGTATTATATATAGCCACAGTTTCGCAACGTCGATCATGATCTTGGGAGTGCAGAAATGTTGGTGTTATAACCCGATTGTTGGTCTCAACAATTGGTATCATTGCTGTCATGTCACATAACAGGCTTCCAACCCCCGTTGTGTACCTCCTATGTGTTTGTGTCCTTGCCTCCTAATCAATTGTCGTAGTAACTTCAGAGATCTTAGCATTGTTAAGCAAATTACTTTTAGAGGCCAAATCATCCCCCACTTTTATCCCGCATTTTTTTATGAGCAATGAGAGGCAGATAATCATCTGACATGCAAGTGAAATTTGATAAAGAGTGGTTACTGATTGAGTCTTAACCTGCAAAGAAAATGTAGTTTAGAAATGAAGAATAGAGAGTGCTATGTTGTTAAATACTACCGCTATAACAAGTAGTTGTGCGGGTCATGATCGACAAGGAGGGACTGCGATAGAAGCTTTTAATAAGTTTTTCTAAATTACTATCTTCGGTTAAATCGTTCTTTTCAGTTTTTAAATAAAAAAAAAGAAAAGAGTTAAATTATGAAAGTAAAATCAAGAAGAAAAAAATGTTATTGGTGTTTTTACTTAAAGTTAAAAAAGCTAAGTTAAAAGAGAAAGAAATATAGAAAGTGTTGGTTTTGAAGATGCATTTTAAACTAAGAAATGAAAGGGAAGAAATAAAAATTTACTTACCTATTTGGCAGATTACTTACCTTGGATCATTGGTGAAGGCTTATCTTGGTTCAGAGGCGATCAGCGCATAACCCATAATATTAAACTCGGTCCCTATCCATATTACATTATCAAGATGAACAAGCATTAAATGAAACAGACACTTAAGAGGAGGAATCTATCATCATAAGCTATCCGTGACACTTGCAAAGGCAAAGCAATTCCGATGCTGCTAGATTCACTTAGATTAAATAATCGAACATAAAAAAAGCAAAATAAAAAAAAGATAAAGTAAGAATGTAACTTTAATTAAAATAGAGTAACAGTAAAAAAAATAGAGAAAACTTACACTTGTGTCACTCTCAATATAACCTTCTTCTCTTTCTCTCGTGAAACTTTGGTTACATAAAGAAAAATGAAAATTATATAAAAAACAAAAATCTAAGTTAAACTACAAGCTGAGCCTAATCTCTATTCTCAGCTGGAATGGTGCCCTTTGCCTTTTGCATATGGTGGTATTTATAGTAGAAATGGGGAGGGGAGAGTGCACTTAAAGATGAGACCAAATTGCTGGCCCAACAGAAAAGATCTTCTGATAAGGTTGGAGATATGAAAAAAATCACTTGTCCAATAGAAAAGATCTTCTGAAAAAGTTGGAGATAAGATTGGAGATATGGATAAAATTGCCTGCCCAATAGAAAAGATCTTTTGATAAGGGTGAAGATAAGGCTGAAGATAAATATTTATTTAGCCCTTAATCTTTAGTTGATTGTATCTTATCTCTCTGAATTTTCTGAATATACATCTCAATCCTTTAGATATCCCTTTGTATTAATAAGGTTGCCTTTGAACTTCTGAATTTGCCTCTATCCTCGTTGATTCTTTAAGCTAACTAAATAGATTCATATAAATCTAATTTAACTAGTATTTATTTGGTATTATCTTTTCTTTCTCCATTAATAATCAACTTGCACAATTTAGCCATTAAGATAAATTAATTGCAGAGTTTATTACAAGATAAATGTAGGAATATTATAATAAATAATGAATATATGTGTATAATCAGTTACCTGAACGGGGAAGGTGGGTGACGTTTGCACGTCTAATCATGTCGTGACGGAGTTTCTATCACCCCAGAGAAGTCGCTGTCTCGGACTCTTCCTTATGGTCAATTGTCCCCATAGGAGACCCCTTGCCCCGTCCACATCGGGATCGATTGGTCTGCCGTCAATCTGTGGTATAGGTAGAAAAAAGATGTCATTTGATATATGGGTAAAAAAAGCTTGGAATCGCTTGATTTTTCATGGTTACTCTAATTAAATTATGTAGATTAATATGAATGGTTCAAATCATCCATGGGGTGGCCCACCGTGGAGTTCTCACGAAGCTTAATTTGAGAACCGTTTTCATAGGATCATTTCTCTCTCTCTCTCTCTACACACACATATACATTTATGTTTCCGTCCAGAGCGATATTAGACCATAAATTGTCATAATAAATCCTCATGTTTAATTGAGAAAAAGAGAAAAAGAAAACATCAATTAAAGGATTTCAAATCATAATAAGATTGGTATATTCATAAAAAAAATCTCAATGAAAAGAATTTTCTAAATAAAAAAACTAATAATTGTGAAAAAAAAAGAATCCCAATTAAAAACTTCTCTCATGCTTCTTTATTCTCTCAAAATTTCTTTCAACGGAGTCTAAAATTTTTAATTTTCTAAAATTAATCAAAGTAGAAAAAAAGAAAGTTCTCTATTTTAATTTTCTTTTAACGGAGTGTAAAATTTTTAAATTCTCATATAGATTCTTCTCTATATAATCCTCTAAGATACTCTCTTTACATCTAAAGAAGAAACTAAAGGTGTAAGAAGAAAAGATACAAAAGACATGTAAGTTTATATCACATTCATTTTATTTTTTTAATGCTCTTTTCTGTTTAGATATAGTTTTTTTGGAATCCATTCGGATATTCGAGGCAGCTTAGCGCACCACGACTATCACGTGGGCATGTGTACCCTGTCCTAGAAAGTTTTCTTACACATGTCTAGGTAAATCAAGGGAATAAATTTTCAAGAGATTCGAACCGGCGACCAGCTGTGGAGCAAACCCACGATCTAGCCAGTCTAGGGCCTCCTTGAGGACCTGGTTATATATAGTTTATTTGATAATAAATATATATGTTTTTATACCAAATAATATTTTTATGAAATTTGATATATTACGAATTTTTTGTGATTTCACAATAAATATATGTCTTTTTTGTTTGATTATTATTAAAAATTTATAAAACTTTATGAATTATTTTAAATTACAAGAGCTACTAACAAACTATTGGTTTATATTGGAAAGTCATGAGGTTTTAGAAGCATTTTAGGTAATGAAGAAAGTTTCAAGAGAAAGAAAAGTTTGTATTTTTCATATTAGTTTTTTAAATATTCTTTTTCTTTTAATTGTACATTTATTTGATAATAGCTATGTTACTTGCTAGATTTTTTATGATATTTGATAGGCTTCCTATTTAATAATTTTATTTAATGATTATGAATTTGATAGCAAATTTTTTGATAAAAAAATGAATCTCACATGAAAAGGAATTCCAGTTGATTTTACTAGTAGATACACACACACACACAGAGAGGGGGGAGAGAGAGAGCGAGATAGACTTTGCTACTTTTGGAAGGATTGGAGCATGAATCATTTTCACTCAAATTCAATTCTACGACATTCAAATACAACACATTCACTTAGCTGAAGTTGATTTACATTATTAAAATAATTAAAAAGTAAAAAAAATCTGTGTTTTGTAGTTTTCTTATTCATGCATTAAGTAGACGCAAAATGACCAGCCGAAAGTACTTAGATTTATGACTTTAGACATACAAATTCTTGATCTGATCATCTTATCATGATCTAAATATTTAAAAACTCTCACACATCAACTTTTGTTAGATTCAAATATTTTACACTGTTAAACGAACCAACTCACTATTTCGACCGCTTATTTTGCGTATACTTTATGAATAAGTGAATAATATTCAAAATATTTGAATTTTTATTTTTAAGCACTCATAATAATGTAGATTAACTTTAAAAGAATGGATCTTCAATTAAATAACCTAATATTGAATTTGAATGGAAAAGATTCATCTACATATCCTTCCCAAAGGACCCAAGTTTATCTCTCTCTATATATATAGAGAAATATTTTAATATACATAAGTTGTAACATAAGAGTTTACGTACACCTATGAAAATACACCGCAAACCATCCATATTCATAATCCAAATCATTGATTATAATATATATGTTCTAAAACTCATATGGATCAAATTTCATCTGCATTAAAACTTTCTATAAGATACACACACACACAATACGGATCATATGAGTTTCAATTCTCATGGAATTTGATCCATGTGAGTTTTTGGAACATGTAGATCATAATCAATAGTTTGGATCATGAATATGAATGAGTTACGATGTATTTTCATAGATGTATGTAAATTCTTATGTTACACCTTATGTGTATTAAAACCTTTTACCAAATAACCTTACGTTACACCTGTAGGCTGTCTAAAAATGACTAAACAGACCAGCCATTAAGGAAGCAGAGTCTCAAGCTCTAGACGCGAGAAATCGATGCTCGCGTCTCAGCATTAAGACGCGTTGGCTCTACACCCGCGTCTCAACGTTCAGACGCGTCGGCCCGAAGCTCGCGTCTCAGCATCAAGGCGCGTCGGCCCGACGCCCGCGCCTCAGCATCCAGACGTGAAGGCCCGAAGCCCGCGTCTCAGCATCAAGACGCGTCGGCCCGAAGCCCGCGCCTCAGCATCCAGACGTGAAGGCCCGAAGCCCGCGTCTCAGCATTAAGGCGCGTTTGGCCCGACGCCCGCGTCTCAACTTCAAGGCGCGTTTGGCTCGACGCCCGCGTCTCAAACTTCAAGGCGCGTTTGGCTCAACGCCCACGTCTCAGTTGCAACTGCCCTGATTGCGGGGCCAGTCACCGCGCATGTAGCGGGTAGTGGCCCCTCATTCGGGAGCGTTTTCAGGAGGCACCTTCACCCCCTGAGACCCCTATAAATAGCCTTGTTTGCTATGAAGGGGGAGACACACACAGAGGCTTTTTGAGAGATCGGAGTTTTTGGAGAAGGGAGAGAACTTTGAGAAGATCGAATCCAGGCAGGAGGATCATCAAGAGAGAAGCACGACTCTTCAGCGAGCTTACTGAGTACTAGCCGCTCTTCGCCTACCTCCTCTTTGAGAGTTTTGGTAGACGGAGCTGAGTTACTCTTTCTACCGACCGAAGAGAAGACCCCCGACGGTCTAGGACGGTCATCTGGTCAACGGAGAACAAGATTCACTCTCCATCGCCACACGAAGAACCCAGCCTTAAACAAAGGGAAGATTCAGACATCCTCCCTCCCTTGTAACTGGAAAAGAGGGAAGAGTAGTTCTTTTGGTTGTAATCGTTTCGCTTGAATCAAGAAAATCTTTTACAGCTAAAACCACTTTCTCCGACCACCAAACTTTCCGGCCCCCTACAAGAGATGGCGACTCCGCTGGGGAATACCTTCGTTACTGACGAGCGCACCGTGGTGCAAGATGACGTTCTCCGTAAGGGGAAAATGGTCGAATCCCTCGTCGTCGAGTTCGACCAGGCGAAGTATGAAGAGTTCCTCTCTTCTGGCTCCAAGAGCCCAAAGACCCGCGTCTGCCGCAGGGTCTCAAGTGGACAGCCCCTGAAGCCCAATCTGAGGCTCTGTCGGGTGCTCCTGCTGCCCACTGTGCCAAGCTTGGTTCACGCGCCGACGCCTCCCAGAAGGCCCGCGTAACCTCAGACTCCTCTGCTGCGATCAACCGCGCCGCGCAGAACACACGCGCCAACGCCTCTCTGAAGGCCCGCGTGGTCCCCGGCACATCTACTGGTGCGATCGACCGTGTCGCACAGAACGCCCGCGTCAGCGTCTCTCAGGAGACCCGCGCGGCAAACACCCCTGGTTCTACAAACCAGGAAGTTGTTGGCTTCTCTCTTCCTCCACGACGCAATCGGAATGCCGAGCGTCGACTGAGGAGACGCGCGCGTCAACACTCGGTCGGAACCGTTGGTTTTCTGACTGGGGTTGAACGCAGCGTACGATCCGATGCCTTGCCCGCACCTCGTCCAGTGCGAGAGATCCGCGTTTGGCGACCCAAACGCGAGACTCCCCAAGTTGGGCCTTCTGGAGACCAACTTGCCACACGCCAAAGCGAAGCTTCTGCGTCTTGTCAAACGCAGGAAGCACGCGCCCATAGGCGTGGGGCCCAGCAGCCCACTCTCTCCCAAGTCTCTCTGCTCCAACGCAGCAGACAGCAACGTGAAAGTCGCGTCTCATATCAACAGAGACGCCAGACGCGCGTGACGCAGCCGCGACGCAACGGCCGCGTTTCTGAAACCGGTGTCCAGGCTGAACAGCACATGACTGTCTCCCGTCGTCCACGTTACGAGACCAGTCTCTTTAATCCCCTTCCCACAGATTTGAGGGATTATTTGACAAGGAAAAGGAGTGCCAATCAGACCACTTCTCCATGCTGCTGTCAACAGCTCATCCAGATGCTCTCTGGATGCCATTGCGAGTCAGGCGTGCACCAGCCGTCTTTAATTAGACAGCTGACCCTGATTCCCCCGTCAGCCAAGAGAAGACGCTCCCACAGGAGGAGAACCTTCTCTGACATCGAGTACCCGGAGCTCACTGCAAATATGACAAGCAGGAGTAAGGGGAAACAAATTGCAGTCAGCCCAGATGACTCCGAGTCTGACTCTGTACCGGAAGGAGTGTATCAACACACTCGCACCCGGACGGGGGCCATTCCCCCAATTGACTATAATGCCTTAGCCCGCGGCATTAGAACGGGTGATTCTCACTCTGCCGTAGTGGGGTCGCAAGCTTCAAACTCTTCCGTCGAGAAGGAGGCTTCCGCCTACATGGCAGACACTCCTGAGGAGACGGCCAGGCGTTTAGAACAGACGCAGAAGCACCAGATGGATATAATCGCCTCTCAACAGAGATCCATTGACTCCCTCAAGCATATGCTCGAGAAATTGCTTGAAGAAAGAGCGAGATCTCCTCCTAGACGACCGAAGGGGAAAGGGAGAAAGGGAGGAAGCCCACCCTCCGAATCTTCTGACGAGACACGACGATCTACCTCGGATGTGTCCAAGCCCTCGTTGCAGGCAAGAAGCGACCAGACCCCGGGAAAGGCTCATGCTAAAAGAATGAGTCAACTGGAGCAGCGCCTCGAGGCCCTTACCAACCGTAAAGGCCTCCAAGAAGCTGGAGTAGTCCGGCCCTATCCGGCCGAGTGGGACTTAGTCCCGTACCCTCCTAAGTTCAAGGCTCCAACTCTCCAAGCATTCGACGGGAAGGGGTCACCCAACCAGCACATCTACTACTTCAAATCCCAGACCGGGAACGTGGTAGATAATGACGCCATCTTGGCGCGACTGTTCATCGGCACCCTGAAAGGGTTGGCCTTTGAATGGTTCATGAAGCTCCCCGAAGGTTCCATCAAGAACTGGGGCGACTTGGAGAAGCTGTTTCTAACACGCTTCTTCGAAGATGATTCGGAGGTCACAATGCCTACCCTTTTAGCTACAAAACAGCGAAAGGGAGAGTCCGTCAAGTCTTTCGTAGAAAGATTTCGGAACATGGCACTCCGATGTCCAAGCGGCATGACCCATGCCACCCTGGTGGAAACATGTCGCCATAATCTCCAAACCTCACTCCTTGCTCAAATAGGAGTTGCTGAAAGCCGCACCTGGAAACAATTAGTCCAACAAGGTGAACAGGCTGAGGAGATTGTCGCCCGCGTCAGAGCGGAAGAAGGCAAGCCCAGGCCAGAGAGGTCGACAAGGCGTGCACCAGACACCTCTCTCCAGACGAAGCGGAAGGATAATTTGGCGACGGAGACCAAATCTCCCACCAAACCTCAAACAGGCAGGGCAAGTGGCTCTTCAAGCCAGCCACGCCCCAACAAGCAGTATTCCTTCAAGGAGGAACACGTCGATTCGCTCTTCAAGCTACTCAATAAGAGCAATCGACTGAAGCTCCCTGAAATTAGGCGCCCGGAGGAAGTCGGCAAGACCGACAATCCCACCTACTGCTTATACCACAGGATGCTCGGACATCCTACCAAAAGCTGCTACGTCTTTAAGGACATCCTTCAAGCTCTGATTGACGCGGAGGTATTAAAACTCCGACCAGAGCAGAAGAAGATGACGGCCAATATGACGTCGATCCTCCAGTTTGGGACACGACCTCCGACACCCGTGGGGGTGATCTCTGTCCCGAAAGGTGAACTGAGGGTGGTCAACACAGACCCTCATCAGCAGCAGGAGAAAGGCTTGGTACCCGTCCCTACACCTCGAGGGGAAATCATGTGGGTCCACCCTGACCTCGTCGACGAGCAACAATGGACGACTGTGACCAACAGGAAGTCCAAAGGCAAAGGGAAGGCTTCATCTTGCCATGTGATATGGGCCTCCTCTCGAGAAGCGGACACTGATGTTCCCTCGCTGACTGACTCAGAAGAGGAAACAATAGTCCTGGCCGCAGAGCCCAGCCAACCTACGGCGGGGACCCGTTCAGGACAGGCATACTTGAAGCAGTACGGCGAGACAGCAGCGGCTTCTCCGCAACCAGCCGTTGAACCAGCCAAGCCCTCCTCTAAACAGCCTGGGGAGAAGCAGAAAGAAACTCGATTTTCTCGAGTTCTTGCGAAAGGTGTAACGGAAGGATCCTCGACACCTTACCGCTTCGACGTCTTGGCTCAACTAGCCAACATCCCGGCACGCATTACCTTGTATGAGCTCCTGAGGCTATCAAAGTCAAGCAGAGAGGCTCTACAAGAAGCTTTGGCCAATGCTGAGGTCTTCATGACTCGTGTGCCAAGGGAGGAAGATGTAGAGGATTGCCTCCACGCCTCCCCAAATGCTCCCTGCATCACCTTCACAACAGATGACATGCAGGTTAAAGGGAAGCATGACCGACCCCTATACTTCACAGGGTATATTGGGTCATCCGAGGTGAACCGCATCCAGGTAGACCCAGGGTCCGCGCTGAGCATCATACCTCGCCGGGTTATGCAGTTTCTAGGCATTCCTACCCATCGTCTGAGCCCTACCCAGACGACTATTTACGGGTTCAATGCCAACAGCTCCCGCCCAATGGGGAAGATCAAGCTCAAATGCCAGATCGGGAGCCTCAAGTCAGAAGTGACGTGTTACGTCATTGACGCGGACACTTCCTACAACCTGTTGCTGGGACGACCATGGATTCACCGCAATTCCATCGTTCCCTCTACTCTCCACCAAGTCATGAAATACATTGACGAGAGTGGACAGGTCCGAACGTTGATTGCCGAAAGGCATCCGTTTAAAGGGGTTGAAAATTATTTCACGGACTCCCTCCTATATCAGGATCCGGAGGAGACTAATGAAACCCCACAACCAGAGGAGCCAGACTCTGGTAATGAAGCTGACATTGAGCCTGAGAAAGAAGAGTGCCTGTGGGAGTTGGAGCCCATTGTAAAGAGCACTAATAAGCTCGATGTTGATACCACCGACGATGCGGGTGGTTGGTACATTAATGAAGATTTAGACTTTGCGTATTTTCCTGTGTATGTTTCCGATTCAATACCGTCGGATATCACTACCGACGTGGACGATGACCTCTGGTCGGCAATAGATGCCTTGACATCTTTGCATGTACCGGTGAAATCATCCTTCGGGACATACCAAGATAATGGTGACGCGCAAGAGTCTGTATTCATGGTTCCAGCCAGACGAAAAGGCCAAAGACCAATATTTTTTGGGCGAATCGCGTCTGAACCAATGCCCCACGAAGAATCGGAAGGTGAGGATGAATCCCCTCAGTTCGATCATTATGAACCGAGAACGCTCAAGATGATGAAGCGCATGGGGTATGATCTAACCAACAGGCCAGGATTGAACTTCGGAAAGGAAGAAGAACACTGCTTCGATCCTTTGTACCGAAAGGAAAAACCCCTGATTACTATCATCAGACGCGCCGGGGGTTGGGCTATGTATCAACTCCAGTGCCATCAGCCTCTGATTCGGAGAGACTGTCAAGTCATGACTGCTCATCAGACACGTCGTCATGGGAATCAGATGTCAGTGTCGGCAACATCTTCAAGGGCTTTCAGTAAACATGGTTTCGACAAGCCATCTGGAGGATGAAGATGAAGAAATGATCCAATCCGATACAGATCCTTGGATCAAACATTTGAATGCTCTTTGGGACATCCGCTTTGAACAGCGTGAGCCACCCACAGAAGACAAGGTTGTTCAAGTCAACCTAGGAGATGAAGACAATCCTAAACCCATCTTCATAAGTGACGGCCTGTCGCCTCCAGAGAAGAAGGATTTAATATCTCTTGTACAAGAGTATATAGATGTCTTCGCCTGGAATTATGAGGACATGCCTGGACTTGATCCTCAAGTGGCTATGCATCGCCTCAACATCAATCCGGACATGAAGCCTGTTAAACAACAGCAGCGACGGTTCCGTCCAGAGATAATGGAGGCAATCCAATCAGAAGTCAGGAAGCTTATTGACTCCGGCTTTATCAGGGAGGAACAGCATCCCGACTGGGTAGCCAACATCGTCCCCGTCGCCAAGAAGAACGGGAAGATCCGGATCTGCATCGACTTCCGTGATCTAAACGAGGCCTGCCCCAAAGACGAATTCCCATTGCCAATCACAGATGTCATGATTGACAATACTTGTGGATTCGAGCGAATGTCCTTTATGGACGGGTTCTCAGGATATAATCAAATCAAGATGTATCCCGATGACGAAAAGCACACCTCCTTCAGGACACCTCTAGGGGTATATTGCTACACCGTTATGCCCTTCGGTCTGAAAAATGCGGGGGCAACCTACCAAAGGGCCATGAATGCCATTTTCCATCGGCAGATACGCAAAACGGTGGAATGTTATGTCGACGACATCGCGGTGAAAAGCCGCACTAAAGGTGATCACATAGCAGACCTGAGGGCGGTCTTCGACATCATGCGGGCTCATCAATTGAAGATGAACCCCACCAAATCCTTCCTGGGGGTAGCCAGTGGCAAATTCCTAGGGTTTGTTGTGACTTCCACAGGAATCCATTTGGATCCGGAGAAAGTCCGTGCTATCCAAGAGATGCAACCCCCCAGAAGCCTCAAGGAGCTCAGAGGATTACAAGGACGATTGGCATACATCCGCAGATTCATTTCAAATCTCTCCGGGAGATGCCAACCCTTCGCTAAGCTGATGAAGAAGGGCGTTTCGTTCATTTGGGACGACGCTTGCCAGCAAGCATTTGAGGAGATCAAGCACTACCTCACCCAACCACCAGTCCTGGCAGCTCCGGTATCCGGAAAGCCTTTCCTGGTGTATGTCCGATCAATGGATCATTCTTTGGGAGCTCTACTAGCTCAGAATGATGACCAGGGGCGAGAACAAGTAATCTACTACCTAAGTAGAACGATGATCGGAGCCGAACATCGGTATAACCCGATCGAGAAGGAATGTTTGGCACTGGTGTTCGCCATTCAGAAAATGCGACACTATCTGGTGGGCCAAACCATAAATGTCATATCCAAAGTCAACCCCCTGAGGTTACTTATGACAAAGCCTTCTTCACTAAATGGCCGGCTGGCAAAATGGGCCATATTGCTATCACAATATGAGATGCATTTTCTGCCACAAAAAGCCATTAAAGGACAAGCGATGGCGGACTTCCTAGCTGAACACCCAGATCCCAGGGCAGCCAAACTCTACGAGGATCTCCCAGATGAGGTCGCCGAAGTCTGCCTAGCTCAGACGTCGTTCGAAAGTCAAGTATGGCAACTTTTCTTCGACGGTGCATCAAGGGCAAGCCCGAAGGGACACACAGTAGCGGGGGTAGGAGTGGTACTCGTCTCCCCACAAAATTACGTGATTCCCCGAGCTATCTCGTTAACCGAGCCCTGTTCCAACAATGTGGCGGAATACAACGCTCTTTTGATTGGGATGCAATTCGCCGATGAGATTGGCGTTAAAAATCTCGAGGCATACGGTGATTCTAAACTCATCATCAGCCAAGTTCGCGGAGAGTATGAGGTCAGGCATGAAGATCTAGTACCCTACTACAACGCGACAATCCACATGGCCGAGAGGTTTTCAAACTTCTACATCGACCATGTACCGCGCAAGCAAAATGCGCATGCAGATGCACTTGCATCCCTTGCTGCCTCCTTAGCTCTTCCAGCTGGAGCAATGGAGAAGGTATTCGTCTATAGCCACGACCTATACTGCCCAAAAAGTCCCCTCGGAGACTACCAGAGGTCAACGGGAGATCGTCGCGATAAGGAAACACTTGAAGTGTCGACCGATCCAGAGCTTAAAGACTGGCGATTCCCCTACATTGATTTTGTCTTATACGGCATCTTGCCCGAAGACACCAGGGAGGCGGCTGCCATCCGAAGGAAAGCCTCCAAATTCTACTACAATGCGATTTCGCGAACATTGTATCGTAGATCGCATGATGGGATCCTGCTCCGGTGCCTCTCATCAAAAGAAGCCCACGAAGTGTTGAAAGAAGCCCACGATGGTACGTGTGGAGCTCATCAACCTGGCCCGAAGCTGGCAAACCGACTCCAAAGATTGGGTTACTACTGGCCCAAGATGGTTGCCGATGCTGTTGCCTACGCCAAAAGATGTCACGCCTGTCAAATACATGGCGATTTCATCCATCAAGCACCAGGATACCTCCACTCTACGACCTCTACCTGGCCGTTCGAAATGTGGGGGATGGACGTGGTGGGTCCTATCAGCCCACCATCATCAAAGGGACATCGGTTCATCCTAGCGATAACCGATTACTTCTCAAAGTGGGCCGAAGCTATCCCTTTGAAAGAGGTGAAATCTTCTAACGTGATCAAGTTCGTGAAACATCACGTTATTTACCGCTTCGGTGTGCCTCGGCGGATTGTCCATGACAATGGACCCCAGTTCATCAGCCAGGCTTTTCAGAGATTCTGCGCCAAGTTCAGAATCCAGAGTGTGTCATCAACGGCATACTATCCGCCCGCTAACGGCCTCGCAGAAGCTTTCAATAAGACTATTGGCAAGCTTCTCAAGAAATTCGTCTCGAAAAGTCAACGAGACTGGGACGATAAGTTGGGCGAATGCTTATGGGCCTATCGCACGACTGTGCGAACCCCAACTAAAGCCACGCCATTTTCCTTGGTGTACGGATGCGAAGCCGTCCTTCCACTGGAAATCCAAATTCCATCTCTTCGCGTCGCCTTGACAGCGAAATGACAACAGAGGAGAAGCATCGACAGCGACTCCAAGAATTGGAAGCCTTGGACGACAAGCGTCTGCAGGCCCAACAACAAATCGAGCTTTACCAAGCTCGTATCACCAGAGCCTTCAACAAGAAAGTCAAATCGCGAACTTTCAGGAAAGGCGACCTCGTCTTAGTCGTCCGAAGACCCATGGTCATGACACACAAGACGAAAGGAAAATTCCAACCCAAATGGGAAGGACCATTTGTGGTAGAGTCAGTCTACTCAAATGGATCGTATCGCCTCATAACCTCAAATGGCGATACACTCATGATGCCAATCAATGGCAAATTCCTGAAGAAATACTATCCCTAGATGGCATTCTTCCACCGATCAAGTTAAAAATACACCTCTGATCAAACATCCGACGCCCTTGACGGCTAAGGATAGAAGAAAATGTTGGCTTTTAAGTCCAACATAAGTCTTCGACAACTCATCATGCTGAGGGGAATAGCATGGCTAGCCCAACTCAAACGGTAGTTGGTAAAGGCATGACAAACCCGTTGACAGCTGAGGATTTGCTAAAAATCCTAAGGGACACGTTCCCATTTGATCCGACGCCTCCGACGGCTAAGGATAGAGGAAAATGTTGGCCTTTAAGCCCAACATAAGTCTTCGACAACTCATCATGCTGAGGGGAATAGCATGGCTAGCCCAACTCAAACGGTAGTTGGTAAAGGCATGACAAACCCGTTGACAGCTGAGGATTTGCTAAAAATCCTAAGGGACACGTTCCCATTTGATCCGACGCCTCCGACGGCTAAGGATAGAGGAAAATGTTGGCCTTTAAGCCCAACATAAGTCTTCGACAACTCATCATGCTGAGGGGAATAGCATGGCTAGCCCAACTCAAACGGTAGTTGGTAAAGGCATGACAAACCCGTTGATAGCTGAGGGTTTGCTAAAAATCCTAAGTGGATTTGATTCCACTCTTCCCTCCAAAAATCCCTTACCAATTCTCACCCATAGAATGGTAGGACCACAAAATGCAATCATTACCATGTTAACACTATACCTCTGGTAATGAATACTCTTTGTCGAGTACAAACCTGGCTTGTTAACTCTACATAGAGTAACAAACTCTCAAATTTGCCAAGTTAACACTATACCTCTGGCACCTCAAATTCCACTTGTCAATTCTCATCAATAGAATGACAGGTCCTCAAATTGCTCTTATCGCAAGCAAATTCTCGTCAAGTTAATATCACACCTCTGACAAAACTACTGTTTAAAGTTAACATTACACCTCTAAGCAGTACATCGAGTGCCTGTCAAGTTAATATCACACCTCTGATAGTTACCTTTCTTCAGACTTCCATATCGAAGCTGAAATGGACGATGCCAAGTTAACACTACACTTCCAGCATCCGAGTCATTGCTAAGTTCAACAATACACCTATGGCTATGACCTTTCCTCGACTTCCTTGTCCAAGCCGAGATGAACGATGCCAAGTTAACACTACACTTCTAGCATCCGAGTCATTGCTAAGTTCAACAATATACCTATGGCTATGACCTTTCCTCGACTTCTTTAAGCCGAGACGACTAATGCCAAGTTCAACATTACACCTCTAGCATTACTATCACTGTTAAGTTAAACATCACACCTATGACAGTGACACCCTCAGTTTTCCCAAATAAAACTGAGATGCTGATGAGTTAGGTTAATATCACACCTCTAACTCACATCCTTGTCAAAGTTAACATTACACTTCTGACAAGACTACTTCTAAACCGTTAAGTTAATATCACACCTCTAACGGTAAAAATCCTACTAGATTCCCCACGAGTCTAGTTTCATTTGATATTCTCCCCAACCGAGTATCAAATTCATTTTAGAGGCAGTGTTGGTTAACATTACACCGATAAACAATGCTTCTATCAAAATCCCCAGCTGATCTTAAATCAAGTTAATCCCAGATCCTTGATAAAAGTTCACTTTCTCTGGGGTACGCACTCCACCTGTCACTTTCTTTTATAAAGTGGCGGGTCCACCAAAATCATTCTTTTGCTTCTAAAACAAAACGTTCAAGACAACAGAAAGAGGCAAAAAGAAAAGTGTCACTTTTATTCATATCCAAACACATGAAAGTGATACAAAACGCTCTCTATACAATAAGATTGAGCGTTACAATTAAGGAGTACAAAGAAGTCCCTCTCTCTCTCTGAGGCCGTACTCACTCCTTGAAACTGCATCTGATCCTAAGTGCATGATGTCCGAAGAAGTGGCGACTGTTGGAACCGGTTGCACTTTGATGCATGACGCCAACTTCGAAAGCGCCCTAGCTGACTAGGCTAAGAGCAATGGTGTTCTTGAGGTCCGGTGGCAACAGAAGGTCCTGCAACCCTTCGTTCAGGCGCGTCTCTTTCCCTAGCAAGTCATCCAACAAACATGGAGTCACTCTTGGGGTGAGAGCAGAAGTTTCGGAGTCATCACAAAGGATGCCACCCTCCACTCGGTCCAGCGGCAGCAGAGAGTCCTGCATTCATCACCATCCCTTTCCCCAGCAGGCCATCCAACGGAATGTCCTC